>PTEX01000047.1:2927892-2966360 GCA_003342815.1 Eudromia elegans
GCCCGCCCCGGTGCCGCGCGGAGCTCCGCGCCGCGGGGCCGCCCCGGGCTTCCCCTGCCAAAATCCCGCGTGGGGCCCCGGGCGGCGCACGAGGGGAACGGGCACCTGCCCAAGTGCGAGCGGCGGAGGGGACCGTGGAGGATGGAGCGCGGGCGGACGGGACACCCCGGCTGGCCCCATAACGCAGCGCCGATTACTCAGCGCATTCAGGGATTAGCGCGCCGGGAAGTGCCGAGGGAGGGGGGGCGGATTTCTGTCCTCTGCTTCCCCCCCTCTCGCCCATTTCCCGACCCCCGCCTTTGGGTTAGGGCAGCGAGCAGAACCGCCCCCCCCAGCTCCCCCCGCCGGGCACGGCCCCGCGCGCAGCAACTTCTCGCTCCAAAGCGAGCCCGCTTCCAGCGTGTCAGCGCCGCACAATGCAGGGCTAATTCCCGCTGCAAAAGGCAAGTGGCGAGGAATCAATCGCGGCCTTTATGCAATCAAAGGGGATGATGGTTTTTCTTTTTCTTTTTTCTTTTTTTTTTTTTGCCCCCTTAAAAGTTCCCTGCCACCGACCAATTTTTTCCCCCCCCCTGTTCCTCCTTACCCCCATCCTATTAATAATCCCATGTGGGTGATTGCAGACCGAGGTAAACCTATCATTTGTATGCGCCTGAAGATTAATTTCCCCCATGTACCAACTCAACGGCATAGTTATCTCTTTAACAGGGAAAACAGTTTGGCTCCATTGTCGAGTTGCCAAGACCGCCTTTTGAGAAAGGGAGCCCGGCTAGCCTCTGATCAAACTCAAAGGTTAGTTAAAAGACAAAAACAGCTGAAAATCTTCATGAATAATGCCGTTTCCCCGAGCCCAGTGTCGTGCAAGCGCCCATTTCAATGCCAGAGCATTTTGTTATGCTGCTCGCCTAAGTCAGAATTTCACAGAAAAGGCAGAGAAGAAAAGCTCCAACAATTAGAGGGGGCCTGTCAGAAAACATTAACGCCTTCCTTGCCCAGCCTGTCAAACGTGCTGGAAATAAAAAACTGGCATAGCGAATCGCACCTCCACCCTCCGGAGTTGCGGGAGAGGGAGGGGGGACTGGGGACGGAGAAGTGGAGAGAGGGAGACGAATGGACAGAGCCAGGCTCTGCCTCAGCCTCACAGCTCCTCTGGGTGCTGGGGCAAGAAAGCAGAAGGATCTCCGCTCGCAGACACTCTCTTGCGACATTCTCCCGTGCTCCGTGCACCAGGACGTCGTTTTCTCTGAGGCCGATATAAGGCACGCTCCCGCTCTGCCTCCAGCTCTCTAACCCTCTCCTGGCAAGCAAGAGCTGTCATCGCTCCCTGTGTCTTCCAGCGTCGCACTGCTGAGTTTCCGCATCTGCGGCCATCCAGCTGCCTGCTGTGGCTGATCCTCAGCTGGACCAAACAGCTCCTATTTGGAGGAGGTGTACTGCAGAGGGGGTGTACTCCAGAGGGGGTGTGCTCCAGAGGGAGGAGTACTCCAGAGCAGGTGTACTCCGGAGGGAGCGTACTCCAGAGGGAGTGTGCTCCAGAGCGGGTGTACTCCAGAGGAGGTGTGCTCCAGAGGGAGGAGTACTCCAGAGCAGGTGTACTCCAGAGGGAGCGTACTCCAGAGGGAGTGTGCTCCAGAGCGGGTGTGCTCCAGAGCGGGTGTACTCCAGAGGGAGTGTGCTCCAGAGTGGGGATACTCCAGAGTGGGTGTACTCCAGAAGGGGTATACTCCAGAGTGGGTAAACTCCAGAGGTATCTTGCCCTTCTGACTTTTAGGCCAGAAAAGCAGCCTTACAAAGCACGACTTGGATGATCCAAACCGACCACTCACATGCTGTTTTCCCCTAGTGACATGTCTCGAAGTGAGGATACACAGCTATCTTAAACTAGACTTTCACTGCCTGTCTGTGGGCATCGAGGCTTTGATTTTTCTGGCTGAAGCAATGACTTTCCCAAGCACATGAATTTCCAGGGGAGCTCTGTGACTTTTCTTACTGCAAGCAAAATCTCAGATCTTCACTTGCATCCAGCTCTTTCCACTTGCTTATATTGGTATAAATACTTGCATACTTGCATATATTGGTATTTTATGACTTATCCTGCAGGACTGGACCAGTACTGTGCAGCTGCTAGAGCAAGACCTTGGCTTGGGCAGGGATGCAGGTGAGCTTGCTGTTACATGTTGTAGCACTTGTATATGTCTTGGAAAAATGAGAATTATAGCAAAATATCAAGAGACAGAAGAACAAGGCATATGTCCAAATCTCATTGAGATGCCCCGGGGGGTGATATCAGGAGAGGACAGAGGAACACAGCACAGTTGGTGTGAAAAGGGAAAGACAAGGGAGGCTTTGCCTGTAGTTGGAGAGCCCTGTGGTTCCAACACATCCCATGGGGAAGGAGCTCTGTCCTTGGGGCAGGAGCCCTAGCCCTCCCTCCCACCCACACCTGGGGGCAGCACAATGTGTATTTGGTCAGTGAAGACAGGTGTTGACCTGTGCTTTGGAGCCAGGTAAGTCTGCAGATGGGTGGACATAAGACAAGGAACAGCCCTGGTGCTTTCATTGATACTATCGTTCAAACAGAGGCAAGCAGTAGGAGAGGGGACGAGTTTCTTTAGATCCCTTTTCCCCCCTTCACCCTGCTACCTTGTACTTACTATAGCAATTGCAGAAAGAAAAAGCAGGTGGAGAGGTAGGGGAGAATAACGAAAAGAAAGCTGGTTTTGGTGATAAGACATTTATCTGGGATTGAAGCAATCTAGATTCATTGCTAGATGTGATCTGGCCCTGTCTCACTCTGTCTGAGCCTGAGATCCACAAATGTAAAACAGACCTTGAGTGTTTCCTCACAGGACCCTAGGATTGGGACAACTGAGAGAGCCAAGACAGGAGGGTCGGGGAAATCCCCAGCCCCTGCTCCTATGCAGGGCGCTGTGCAAAGGGCCTGTGTGTATCAACAGCCTCGGGAAACTTTCGGAGGGAAGGATAACTGACACCTCCTTCATCCCACTCTGAGCAGGACTAAATCCTACCTGTGCTCTTCATCTCAGAAAGGGAGAATCATGGGTGTTTTCCAGAAGAAATCCACTTTCCCTGAGGTGTCAAAGGAAATGTCTGTACCTGGAAGCTGCTTGGGAATGAATTTCCCTTGAAAATGTGACCCACCAGGCCGTCTATTTCCATCTGCCTTTAGACTTCTTGCAGCGGCGGAGTTGTGGGAGTTTTCTGGCAGCCACCCTTAACTTGCAGCAACATGTTGCTTTCTTGACTTCTGCTTTTATGAACTGCTCCTGTGGGGTTCCCAATAGCACTGGGGAAGAAAAGGTTAAAAAAAAAATCAAAAAGGCTTCCAAAATTAGCCCCATTGGATAGTCCAGACCTTTACAAGATGGCAAATAGCCTTATGAAGACTGCAATTGTCTTCCAAAGCAGCACCCCATGCGAGTTTGGCCCAAATGCACAAGAACAGCTCACAAAAAAGAGCCCCTTTCCCCCTTTTTGGGATGGGAGGAGTCTCCTTCCCCCCTGGCCAGCCCATGCCACTGTGGCACGCTCCCCCTGTGCCACTGCTGCCCGGAGCCATGAGCCATTTCCATCTGCACACATAGGGCTATATTACTGCACACCGGGGAAGGAAAAGCCCTATATTAGTAAAGTGTGAAATGCAGTTTTGACTGCAAAGGGAAGCCATTTCGACAGGATTATACCGTGACAGCGCAGATTAAAACCCTGCCATATGGCCTAAGATAGGCTCGCTTTTACTTGCAGGTAACAATGCATTGCTAATTAAGTGGCGATGACATTTCTAAATGAAAAAGAAAAAAAAAATAAAGGATGGGGGGAAGCCACCTGTATGTGAAATAAAGACAGTCAAGGGGAGGGAAGACATTTATCACTGCTAATAACACGGGGAAATCAGCCCCCTTTTATCGCTGCGGTTTGCTTTGACTAGGAGACGGAATTTGTTTGATTGGTTATTGAGTGAACAGTAACTCACGTGCGCACGCGGAGACGCGGACGCGGCGCTCCCGGAAGGCGCCCGAGCGACAGCGCGGCAGAGCAAAGTCCCCCGTCACGGCCGGAGCCAGCGCAGCCCCGGCAGGGGCGCCGCGGGCTCCCTGCCCTGCTCTGCCGCAGGAGGGTGACGGGGATCCCGCTGAGCAAGGCGCCCACGGGCAGCCTGCTGCTCCCCTCCGCTCCGCTCAGCAAAGCACCCGAGCGCCTAGAGCTCAGGCTCAGCAACGCTTTAGCACAGGCCCAAGTGTCTGGCTGCACCGGAGCTTTTGCCTCCTGCAACTCTGCAGGTGCCGCAGCCCCCACAGTCCTTCCTGCATCCCTCGCTGTGTAGCCATCAGACGGCAACAGCCTTCGCTCCACGCGTGGGACAGCGCCAGGCTCCCGGTTTCCAGGCAGAGGGTCACCTGTAATGACCAGCCCCTCGAGGCTTCCAGATGAAGATCGCTCTGCACCAATCTGAGGCTTTTAACTACAGTTTCTAGGGGATTTCTGTGCTTTTGCTTCCATGTTGCACCAACCGCGCTTGGAGCTGCTGAATCACGAGGCAGAAAAAACGGTGAAATGATTCTTTATCTTGCTTTAATTTTTACAGCAAATTATGTTCTTAGGCCACTGTAAGGCACATCACACTATTTTGCCTTGCTGTGGGCCCAGCCCAACTCCCCAGCACAGCAAGATCTACACTGTTTCATACTGCGTTGTACCTGCCACAGCAGGAGAAGAAGATGCCCAACTGTATCTCTCTCATTTCTCACTGGTCCTGTTGTTGGGCAGATGAATCTCCATGTTTCACACATTCCTCACAGATTTAATGATTTAAGGGAGGAATTAAGGTTTTAGAAACGTATTTACAGATGGGTGAACCTGCAGCATGTTTTAAATGTTTTTAGACACGTGCATTTACACTGAGGAGCCTAACGCTTTTTCGCTATCATAGTTTGCTTCCTTTTTCCTCCATTTCCCACCTTCCTCTCGGCCTCTATTGCTTTCCATACCTGTGCCACGGCAGCAGGGGATAAGTACACAGCCCCATGTGTCTTCATCCAGGCTGATACCCTCACAGCCCTCATCATTAGGACGGTACCTTGAAAACCTGCGTAGGGTGCGAGGAGATCCCCGAGAAGCTGGAACAGTTACAACTTTCAGAAAATGTCTCACTTCAGACTTGATGCACATAGACCCCAACCTGCCCAAGGGCTCCAACCCAAGGTTTGGATTCAGCCGCTCAGGGGGATGTTTGTGGGATCAGTGGCCAACTTCTCCCGCCTCCGATGTCTGCAAGCCAGCAGGAGACGGCCATCAACGCTGGCAATTGCCCCCCCAGACAGACTGGCAGAGGACAAACCCGCAGTGCTGGGCCTGCGCTGGGGCAGAAAGTCCTCGTAGCCACCAAAGTGCCAGGATCCCACAGCAGCAAAGAGCACCCCGGGGCCCACGTGGCTCTCTCACCTCATGCCTACACGCGTGCTGACCACAAAGCCACCGGGCACGGCCAGACAAACCCCCAAGGACGCCACTCACAGAGAGCGCAGCGCTGTTAAGAGCAGTAGTGGGTCAGAAGAGAGACGTGCTTCGCTCAGTGTCTCAGAGAGGCCGGCAGAGGCGGGTTAGAAGGAAAATGAGGAGGCAGCACACGAGGAATGAGCATCTCTGGGGTACGCAGCTTCTCAGCTTCCGGCAGTCGGTGACGGAGCTGGAGGCTGCATTTGCTCATCTTTAATACCCGCTGATGGCTCTATCCTCCATTCACCTGTCTGGTCCTTTTCTGAGCCCAGATATGTATTCGCTTTCTACAACACCCTGTGGAAATCGCCGTGAAGGGATTATGACGTCCGGGCAAACAGAAATTCCTTTTGTGAGCACATTAAAATAGCTGCAGGCAGAAGCGGGCAGCAAACCCCCTTCCCCATGACCCCCCTCGTGGGCAAGACCACCACGACTGCGGGGGCAGGTGACGGTGACAATGGCAGGTCCGCGAGGGGCACTCTGCCTCGTCGGGGACGTCCCTTGGCCGCGCTGCTTGGCCGCGTCTTGTCCCCTTGGCACATCGCTTGCACTTACTGCTGCTCCTTCTCCCTCGCTGTGTGGGGAGCTGCTGCTGACCAAGGGTGCATTTATAAATAGAACAATGTTTAATTAACACAACAGTAGGACAGACTTGTTGAAATACTTCCCAGACAGCAGGCAAGAGTCCTGACAAGGAGACTATTATGGGAATTTTAATGACTCCTTCCAAAGTGGGACAGCTTCCATACACCTACACTGCAATGAGTGGTTTTGTTTGTGAAAATTGTATTGGTAAATGATGCAGGGGGACAATAACGCTGGGGACCAGCAAATTGAATAAAGTCACCGTGCAGCTACGTGAAACACTGCCTACAGGATGGAGCTGAGTGCTTAGTAAAGGCAATACAGTCAAGGGTCTGAGTGCCCAAAAGCCCACGTCAGACCCAGCTACAAATGTAGTTTGCATAAGGCAGGCAAAGAAGCAATTAAACAACCCAAACAAGGACCTAGCTGTGCCAGATGCCACCACAGCATGAAAAGAAAGAAGGGCTGCAGGACTGTGCAACTACTTCTGTGAGACACAACCAGGAGCATGTGCCTTATTAACACTGCTGTTAAATCCATGCCCACTAGCTGCTACCCTTGTAATTGAGGCAATACAACGCATCCTTGCAATCCCACTGTGCCAGAAAACAGGAATTTAAAATTGGTTATCTCAGTAATGGGCCTGTCTAAGGTTCTCAGCTACTACCCAACAGCCTGCTTTTTCTGGCAGTGATGTGCAAAATGTGAATGCAGGGCACAGAAAGAACAAGGTTTACAACGCTCATATGTTCTCTTAAGCCTACGTCTTCCTACCTCCACAAACATCTTCCTATCTTCTGTCAGAGACACTGCCCACCATCAGTTACCCGACGGCCTTAACCAATAAATACAGGTCTCAAAGTTCAGAAACAACCTCATTTCTTGAGGTGAGATGTTGTCTTAAACAACAAAGTCCCTAAGAAGACAGAGTCTGCAAAGAGAAATTAATTATTCTCAAATTTGCCAGTTCAGCTGCCTGACGCCCTCCTGCACGAACAATAGTCAGCAAGGGACTCCCTGCAGACCCAGTTCCTCTGAATTCATTGTTATTACACAAGTTTGCTTTCCTCAAAAGCTCGAGGAATGCACAGAGTCAAGATATGTGTCAACTCACCAGGGATCCTGGGCACAGCAAGTTTTCTCCTCTAGTCCTGCCTTTTCCTCTGCCTCATGGACATGTGAATTTTGCTTGTTTGTTTGTTTATTTTTTTCTGAAAAAATAGGGATTAACTGAATATACATTGGTTACTGGAATATGCTGCACTGCTCTCCAAAGAAAACTGTTGCCAGGACAGCTCTGTGTGGAAGCAGTAGCTAAAGCACTAATGCACTTGGTCAAACACAGCTTCCGATGCACTATTTCAGACATCCAGCAGGAAAATCAGTTATTTATTGGGTAGGCAACGGCATGCACTGATCTGACCGTGAAAGCCAAAATAATTACTGCTGAGAACTTTGCTAAAGGGATTCACTGAACTGGGTTGAAATTTTGCAGACTGTTTGCCATTAAGTCTTGGTTTGCAGAGGGCAAGAGATGAAGGAGTAGAGGATGAGGACGTGTCCTTTCAACTGCTACAGATGCTGCTGCCTTCAGAGATGCAGGCTGTGGAAAAAAAAAAATCATTATTTTTATCCATATGCATCTGTTTCCTATTGAACTCCTCCTTTCGCATAATCTGGAGTCTTGTCTGGCAGATTAACGCAGTGCTTCACCCCCAGACAAAAGTGCTGGACACCAATCCGTCACAGCACACCTAGCTACATCGATGGGCCTATTATCAGAAGTAATGACTGACCCTCCCCTTAGCTCCAGCTGCTATAGCAGCACGTAATGAGCCCCGCTCTATGGATTCAGGCGCTCACAGCGAACCGCTATTGAGGAGTGAGACAGCATGTTTCTGAATTCAATTTACTGCTTAGCATCAGCTGGCCCCAGATGATGGAAAGTCATCGGGACGGGGGGTCGAGTGGTATAAACAGCTCCAAATCTCCCTTCTGCCCCAGGCTTGCTGCTGGTAAGCCCCTGAGCAAGCAGGCCCAGACCCTACAGAGGCATGTACTCCGGGTAAGCTCCACATGCAGATTCCTATGGAGCATCTGCTCTCCCCAAGGAGAGGAGCCCTTCCCATTAAATAAATGCTGTCAGCATTTGCACAGAGTTTACAGAAAATCCACTGTGATAAACCAGTTTCCTTGGAAGAACTAATCAACCACTGTACCTACCTTTCTCCTGGTAGAGTAACTTTCCTAGCTCCTTAACACTGCATTTTGCTGGTTAAGTATCAAGGAGTTTTAGCTCACCAAGTATCTATCTATCTATCTATCTATCTATCTATCTATCTATCTATCTATCTATCTATCTATCTCAGAATATTCCATCAGCCTTCCATGACTTGCAGCTCCAGGATGTACAGAGCCAAAGGCAGTGCCATTGCATTTAATATAAGTAGCATCTACATCAGTAGATTTAGTGGGTGCTGTGGACTTGTCCAAATATGTGGCAAGTGGCATCAAGTTGTGCACGCATTGAAAACAAGTCTGATCAATGAGTCGTCTTTAAAGATTCATTTTATATGTCCACCCTAAGGGCCTGACTCTGCCACCACTGACAGAGCACACACCGCACTCCAGAGCATTAGAAGCCTCGGTAATAGGATGGAGACACAAAGGCTTGGGCTCAGGAGGGGTCCTTTTTCCCACTGGAAAGGTTGGGAATGCCATTTCAGGATGCTCCTGCCTTAAACCCAGAGACAGGACAGTCCAGTAGAAAGCAGTATGGCCAGAGCCAGGCTCTGATCATGGAGATGGACACCTGTAGGATGGTGTGCTCCAGGGCATCTATGGGCAACAGGGGCAAAAACACCAAATCTTTACACTTGAGGGGTAAGAAACCTTTCCAAATGAGTAGCAGTGACAGAACCTGGCCCTGTGGTGCAAAATACAGGGATCTCTACAAAATCACCCTGCTACCTGGTGACAGATTTCTATCTGGTTAGTTTTTAGCCGGTTTGTGCACCAGGATGATTGTTTGCAAGTCTGCACAGACTGATTGATCTGCATGTCTCACCAGGTATATCCCACGGTTGTGCACAGCCCTTTCCCAACAACTACCCACCAAGGGCTTGCTAGAAATCACAGGTATTCAGGTGGGACTGCAGATACATTTCCACACGTGCACTGCAGACAGACAGCCGGGGTCTGCAGATTGCCGTGCAGACCCAGGCGAGCGGGTGGACTGTGATGCAGAGGCAGGTACCATCCCTCCTTCCTCCTACTTGGGTTTAGCTATTGGCAGCTCCATATGGTCTCAGCGCCCAGACCATATGGAGAACGCCCAGAATATTTCTCTTTCTTTAGGTATTTCTATGTTTTCCAGCACCAACAAAGATCTATTTGTGAGGCTGCTCTCGTTTTCAGCCTGGATGATAGGTGGGAATAGAGGTCTGATATAAGTATATCCTGATTTGAACTGGGTTGAGTGAGGATCTGGCCTCATTTTCCACCATGAACAAACAATTTTACTTTGCTTGCAACTTTCTTTAAGGCGAATGAGCTCAATTAAGAAAACCACAACAACCCAACCCTTAAAAAATACCGTCGTTATTGTCCATGTGGGTTTTGGGTGGGCTGTGGAAATTGATTTACGAGTCAACCACTTTTCTCTTTTCTTGCCATCTCTCGCTTGAGTGGTTTGTAGGCCTTGGCCCTTTCTTTCACTCAAGGAGAATAAGGTTGTCTATGGAAGAGGTCAGCATTTCAAATTGGTGGAGTTCAACTGCACAAATGACATAGAACTGACAAGAAAAGACAGGGGGTTTGGAGGTCATAGACTGCATAGGTCCTGGTTAGGGTTTTCGCTTTGTGATGGGACCTGGCACCAAAATGAATTAAATAACAGGCTTAAGGACTATTGAGGGAGGGCTGAATGCAAATCAAAGATAAGTAGAAGTTTTCTTTCCTAAAAGGGGAATGATTTTTTTCCTTACCTCCCCCTTTCCATATCTGCACAGGCAAGGTCTGCATGTTAAACATGATTTAGCAGGCATTATTCTGGAGCCTTTTCATCAGGTTTCTGCAGTGATTGCCTATCTCGGCCTATGATTAATGATCTGCTGTGCAATTTGGAGGCTATAATGACTCAACAATCCACACACAAACTATATAGTCACATTCCTTTTGCAGATTTGCCAAGCTGTTACCAAGGGGCCCACAACCAAGCAGGATTGTTAGAGAGATAGCTAAGCATTTCTGCAAATGCCATTCTGCCCTTATCTTGCTGGGAAGTGCATTGGGCAGCAGGCTCATTTACAACATTCAAAGCCCAGATTTCAGTGGTTCCTTAAAAAAAAAAAAAAAAAAAAAAAGAATCTGGACTGAAATAATCATTAAAAAGACTGGTAAGAAAAGATCCCGGTATATGGCCTCTCAGTGATTATACAGCCAAAATACTTCCTTTGTTTCCAAATTTTGAATCTGATTAATTGAGGCCTAATGCTATTAATGCAGTTTGAAAGAGAGAAGTTAATCTTTGGAAGCCCACAGCATATGTAAAATCTGAAGATCTAAGCAGATTTTGAAGCAAAAGCTTTATCTTTATTTCAGTTTCTATGTAAGAGCAGGTAATGAGGATTTCTTTATATATTTCAATTGAACCTGTGGCCAGTTTAAAACTTTCTGTAGAACAACCACTTTATAAACTTTTTTTAAATTCAAAATACGGGTTCTGATGACAGTCCTCTTAAAAAATCCATGTTTTTTATTTGTGAAGTTGTTTTAAATAAAAATGAATGTAAACAGGAACAGTATGGGCAGAGCTACAGACATAGCCCAGCTTTCAAAAGGACTTCAGTTATCTTATGGAAAACAATTATAGAACCACTTTTGTCTGGTCCTGCTTCTGTAATTAACTATGAGATGCAGCCCAAAAAAATCCAGTCATAACCCAAACAGTTCTGGTATTACTTCATTTCCGTGACAATGACTTTAATGATTCATTCAGCTTTTGTTGCCCTATTGTCTAGTTTGAGGGGAGAGGCACTGGAAGGGTGTACAGCAGGTCCATCTTGCTACATCATATTGTTATTATCATTATCACTATTGTTATGGACATGCCTAGGAGCCTTAACTAAGGATGGAGCTCCACCGTGCTAACACTGAATCCTCATTATTACAGGTGTCTCTTTTTCCTACACATAATGCTCTAAGACTCTGATTTTGAAAAAGCTTCGTGGTTCCTATAGAGAGCTAATACATATGTGACCAGAAGTTAAAATATATGCTAAATCCAGTGGATCTAACACATGTGAACTGCTTCTCTGCATCCAGACTTGCAAATACATGACACTGCATCAGGATTTCAGTCTGAGTTGTTTCCAAGCCAGATATTTCCATATCCTTTCTCTGATCATAGTGTACACAACAATAACCCACGCCCCCATCTTTAGACCTAATGCGTTAGATAGTTCTCATTAAAGAAATCTTTCTACTACTTAAATAATAAAAATAAAATACATAATACGTATAATTCAAAACTCAGAATTGTCAGTCTCTTGCTGAGGGAGAGGAAGGAATTGTAAACCTCCATATATGAACACATTCAAGCAAAGTAAAATTCACATTCTCCTCTCTGTACAGGGGCACTCACACCAAGAGCCAACCCAGACCAATACTCCATGGAGATCCTCTTTATTTTGTAGGCTTTAACTGATCTTTGCCACAAATAAACACACAGGAAAGTAAATCATGGGAACATTGACAGCAATGATAATGCTACTGTGCATTTAAATCTAATAACCTATGAATGGTTGCAGTGTGCTGACACTGCCTTCCAGGCAAAAGGATGGACTAGATTAGGGTCAACAACCTTTCAACGTTTCTGTGCTAGCCTGTGGTTATCACATCCAAAGCAGAGATTAAGCAGGACAGCAAGACCTCATCAGTAAAGTTACTGCCTCTCAAAGGGGCAAAAACCTGAAGCTCCACAGATCAGTGGTATCATTTCCTCGTATGGAAACCATTCCAGCTGAGTCAGGCTTTCAAGGGGAGGAAATAGCAGGGATCTCTCAACCCTTCCATACTGCAGTCTCGGGATGCCAAGGTCTCTATTTCACAGCCTTGCTGTGTGCCTCTAAATATCATTACCTGTCCTCTCAAGTGACTGGGTCTCCAAATCTGCCCAGGGCTCATCTTCTTTGTCCTCACAAAAAAGAATACTTTTCACACAAGGAAAAAAAAAAAAAAGACCAATGCAGCTTTATTCTAAGAAAATATTTTGTATGGGAGCTCACAGAGGATTATAAAAAGGATTGATAAGATGACAAATGCTTAAAGCCTCTTTGAAAGCAGTCTCAGTTGTCTTAAGTGTGAGGGTAGTCTGATGTTCACCTCCACATCCACAGAGATAATAACTTGGATGGCAGCAAGACAAGGTTTCACATTGGCATGAGACTTCAACTTACCCATGTAGCAAGATCAGCACATATATCCATATTAAGAAGGACACAAATTCTCCACAGCAATTATGTCCTTGTCTTTTCTACAGGAATTAGATGCTTGAAACATGGAATGTGTTCTCTGTTGCAGAACCTCGCAGCCATATGCAATATGATGAGAGCTTCAACTTTATTTCACCCTAGTCATCAGTTTCAGTTCCTTTTGCTTACTGATCTCTGTCTGAACTGCTTCATAAAGGCAAATGTGACCATGATTTCATAAGTCATGAGTGAGTCTGAAGACCTCTGTGTATGAATATGAAAGTGAGAACATTTCAGGAGTCTCATTTCCTTGAAGGAGATTTTTTGGGGCTTTCTGCAAATCAAGCTCTCTCAAGACATGTCACACTGGGCAGTCATCATCACTGAGCAGTTTTTTGAATAGCTCTTTTGTAAATTCTGTCTTATTCCCAGGTATCTGAACTAGTCAGTTTCAAACTTGACAAGACTCTGCAAACTGAACTGAAATATGAATGAGAAAATTAGTCAAACCAAAATTCTTAGTGCCCCTCCTCAGTTCCAGTCACACTAGAAGACTGTTAAAACCATTTCTCTTGAAGTATTTTGGTATTTTCCATTCTGACTCAGAAATAAGGAGCAGAATCATGTAGCAAACATGGGAATGATATGTATGAAGCATTTCAACGTTCAGCAAAGGTCTAGGTCAGGCATGGCTCAAATGTTATTGGTAATTATTTCACAGGGGCAGAGCAGGCTTTCCTTCTGCAGGATTCTCTTTCCAAAGGCTTCCATAAAATGCAGGTTCTTAGTTGGTGCCTGTGCTCATGTATTTGTGCTGTTTAGTGCACACCATCTAGAAGGATGACAAAGGATGGAAAGATTTACAATCTGAACATATAGAAACATCATTAGTCATTCTCTTTGAAACTGAGTGATCTGGTGATATGAAAGAGGCAGAAGGTGTGTCTTTAAAGACACGTCAGATTGAGGTCACTTTGAGATTGCAGACATGCTATATTTAGTTGGGAGAGATAGTTTACCTTCCAAGAATCACTTTAGCATGAACAAAGGACGAATAAGAAATGCTTCAGCTTCACTGTTGCTTTTTTTCATTTGTGTTCAAGGAGGAAAGAGGTCCCAGTCTTTAGGAATAGTTCTGTGTTTCCAGAGAGCCAGAGCACTAATTCTAGGGGTCAGGTTTTAAGAAAGTCAGAGAGCTTTAGAGGTGGGTGCAAGGCACATGCTAATGCATTTTGGAATCCAAGAGTGAGTAAAGCCAACTCTTTCTTCTGATGAGAAAAAAAATGGGTGGCCAGGAAGGCCAATGGCATCCTGGCTTGTATGAGGAACAGTGCAGCCAACAGGACCCAGGAAGTGATCGTTCCCCTGCACGTGGCACTGCTGAGGTTGCACTTTGAATACTGTGTCCCGTTTTGGTCCCCTCACTACAAGAAAGACATTGAGGTGCTGGAACATGTCCAAAGGAGACCAATGAAGCTGGTGAAGGGGCTGGAGCACAGACCTTATGAGGAGCAGCTGAGGGAGATGGGTTATTTAATCTGGAGAATACTCAGGGAGACCTTATCACTTTCTGCAACTACCTGAAAGGATGTTGCAATGAGGTGGGGGTGGATCTCTTGTCCAAAATAACTACGGATAGCAAAAGAGGAAATGGCTGCAAGTTGTGCCAGAGGAGGCTCAGGTTAGATATGAGGAAGATTTTCTACATGAAAAGAGTGATGAAGCACTGGAACAGGTTGCCTAAGGAAGGGGTGGAATCACCATCCCTGACAGTGTTCAGTAAACGTGTAGATGAGGCACTTAGGGACATGGTTTAGCAGACAGAGTGTTGAAGGGTTTATGGTTGGACTTGATAATCTTGAAGGTGTTTTCCAATCGTAGTGATTCTAAGAGTCTATGATTTGTGGAAGCATTGAAGCTTCAAAAATGTGGACAGATTTGCAATTTTCTGCAATGGAGTGAGAATAGTATAACTTTCTTCAGAAGCTAAAAAACCTACCCCAGAACCACATTACTGCAAGCACTAGCACACGCATTGCCATTGACATGACAAGATGAATATTTGCCAAACTGTAACAAAAAGACTATCTATCTGGGCTAGTAAATCAGTTTTGTGGAGTGACTCTAATGAAGCGTGTTGCAAAAGGGTCTCACAGTTGTAAGGTCAATTTTAATGGGTTGTTTTGGAAGTCATGAGTATACTGTTTGAGACAGACCAGCAGGCCTGACCACAAGTGTTTTTAGGGAAGCTTGTCTACAGAAGAGCTAACTGCACAGAAATGCATCTCTGTATCCACTTGGGAACCACCATTTGTGCAGTTTAGAGAAACACATGGAGGACACATGATAACTAACTGCAAAACCAGGAACTAGATCCTAATCCTTGCAAACAAGTAGCAAGTGCTGAGTGATCAGTCCCTCTAGAAATAATCCATTTTGATGTGCCTCTACATTTCAAGTTATTTGGGCATGCTTACACAATAGGCAAAATTTGATCACTGGTGTTAAAACAGCCAGACATTCACAGAAATTCTGGAAGGAATACTCCTTATCCACATGCCTGTGATCCTGGCGACCCAGAGCTGTATGTATACCAGGAATTAAAAAACTTATCCTTAAAATGTATTTATCAGGCTTGCTACTAAATGCAGGGCAATACAGGCATCTCTTTCAGGTTCTGTATACTCTGTTCCCTTTAATAGGAAATACAGGGCTGACTTTCCACGCGCCAAGCTGATAATGTGCTTGCATTCGCTTTAAATTGAGCACCATAATCCAGAGTTGAATAGAATGAATAGTGAGGGCTAAACCACAGTATTTTTCAAAGCTAAAAACTGTTGTGTTATGAGAGTTGGACTGAAAATCTCAGATTCTGATTGTAACTCATATCTAGTTGAGGGTTCGGACTCATATAAAGGGTTAATCTGCACTCCTCCAGATGTGAACTTCATTAATTTAATCTGAAACATCTTGAGAGATAATAATACACATATTTTCAATTACAACAATTATTTAAACAGCCCTAATCTTGCACTTCATGAAACCATTTACATTCACTCTAATGTCAAGCTCTGCAGGGGGATATGTTAACACAGGAAATGTAACATCTTCTAATTACAGTACTTCTATAAAACAGAAATAAAATTGAGTTTGTGAAGGCTGAGATGGGAGTAGAAACTATATCATGCCAGACAGGGATACAGAGGCACCATGGCCACACTGCAGACAGAGAGGCATGCTGCATTTTGCTTCTTTGTGGCATGCTGACATACACAAAGACACACCACCACAAAACGTGCTTTTAATTTGGGAGGAACCTTTCACTCCCACTGACTATCTCCTATATATCTATAGGTCATGAAAGAGAATTATTATGTTTTTATATGATCGACGTCTTCCTACAAGCCTGGTACAGCTCACCATAGAGGGTTCCATCTGAAAATCACTGACACAAGGAATTATGCCTATAAAATAGTCTCAGTTTCTCAGTCAGAACGACAAGCAGCTCTAATGTCTGTCATCTTCTCTGGGAAGAGAGCAGCAGAAGGCAGCCCCGGAACCTCCTTGCCAGTCAGACACAAGGACCCAAAAATCACATACTGGCCTTTGCTTCCGACTCAAAGTCCTCCAAGCTGTATCAACATTTCTAAGGGGCTCCTGCAGCAGCTCAGAGATTAAATCTCCCAAGAGTAACACAAGCTAAGGCACGACCTGATACACTTGCCCAGATGTCATGGGACACGGAAGAAAAGGTGTTATTGGGCGTAGCAGGCAAAGGTAGAGAAGGTGGGCTTTCTCCATAAAGAAATAAAAAGGAGAGTGTGACAAAAGCAAGAAATGCAGGCAGAGCGAGGACAAGATTTGCACCACTCAGTTAGAAAGGCAGCTTTGGGCCACAAAGCTTGCAAGATGAAAGAACAGAGCAGAGTGATGTGGAATAGAAAGGAATTGGTCCAGTTAGAGAGTGTGTCATTGCCAACTGTAGGTGAAAAAGAAACCTAAGGTTTAAAGGGAGAACCAGAGAATCTTTTTTTCCTCCTCAAAGGGGAACTGAAGGTAGGTTTTCAAGGCTGAAACAATGTCAGAAACACTTTAGTGAGCATGGGGAATCAAGACAAGGGCACTGCAGCTGGGAAGAGATTGATGTGATGTAAATGAAAACATTTCCAGAAGGAGCTTGTATATCAGATACTGCATGTAGTCATCAAAGCATAGAGGTACCTTTTCAGAGTTGGAGCAGGTCTAATTTCATCTTTAAATATAACCGTACCACTGGCAAGCTACAGCTGAAAAAAATACTGCAGAAATGCAAGGATGGAAATACCTCCTTCAAATACATGTGTATCAGTACATGTATTCAAAGCCAACATCTACTACAAGTAGATTACTTTGGTCATTTGATGATGTAACTTAGTGTTCTATCTATACTGTAAAAGCATATTACTGTCCCCCTCCCCAACACTGCACCCCTCAAAGCACATTTGCCAGCAGTCAACATTGAGTAGTGTAGATCTTGCAACGGCTCTTGCACACACAAGGAAATCAAAATCTGTCATAAATTAATGCAGCAATCTTTTGTGCAAAAGGTTTCCACATGCAGCAAAGGTTGGTCCGTCCATCCATCCATCCATCCATCCATCCATCCATCCATCCATCCATCCATCCCATAACCCCACTACTCAACATAGCGGCCCACAGAAAGCCTTGGCAGTACAAGGGACAGGGATGGCGTTGAGGAGAAGTCTTTTTTCAAATTGGAGTTCTTTAGGTTGCTGATCCAATGTATATGACAAGAAATAACAAATAAATAAATAACCCGGCACACAGATTTCAACTAAAGCGAGGGATTGGGATTATTTTTCTTCCTCCCCTCTCTGTGTCTGTTTGAAGGTATTCTCCCGAGTTGACAAGCACGTGTTTTGGAGCCCATTGAAAAGTTTTCTGCCATAAATAGAGGAGGCAGCTTGGCTCAAGTGTTGCTAGGGAATACCTGGCAACAGGCAACAATAGTCCTTTTAGAGAGCCCAGGGCAAACAGTGACCGTGGTAATGGGGTGGGCTTATGGGAGGCTCCTTACCCCCAGCCCCTGCACCCCCCTGCGCCTCCAGCCCTGGGCTGTGTTCCGGAAATTCCCTGCACAAAGCGCCCCATTCAACGGGAGGCGGGCCCGTGCGTGTGCTTTTTGGGGTGGGAGGGGGCCCCAAGAGGGAGGGAGAGGGGTCTTGGCCAAAAAAAAAATCCTTTTTTTTTTTTTTTTTGTAAAGGACTAAGAGAAGCACAGAAAGTGCTAAGTTTGTAAAAGGGGCTGAAAAGGTTCAGAAAGGAGCATAATAGAGCCAGGGAATGCCCCGTGAATTTTGAACAGAGAGCAGAAAGGAGACCCTAAAAAGCAATTAGTGATGCTGCTTGTCTGCTGAAGAGGGAGCCTGAAGGAGGTGGGCAGGCGCAAAGGGAAGAGGGCAACTCCAATCACTTAGTAAAGAAGGAGGGAGTGCGGTGGGGGGGCTGGGGGCATGCACGGAGGGGGAGCGTGCCCGGCGCCTTCTGGAATGTTTATAGTGAGCGTGGACACAGGCACACAGCGAGGAGAGCCACGAGGAGCAAGGAGCGGCCAAGGCCTCACGCTGGAGGCACATGCCAAGACGGGTTTTGGCTTCGCTTCACCTCCCCTGCTCCTTTCTGCATGGCCAGGGAAGCAGCGAGGCCCCAGGGCGCAGCCACCAACTCACACCGTCCTTCAGGCAGGAGCGTTCCTCAGCAAAGGGGGAGGGATGGACGCGAAAGGGACATTTCCAAAAGAACTTCCCTGCTGTCGTCTTCTCCCTCCTACACCTTGCTGCCTTTCTAGAGCTGTGCACAGGCTCCCACTTAGCCATACGCCCCCTGTGCTAAATGAAAATTGTGCTGTCTGCTCATTAGCTGGGAGTTGTTAGGGAGGAGAATAAAAAATATAAAAGGTGGTCTGAAGAGGCCTGAATAGCTATAACCTTAATGGGTTGTCAGAAGTCTGCTGGCAGCAGGGTGAGGGCAGCCAATTCCCCCTAGTCCTTTGTCCCGGACATTGGGATCAGTGGTAGCTCATTAGGTCTGGACAGCAATATTCCTAACGAGTCCTGCAGCGCCGAGGCTTCAGACAGTCTTCGGGTCTTTGGCCACTGTCAGTCTCCTTGAGGCAGCGACAGTTATCTCAGTGGAGACACTATCTATGAAAAGTGCTGCCTACCCTTCATATCCTGGTTAATAATTTTTGACAAAAGTTACACGTTGAAGGGGAAGGGGCGAAGCTCAGCGTCCAGGAGTCGGCATCAACGGGGGGCGCGTTACAGTGACCCTCAAGCTGGAAAGGTCAAGTAGATGGAACGCTAGCCTACAATTTAGGAAACTGGGTCTACACTTTGCCTCCTCCTACTTCAGATTCCATTTGTAAAGTAGGGATAAATCATCTTTTTCTTACATTCTGGGAAGGGTTAAGAATAAAATATTAGAGCAAGAGCCTTCTAGGCAATGGGCCAGCTAAGCAGTTACAGCCGATACCCTTCATTCAGGAGTCCTAGATAGGCCGTGTACGTGTTATTACTGTTTATTGTTTGTCTGGTTTCTAACACTATAAATCCTGAACTAAATTGCAGATCAAGATGACTTTTTTTCCAGATATGTTTAATTCCCCACACATTCTCTGTTTATGTTCGCTCTGGCAACATACAGCTGCTGTGGTAATAGAATAGAGCTAAAAACCTCACCTTCACCTCGCTCTATGAGATCCTGGGTGAGGGAACAGGGCTGAGCAGGTCCTGACCCTGGATGAGGAGGCAAAATCCTCATCCTTGGTTGCATGTGCTCTCTGATGGTGTCAACAAATCCGAAATGATGCTTTGGTAACTGATGAAGCTAAAGGATAATTGATCATTCGGCAGCTTTCCCTGCAATTAGGCAGCTCAGTATGTAGCCACTTGTCAATCTCGTTGATCACTCAGAGACCAAAGTCCATTTGCAGCCTCCACGCCTTCTTTCCTGACACTAACTCAGTATTGAAAATCTGAGTTTTTGTAAGGAATTTCTTGTAGCTGGATGCAATTGCCATAGATTCCTATCTAAAAAATCAGCCAAACTAACAAATAACGCTAAAGTGATTGCCCTGTTTGTTTTGTGGTTGAAAACAAAATGCACTGATCTCTGAAATGAAGGGGTGGGAGCTGCTTGGGCCTTTCATTCCACTAAGGAGATGAGAAGTACGTGAAGGTGAGCGTACAGGCACCAAAAGCTTCAAACTAAGAGAACACTGAGGCGACCAGAGCAACGTCCCCAGCTCCTCAATGTGTGTGTAGCCTATCAGCAGCCTGTACTCACAGCAAGGACTCAATGCTGGCAGGACACAACAAGGAGGATATATATTTTTTTTTTCCAGCAAGTTATTAAGTAACCAGTAACATTTCCATTCTGTAACTAAAATACCAAAATAATTAATGGGATAAGTATTGCTTTCTGCCAGCATCAAGTAGAGAGGAAACAGTCAATGAAGTAACACGAAGATTTGTGAAATATTTCAATCTATTTTAAAAGGTGACCTATATTTATGCAGGGCAACTGTAGCTCCTACTGTTTTGTCTGTGCTAGCCTTCACTGGGCTCTATAAGCAGGGACCTGTAAGGAATTTCTGATGGTTGCACAAAGAGTCTGACGGCCTGTAACCAAAAGAAATAAAAATGACAATACCTTTAATATACTAGAGTCAGATGTTGGCTTTCTTCAGAAACCTGCAATTATGACAAAGATCACAACTCAATGTTTTGTCACTCCAGTATGTATTTTTCTGTGTGACATAGTCATTAATCCACCACTGAGAACTTGCGTATTTTCAAATGGTATTATAACAATTGCTCAAATGTAAAATCAGGTACTCATAGCTACTCATGCACGTCCGCACAGACGCGGACATACACACACACAAAGGCATCCACCCTCGCACGCACAGAACTGCACACCCACCACTATGTGCAGAAGGGCAAAGTCCCATGTACTCATGTGCAGACCAACACGCACCCCCACACTAGCATGCTCACAAACTAGTGTATGCACACACACACATCCACACATCACCACACACGCATCCATAACCACCCATAGATGTGTGCACACACATTTGCACACACACAGAAATGCACCCCTGTGTGCGCACACACCACCATGTACATCCAGCCCTACTCAGCACACGTACACAAACACAACACTGTGCGCATGCGGACACGCATGCAGACACATGTGCACACACACACACACACACACGTGTGAGCACACGCGCACAGCACCACATGCACACGCACTGGGCAGCACCATGGACAGCGCCTGGCCCAACGTGCTGCCGCCGTCCCGCCTGGCCCCGGCAGCGGCCGCTGCAAGAGTGTCCGCCTGGTCCCAGGCGCTGTCCTGGAGCCCTTCTTGAAAAGCACTGAAATATCACTAGGAGCAAGAGGTAAAGCCATGCTTGAGGATCTTCCCGCTTCCCAGAGAAAGGCGGAATGGCAAATTCCCGCTGAGTCATTCCTGTTTTCAAGGAGGCATATTTAAAATGAGCCGGTGTTAGTGCTTAGGAAAAGCACCTACTTGAAACCAGTCATACAGCTACACATGCCAAGAAGAGCTTGGCTTCCACACTGTGCCAATGGAGAGCAAACGCATGACCATTTACTCTGTAGTGATAATGCCTCTTCACGCATGGTTTTAAATACTCACAGCCACGACTCACACAGGCCATAACAATAACCTCTCTCCTCAGGTACTACCAGCATGAAGTCACAGAAGGGCTTCTTTCTTAGTCAGTAAAGAAGATTGCAGAAGTGATGGCCTGAGACGAAGCTCTAGCCCTGCCTTTCAAGTGATTGTGGTTGTGGGTCTCGGTGAACAAGTTACTGTGGAAGAATGGATGGTATCTTCTGGATGCACCAGCTGAAGCTCACTGAGTCTCAATACTCCTTTCTCCACCACCCAAGAGGCTGTTTCACAGCAAGACTCAGGGAGATGAGTCTTTGGGCATTGGTTAGCAAGGCAGACTCACACAGGTTAAAAGGATGACTCTGAAGTCACATGTAGAAATTGTCCCTGTGACTGATGGACAAATCTGAAGACTCCTGACACAAGAAAGCATCAGAAGACACAGTGTGACTGGATTTGTGCTATGATAATGCTGCATATGTCTAAAGGAAGTTCAAGGTTCAGAGACTTCAGGTGCAAAATTTAATCTAACATCTTCCACATCAAGGACACACTTTGTCAGTATGGTTACTGATTAACTATACAGACACTCTTTTCTAGCTCAAGAGCACCTTTCTTGGTAGCAAAAGTAACATTTTTTGCATGCTAAGCAGCAGTGCTCACCTGGCCAGCCATCAAGCCATGTAGTTCAATGGCTGTGGGCCTGAACCCAGTGTCAAACTGTGGTTCTCAGATACTATGACTGGGCAGTCCTCTGGGATATTCACAACATGACTAAGAACCTGAGTGGTTTGAGCCTTTGTGGGAGTATTGCTCAGAGTGAGGATTTTGTCCCACAGCCATGAGACTCTTTCTTTGTACTGCCTTGTGGTGTTTTGCCATCCATAAACATCCTGCCCATCACATCTCCAGCCACTCTCAAACCAGCAGTGCTAGGAGTGTGGATCCACCAGGTACTACCCTTTCCCAGTTACACCAGGTAGATCTGAACAACCTAAACAGACACAAGATGGGAGAAGGGGAGTTTCCTGCCACCAATTCACAACAAACAAACCTCCTAGGCCCCTGGGCAGTCTGGAACAGAGGCCTGTTCACCTCCAGGGGTGTCCACACTCCAGGTTCACAATCCAGGGGAGGGCAGTGCCACACAGCCCGTATGTCCACACCATCACTCGCAGGAGGATCAGTAGTTTTATCAGCCTGGTGCACACACAGGCTTTTCCTCTTGGCCAGGCATATTAGCTTGGGCTCAGCACGTTGTCAGTACCCACACAGGCTTGGACCAGCAAGTTCAGTGCCAACAGGGTCTCCTTTCACTGAGCTGGAGAGCGATATGGCCATGATCTCTCCCACCTCGAGGCTAAGCCTATCCTACAGAGTGGGAGACGTTCTACTGCCCTCCCTGCTTCTCATTTTCTTCTTATTTTTGGCATATTCTTTGCTGGATCCTTTGAAACAGAAACAAATACTTCTTGGCTCCATTCATTTACGGTTGCCTCTCAACTTTAAATTGTTTTCTTTACGATAGTCCTACATGACAGATACAATAACAGACAGCCACTGACTTTACAACTGCATTTTTATTTTCAAACCTGTGGCCACCACTAGGTATTTGGGTCTAATTCATGCCAATCTCATAGGGGCTGAACGCAGGCAGCACAAAGCCATGCAGCAAGGGATGGAGTGAGAGGCTGGAAAGCCCAGGCTAGTCTCAGCTCCGAGAGGAAGTCAGTTTGCCCTAGCCCAATCCCTTAAGCAGCTTACCTCCCCATCCCTGCTGCTCAGCATGTGCGGATAGGCTGCAGTCAGGACTCCAATCCCTGCCCAAAGAGCCACCTCAAAGTAACGCAGGGCTGGGATATTTAGCCAAAATGTAAGAAGTTGGAGAGGCCATGCTCTGCTCTGCATTATCGGAAGGCAGAAGTCGACATGCCTCTCCCACATCCCTATGAGCAGACACACAAACTCAGAGGTCCGTATAGCTCTGGTCTAGTGAATAGCCAATTACTGATAAAAAGTTTATTTTCCAGTAAATGAGTATATCCATTGTACAGCCTCGTGGATAGGACATTCAGCTACAGTTTGAACCTCTGGGTTCAAACCCATGTTGCTGGCTGGGATCAAAGAACTGGGATATCCCAGCCTGAAGGGTGGAACAGGCTGTGAGCAGTTCCAGCTCATCTGTTTCTATTTAGATAAATCATTGGCACTTAACATCCCAACAAAAACAAAAAAAGAAAAAAAATCAAAAAAAACCTCCTTTTATTGATGCTAACAGTGTCCTATAGGACAATATTGTCCTATAGGATAGAATTCCTAGGGCTGGCACATGTGGGAGCAAGGGAGGCAGCTGTTCAGAGCTCATGTTCTCGCTTGGCCCTATGCCACATCTGTCCACACCTGTGGTCAGGTAGTTCTGGAGAACATTTTCATGAAGGCCCTCAACAGGCAGCGTGGATCTAACTTGTGCAAGATCCAAGAGCTTCTCTCTGCATCCTGCCCATTACACTGCCATGGCCTGAGGTAATCCAACTATTACAACACTGTGGTTTCTCTGGGATGCTGTAATTCACCTGCAATGATACCAATTTGGGACCTGATGGGATTTTCCCCATTATTATGGAACAAAAATTCCATCTCAGATTCTTAAGGGAGACTAGTTTATATGGAATTGAAGGGAAAACTGAGGAGTCCAATATTTGGAAAGTAAAGCATTAAAGTAGCAAAGCAGAAGAGATGGTTATGCTTAAGTATAAAGCACACACACAGCATAGCCTTTGTTAACTAGGAAAGGTAATTTCTTTTTGCAAATTGATTTTACAAGAAAATTTTCCAATTATTTTTTCCATACTTCTGTTATAGTTTGAGAAGTTTTTCATGTGTCAAATGATTTATTTCTATATTTTTTATATTTCTCACTTTATAAATAAAAATGCTTTTTATTATAGACCATTATTGAATTTGAGATTCAATTACTGTATTCTAGACTCAAACACGTGTGACAGATAAAAATGATGTTCTTTTTTAATAAACTGCATCTATTTATACCAAGCCAGAAATTATGATTGACTTTATCACACAGGATTTCTGATTTTTTGGAGTTTCTGTCAACTTACGTAAATCTTTGAGAAGAAGATGGCCCTAAGTTACCATCCCTTGTAGTGCTGGCTATTTACTGTGAAAGATCACTTTGAATAATACATTCATAAAAAAATTGTCCCTGTGTTTGCACTGCAAATAAACATGTCAGAAATCCCCTTTCAGGGCCTTCTGCTAAACTTTAGAAAAACTTCATCTTGGAAACTCTGTACAGGCGATTATAAATCACAACCTTTGAAGACATAAGGCAGTGCTCTCCTTTCACTAAATACACAGGTGAAGCTGCACACAGACGTTTTCCAGAACTTTGAACAACTCAGTCCCCCAGCAAGAAGAAAAATGGTTTGCTTAAACACCTGTATGGAAAACGATATCTAATCTTTTATGTTCACTATTGGAGAGTGCTCAGGTCAATCAACAGTCAATAGAAGGCAGTGGTAACTCTTATTTTCTATTTTATTTTACATTCAAGGTTGAGTATTTGTTTTGAAAGATTGAAGGAGCTGGTTGGCAGTGCCAGGGAACCGGATTCTTTTTATCTATGCACTTGTTCTGAGGAGGAGGCAGGTGCAAAGCAAGCTTTCTAACACTGTCGGCAGCAATAATCCCCACCTGAGCATTGCCCAGCCACCTGCTCTCCAGGCACAGAGATAATTCAGTCTCTAAGTTAGCACGGTTCTAAGGCGCTGCTGAGTAACGACTCATAAATGACTCAAATTACGGTAAGATCAGTGGCTTTGTCAATATATCAATATTTGATCACTGGCAGTGATTCCTTCTGGATTCACCCCAAGGCACGCAGTTGAACTTGGAATGGCCTAACCAGATTTAGTGCACCTGCAATTTATGGAGGACCCATTCCAAGTCTTGCTGAAGATACTGCACAGCTCCCCAATAAACTTCATGCCATCAACTACATGCCATCAACTTACTATTGGAGCCCAGGCATCCTAAACCGATGGGCTGTTGTTGTTACATTTCAGTCAGTGGTCAAAATCCGATAGCATTTCATCCAGAGCTTGGGCCACTTTTACAGATGGATTTATCCTTTCTACAGGAGTGTTTTCTTCTCTTTATCGATACATCCATCCCAAAAGGCACAACGTAAGCTGACTGCTAGAGGGCACAACTAAAAGGAAAATAGAGATGTGTAGAAGCAGGTTCGTTAAGAGGCACTAGGAATACTTTTATATAGGGAGAAAAAAAAAGCCAGATGAGGCTTTGCCTCATTCTTTTGTTATCTAAATTGGCTCCACTTTTTCCTTGTAAATAAGAACTGACTACATGGCAAATATTTTCATGAGCCAGAATCATAACATTCCTTCCTCCCTGGTCCTGATATGTAGCCGTTCTTCTCTACCAGCAGAGCTATCAGGCCTTACAGTTCTAAACTGTATCAGAAAAGTCTGTTGCAGGGGTCTCCGAGACACCAACAAACCTATCCACAGTAGGAAACTCACGTAAAAATGGAGCTTCTCCAGGAAACAGAGGAGCCTTTTCACTTTTCAGGGGAATACGCTACATGCCATCAAAAGGTCTGCCTGCTAAACCCCTGTTTCAGTCACTGGTACCTTTCACCCTGACCTGCAACTTCAGTCATCCTTCAGCTGAATGCAGGAACAGGAGAGCGCTCACCCTTCAGCCCCAGAACCGTCTTCAAACCTATGGCAAGGCCTGGAAGAAGGTACGGGGAGGAGAAATCTACCAGTAAACACTGCTTTAGCTTTTGTATGAGATGGAGGGGAAGAAATTTGAGGGTATTTTTGCAACTATGCCAGATGGAAAGGATATAAGTGCGTTCTGTCCAGCTCCAGTTCTGCCAGCAGCAAACTTGACCAACAGCAACGCACTGAAAACCAGCGCGTCATGGAAGTGCTCGGTGCTGGCTGAGCAGGCGTACACAGGCTCCCTTCACAAACCTTGCCGGAGTCTCCAGCCCAAACCATCAGGTGCCAAAGGGCTTGCTTTTCTTCCCCCTCACTCCTCTAGAAAGCTTTGTGAAGATCCACAACCCAGGCACGGAATTGCAGATGGAGCAGGGAGTTACCACAACCACAGCACGTTTGACTTTGCCTCAGACCAACCCCCAGTTGAGATGAGAAGAGCTACAGGCCCAGCTGACACCAGAGCACATCTGGAGAGAGAAGGAGGGATCGGAGAGAAGCAGAAAAAAATGGAGAAAAGAAAATGGAGGGACCTGGTAGAAAATGACGCGGAAATTGCCTCTGGTTAAAGGTGGAATTGCATGAAATTAGGAAGTTTTTTCATGTTCTTACAGTCTAGATTGTGCAAAAATATCCTTACCTTTTAAATATACATTTTTAAGTTAATCAAAATAATATTTCAGCCACCTTTTCATGGAATGAAAAATTGCAGTGGCTTCTCTGGTGACAGGGTGCAAAAGCTTTTGAAACTAAACCCCTGCTACCTGTATTACTCCTCCAAACCCCACAAAAACGTTGGAAAGGCCAAAACAAGAGCCTTTCAAGTGTTCTAACAAGAGAAGAGAAAACAACCAAGGCTCCAATTATCTGTAGAGGCCGTAGAAACGAGTAATTGTTACACCCCTAACAGCCCTGGGTCAGCACATTGCAGGTTTCTGTGCGCCTCCTTGCTCATCTGCATTGTGTGTTCCTTTAGCCAGGGCCTGTCTTTCACTTTGTACGTACATGACAGGTCTTCAAAACAAGAGCTGCCCACGGTTGGCTGAGGATATGAAAACAATAAGCGCACAGGAAATCACAGCAGCGACGTAGCTTACATCACTCCTTAATTAGGAACGAGGCCAAAATGTTTTCATGTATTAGGAAGAAGAGGGGGGAAGGGAGGAAAAAGAACAGAGAGAGAGAAAATAGCGTGCGGAGAAGAACTATGTACTTGAAATGAATCAGGTACAGTTACTGCGTGCTGGATTTCTTTCAGCTTTCCATAATGTGCTTTAGATGGAATTCCCAGGTGACTTGCTGCTGTATTTAAATACTGCCTGTCTAGGATTTAAATAAACAGCTTTTATATTAATTAGAAACAAATCCTCTCAATTGGAAGGTATTAACTGTTTGCAACGTGCACACAACAGTTATTCAGACTTTGACTCAGTTATGTGCTTTTAAATTTGTGAGCCATTTGTAATCAAATATGCTCCAACTGTGGTTTACAACAATGCAATAAAATATTGACTCAACTGTTTTCACCCTTTATTGATCAGCATAACATGTAATTAAGTCAGAGCATAGCTTTCCTTAGAGGCAGCAATTCACTTAGTGCTACTGCACCAGCTGATGCATATATTTAAAGCCTAGACCTAGGTGTGTTTTATTCAGCAGAAATACATATGGCAATTATGTATTTGCTGGTTTCTCATTACAGTGTAATCAAAGGCACCTAATACCATGCAGGTAAGGCCTGAATATAGACATTTCACTGGTGAAATACATTCATTTCACCATCAAGAATATGACTTAGATGCTTCACATGGTGCTGAAAGCAAAATCTGTGTCAAAGGACCTGTGGCTGCCACAAAAAAAGCAGTAGGTATCATTAGATGCACCTGACACGGGCATTTCAGCACTCCCACCGAAGGCAGAGAAAAGCTGCCTTTTTGAAACCACAGGGATATTTAGTTGCTTTAAAGTTGTTAGAGTCACAGTATCAACCTTCTCTGTAAGATAAGAGCCTGGTCTGGCTCTGGAGAACAAGGCTCAGCTTTCTTAGTTTTGACCCCATTAGGTAAATCCACATCTCTTTTGTGATTGACTACCCTAAACAAGATGTTGTTTATCTCAGTTTACCTCACATCATTCAAAAAAAAATTCTAAACAGATTCTCAAAATGTTTGTGATCAGTTTGAATAGGCAAAATTAATCCTTTGTGCTTTCAGCCTGTTTTTCATTAATTAGTGGAAACCCAACCTGACAATACTCAATATCACAGTCACCAGACTAAGAGTGCATTGCTGAGATAAATGAGAAGGAAGATGTCAGTTCCTGCCATTATCATTCTCTGTACAATAGCTTTTTGTTTGTTTGTTTGAATATATATGATAATGGCAGACCATGGATTTTTATTTTTTTTTAAGCCCAGGATATTACCATGAAGTCATGTAAATAAAATACAGAGGCTAAGAACAATTGTGATTGTCAGGCATTTCTGAAAATCCCCACAAAATCCCCGTGTATCAAACCCTTCCCTTTTTTGGTACTGGTTCAATACCATCAGACACTGGTATGTTGAATCCCTGGGTATATTTTCAGAAGTACCAACACACAAAGCCTTCTTCTGAGGGCACCTTTTCCTCTGAAAAAGGTACCTCCGCAGAGCCAATGTTAACTCAGATGTCAGCAGCAGATCCTCCTTCAGATGTGCTCCCGCGTGACACCATTGCAGGACAAATGCATTGCACCTCACTTTGGGTTACGTTTAGGGTATTCAAGTGTCTTTAATCTCTCTCCTTCCTTACAACTATCCCACCACTACCACGATGGGTTTTACAGGGAAATGTTACCTCAGAAGTCTTGGAAAGGTTCTGGTTTTCCTCCCACCGGCGTTCAGGTAGTTTGTCACATTGTCCTAGAATCATCCAGCTGTTGGTAGTGATAAAATAACAAATATGAAAAAAAAAAAAGGGAAAGAAAGAAGAGACAGGTTTGGAAATCCAGGATATCCAGCTGCCAAATGTGTTGCAGGTCCCTCATCTTCTTCACTTACCCCTCCTACTTCCAACTCTACTAAAAACTGCTCCTGTGTGATGCTGTGGGACTGAGAGTTGATGTTGCACAGAAATAATTGCTAGAAAACAAGCAGATTATTAGTCTTACTTAGCGGCTTCTGCTCAGCTTTGGCATCTCCAAACTCGTAATTCCCATTAATCATGTCAGTTTTTTGTGAGGCTGTCTTGGCGTGAGTCACAGCTCACACCCAGCGTGGCGCAGGGTGGCAGGGCCACTTCTATCCACTTAATCCCGAGGGCAGCCAAGGGTGAGACAATCCCCCAGCACCAGACAGAGCAGCCACAGGACTCTTCTAATTCATTCTTCGGTGATCCAAACTGCCCACGTCGGTACATCGTGGGATAAAGGTCCGTGTCCAGATGCAACACAGCATTCAGCTCCCACAGAAGGGATACAGAAATATGCACCTGTAGACATCTGAACTGCGAGCAGCATTAAAAAATAACTTTATGTTCCTCTTGGCATTGAGCAATACGTGTGGTGGGGAAGGAAGAGTGAAAATTTTTCCCCCTTTCTTTGCCAAATGTTGGTGCTAAAGTGTGCAGAACAAGAAAAACTGATGGAGAGATGTTGCTGGGGACAGAGGGCAAGAGGGAAAGGGGCCACAGGAGCAGGACCTGTGGACTGTCCTAAGTCTAGAGTGGGGAATGGCTTAGGGGCAGGCAGCTACAGTGCGTCTAGCAAGATATTGTACCAGATCATATGGGAAGAGCATACTGAAAAGGTTCTTACAAAGCATATGCAAGCTCCTTCACCTGTGAATTGCTCCTGGACAGAGAGGGTTCTTCACCCTGTGGTCTCCATATGAAGCTCCTACATCTCCTTACATCTGTAATAGACAGTGCAGTAAAACACTACAGCTTATCCTTAGTCACATATTCTGACTGGATAATTAAAACCCTCTAGATAATGTCCACTTTGCTATTACCCACAGTGTAAGAAGAGCTTTAAAGACACTTGCTGACGATCCAGAAGGATTTGGGCCCTGAGAGCATGAAACCAGCAGCAGAAGGTAACTAAGGAGGAAGGTCATTTGTTTCCCTCATCCTTCCACTGTGGGTTTGTGCTTAGGAGGAAAAGTGTGACAGTGCCTGAAGAGCAAGTCACAAGAAGAGAGGTAGCTAAGATCTAAGGAGCCACAATTTCCAAGGGACTTCAGTCCAGCTGTCTGCAAACGTGAAGAGAAAGCGTGTGAGTGTGCACACACCAATCTCTGGCTGTGCACACGAGCAGAGCATTTGTTCAAGCAAATCCACTTGCCCTGTGCTTCAGGTACCGAGTTTATGAGCACAGCTTTCTGGGGGATGCCAACAGTTGATGCCACCAAAATACTCATGGCCCAGTGGTCATCCCAACATCATCCTCTTCCTGTGTTCAGCCTAAGAAATCTCAGAAAAACCTTTCATAACACTTCTTACATGTTTTTAACATCACCTGCAGCATAGAGGAAAGAAATTATCTCATCTCTACATTCATTCTCTGTCCTTGCTGCCAAAGCAAGCGACTCACACAAAACCAAGCAAGGGAGCTCAGCTTGTTTTGAGAGACAGCTAAGCAAGGGCAGCTAACGCCTGGCTACACCCTGCAACATCTCTCTGTTCCGCTACCAGCTCCAGCCTTGTGTCTCAGCAGGGGACTGAAACCGATGAGACCATCACGCTCAAAAAGAGCATGGGATCTCATAGCTAAGCAGGGACAAGCTTAGGCAATACTTGGGCTGACCTCTCCCCCATGCAGAGTTCAGTCCCTCCGAATTAAGACTGAGAGTCACTGATGAGGCTGCAGGAGGAAGCTGACACCGCAGGTGCAGGACTGCATTTGAGATGGATTTAAAAAAAAAGAAGAAGACAAAAAGAAAGCTGCATTTCACTTCTCATTTCTGCTGTACAGCCTCTCCCACAGCCAGGCTGTGAACATGAAAAAGCACATGGATAGGGGAATAAACAAGGATAAGGTGGCATGCTTTTATCCGTTCCAGAAAACTTCTCTGGAAAGCAAGTAGGACCTGATGGCAAGCAAAGAGCTCACCATGCCGGGGTGAAGCTCAACTTCCCAAGCAGATCCCCTCAGCAACTCTGTCACCCTCCAAGGGAGGAGGAGGAGGAGCTCCTCTGTGGGAAACTGACCCACAGAGATATGGAGATCAGCTGAAATAAGCACTCCGCATCCATGAATTTGGATCTGGGAGACATACTCCTCTCCTCACAGAAAATCTATAGTAAATTCAGGAACAATGAGGCAAGCCAGGGGCTTTAGCACCCGGTTTTAAACAGCTGATCATGTGCAGGTGGGATAAGCTCTCATGTGGCTAATCCCCCTAAGGTTTCACCTTCAGTGCTTCAGCTCTAGGCAACTGTGAGAGGTGAAAGAGGATTATGACTAGAATATGGCTATTTCTATATTTTATCCATTTAAAAATAAATACACTGGTAAGAAATTTTAGAATTCTTTCAAATGGCTTCAGGGAAAGCTTTTAAGTGAGGAACAATTACACACACACACAAAGAAATCCTCACAATAAAACAAATAAAGCCAAACCCAGCTTGTCTCCTTTGTATCCTTCCTCCCCTGGTACAGAGGTGTGAAAACATTGCTGCACCCAATGGAAACCAAATCCCCCGGGGCACGCAGGGTATTGCCCACGCACTGTGAACAAGGAGCAGGCTGCGGTTTGAAGCAGACCACAGAAACGGCAACAAGGGCCGTCAGCGTTTGTGGACACTGCTGGCAGTACTATCACCACAGCCCCCACGGGCTGGGGTCCATCCCAGCCCCGTGTCCTTGCACTGCCTGGTGCTTTGCATTGGCTTTGCATTGGCTGGTGCTTCTGTAGCAAGTGCAGAGCAGGGCTGCAAGCAGAGCAGCATGATAACACCTCCATGGCACTTTCCTCGCAGCCGGGGCACCTTCGGTTTGTTTTGTGCCGTGCCCGGCAACTTGACAGCCACCCCTTCTGTTCTTTACTCCCTTGCACCTCAAAAACAAGCAAATGGTCTTTATTTCCATCTCTCTATTTACCATATTTTCCAGGGCTCTCAACAGACTTCTGGATGCAATTCTACATGCAGATGCAACAGGGTTATTCTCTACACATCGAACTTATTCTTGTCACACAGCACATTTTTCAGCACAATCTACCTGCTTCCTGCTTTACTTGCTGTTTTACATGCTACCTAGGACTCAGCTTGCTTGATCCAGGGATCTTTATTTATTAGAGAGAAATTGTCTATGCTCTACAATGGATATTAGGTGGTCAACTTGTTTAAGTTAAGAACAAGGTGTTTAATAGCTCAGTGTTTTTTTGTGTTTTGTTTTGTTTTTTTGGTTTTTTTCCTTTGGTAAAACTCTCTACAAGGTCTCTCCCCTTCTACTTAATCAGTCCTGAATCATCATTAATCCAAAATCAAGACAATTTCTGTGGGTCAGACAGTCTCTTTGCTGATGGAAGTCTATGAAGGACAACTGATTTGTGTCCCTTACCAGACAGGCTCATACACAATGAGAAAAAAAAAAGTAAGAAATCGCAAATAAAACTGCAACCTGTCAGCCCTACAGCACACTTTATTTTGTTGACCTCCTTCCCTCAGTAAAACACGCTCACAAAACACAGCTCTCCGCAAACTGTCCAGGGAGGGAAGCGCTGTGTCAGCAGGTGAGCAGGAGACCCGCACCCGCATGGCCCTCACCGCTGCGCAGATTCTCCACGCTTAACAGCACCACTGCACTCAGGTTGCAGGCGTTCCTGGAGGAACGGGCAGGCAAGCAAGAGTGCAAAAGGTGCAAAGGAGAGCTGGTGGGTAGAGAGGCCTAGAGCCATCTCGGCCATGCATTGCGTTCTAGGAAACTGGGCTAAAAAGAAGAAATACAGGAGAACCTTACCACACCCAGGCATCACACTTCAGCAGAAGAAAAGCAGGCAGAGACACCTCACTTGGCAAGCTGTTAGCCATATTTAATTAAAGACTGGCTAATCTCACATGTTTCAGCTGATCCCAAGTGCTGCAGTATCCCACAGGAAGTAGGAAAGGGGACAGGAAAAAGCTGCTTGCTGCAAATGGACTTGAGAACTGTGTGGTTTCAAATGACTCACCTTGCATTTTCAAGCAAAACACTTACCCATCAGGCAAAACAGATTCTGCCAAATGAAACTGAGTTCACTTAATTAGAAAAAAAAAAGAGAGAGAGAGAAATAGATTGTGTTGTTAATCTATTCATTCCAGTAAAGTTTTTCTAAGCATAATTTACTCAGATATACCCTCAGAAATGCTAAAGTTACCACGAGAAATGAATAAACTAATTCCGTGGTTTAGAGTTTCTCTAAACCAAGACCTGATCTTGGATGTCCCCTCTTGGCCCCATTACGACAAGCAAAAGCGACAGCAAGGTCAATGACCATCACCAAATCACCGCCACCACTTTAAATTCGGAGAGCAACCTATCCTGATCCACCACCACGGATACTGTATGTTACCCCAGAGCTCCTTCCGGGACAGGAACGTGTCAATCCTTCTCAGCAATGGCTGGAGGACTCTGAGCGTGTCAGCCGAAGAAGTAGGATCAAAACGACAATCAGAAGGGTGACGGGTCTTGCTGGGATGACAGGCAGGGCACGCATGTGGAGCGAGCACATACATGTGTACTCGTTGCCCCCAAACTCCCTGCTGTCCCCATTCTTGCGAGCCGGCGGGGGACGGAGCCTGCTGCGAGCGCTGACTTGTGCAATTTCAATGCCCTTTAGTGATGCACAAGAACAGAGCCGACAGCAGAGCGCAGGGGATGGGGCATCACAAGGCTGCTGTTTATTTGCATACCCATGAAACCGCTAACCCAGCATGGTTTGCTCACACCACATGACTTAGGGACCAGCAATTTAGGACTTTAAGCTAACAATTCTTTTTACCAAGTATTCTCAGGAGTTTGCCTTTCAAGGACCACCACCCTCTAATTACCAAGGCAAAGCCATAGATGCAGTGCAGAGGCCTCCAGAATGGATGCTCAGAATGCTCAGAAATCTCACAATAGCACACGTGTTGGGGGAAGCAACAACTTGTTGTCTCAGACCTGTCACATTCACCCCTTGCTCACTCCTGCAGCCTTTCATGCCATCCATGCTGCAAGGTGACAGTACCCAGACTGCTACCTGGATGTTTCTCTCACGCACAGGGCAAGCAATAAGCAAAAATTGCTTGTTGTGCACACTGAGAGCAGTGTGGTGCAACAGAGGGAGGGAATGCAGAAATCTGCAAAAGGGGCCGCTTTCCCCAGCACTAAATCCCTGAAGTTCTGCTTTCCCTCACTGCAAATCTTTTCCAAAACAGCCATACAGGAGACAGCTTTCCATAAGGAAGACCTAGATTGCCTCTCCACCAAATTCCCTTAAAAATCCTTACCCAATCTTTAACTGTGGAAACTGCAGTATTTGATAAGTTACAGTAAATTTGGAAATCCATCACTTGAAGTTCAGTGTCCCACATCAGAAAGTGGCACCAACAGCCCTCTCCTAGATCAGTCTGAAGAAGGAACTGTGCAAACGTATGTATTTATTTTCCGAGATTAGCGATTAGGAAACGCTCTGAATGCTCTAATGTACACAAATAAATCAGTACACAAAGATAGGCAGATGAAGAGGGCAACTCCAAAAAGAATAACAAAAGCCACACGCTTATGTTGGCTGTTTTGCCGTAAGGACATTTTTAAGTCCATTTAGAAACATCTCCCTCTCTCCTTCTGAATAAGAACATGTGAGACGTTAAAGAGAAGTCTCAGTTAACAGGATTCAGCTTGTAAAGAGAGCTATTGGCAAACAGATTTCAGAGACTATATTATTCTTATGAGTCACTTTGTCTGCTGCAAAATTATTCCAATGAAAAGATTTTTTTTCTGAGGTGAAGCACAATTAAGCTTGACCTTCTTTGCTTAAATTAAAATAGGACTGAAATGAAGAATCTGACTCATTCCTCCAATTTTACCAGCTCAATAGTAATCTAGCCACGCTATTCATTTAGAGAAACCATTAATTTTGCTATGTGGCTGAAACTAGAAGGCTTCAGCTTTCTTTCTCTCACTTTTCCCCTCTCTTTTTGTTCTTTGTCTGTGCACCTGTTTGCACCACTTTACCATCCCATTTGAAAAACTTTGGGTAATCCTCTGGCACTAACCCTGGTGTGATAATACTTCTGTTATTCAGCGGCATAATTACAAAGGACGACACAGATAAACCACGTCTTTCACTTCGGCTGTGAATATGCCAGTTTTGACAATCTTCAAGGTGAATGATTTCTAAAACCTTCTGTATTTAATGCTAATCTAAATTCTTCACACAACAAAAGTTCTAGCACCTTAGACAGGGAAAAACAGTTACTTCCAACTTATCAGAATTAATGCTAATGGTCTAAACTTTTACAACAGCTCTCTTAGCAGGGGCACCTTCTGCACCCATGCCTGTCTCCAAAACACTTCATGCACTTTCATGACCGGGTATGCTCAGGGAGACTTTAGTGTTAGATCTTGCTTTGACAAGAGGAAGCCAAGGCAGAGGCAAGCCAAAACCTCAGGGCTAAACTGCAAGCCAGTGGCAAAGGCAAGAACCAAGTCTTTCAACTGCCGCCTCATAATCCTTTGGACCTGGATAACCTTACTAAACTCTGCCAGATAGGTAGTTTTTTCTAAGTATTTTGGGAGAAGCTTTAACTAACACATCTTCCAGCTGTAACCACATGTGCTGTCCATTAAATGTGAGGAAAGATCAGCAAAACAACACTATACATCACTTAGATCCCTGAGAGACGACACAGAAAGTCCTCTTTCTATCCCCTTTTCCCTCCTCATCCTGTCCTCACCTGGCAGGGCCAAGCTTTGCTCCATTTAGTGTCTCATACTAGGGAAGGACTCCTTGGGTTGGTATCATCTGGGATAGTCATAGTGTCTCAGGCCTTTCCTGATCAACTCCAGTCTGCCAGCTGCTCTCATTAAACCCACAGAAGCACCTTGCCTGATTATCTCATGTGGACGAAAAATGATGCCCAGAGGAATTGAAATGCAACTACGTATCCTTCAAATAATTTGCAGATTTTCTGCCTCAAAACTAATACGTTAATCCTGCATGAGGTTGCTTTCAGAGTGAGGACAGCATGGAAGAAAATGCTCAGCTGAGGCCAGGCTGTCGGCGTTCAGAAAGAACTGAAGATCAGAGTTGTTTTGCTGCCTATGTTTCCCTTACAGCCACAAGAGAAATTCCCAGTGCACCTCAAACCAGCTTCGTCTGGTACCAGCCACAGGCTGGCAGCAGCAATATGGGGCTCGTGGAAGGCTGTAAAACAAGATAAATTACCCTCTGCTCTCTTTTCAAAAGCCTAAACAAACAGTCTCAGTTTAGAACAAGTATTCCTCCACCATGTTCACATCACCACAAGACAAATGTTATGTTCCTCTGGCTTGTTGAGCTTTTTTCCTTTAGACTGGTAAACTATTTGGGCAATACAACTGCCCTAGACCCAGTCTTAGCTCTGGGCTCATGGCTAGATAGGGTCATTATACAATGATGATAATAGTAGAAAACTTGGCACGCAAAAGGGACGACCTCTACTCTTTGGGTGATGAGTTTATCTAAAGACACTGCACTTCCTTCTTTTAAGAGCTCCTGCAAAAGCTCAGATCTGAATATTTCTACTTCACAAGATAAAATTTTCTTCACTGAATCACAAATAATGAGTGTACAGCCTCAGTGTAGTGACAGAGGTAATCTTTGTCAACTTTTCTGGCTGTTTTCCCCAGCCCTAACCAAATACTTCAAAATGACAGCTATTAGGCATCAACTAATCTGGATTAACCAAGATATCAAATGACCAAGAATTCACAAATGATATATGTGGGTATAAGAATAAATACGACCCTCTTTTCCATCCCATGCACCACCAACAAATATTTAAAGCACACTTAGGAGTTGTTCAATCAGTGCTGATACAACCCTTCCACTTCTGGATCGTGGTATTCACTCCTTTAAATCCACAGTTAGAAATGCTGTGAGACGAAGGCTTAGAAGGCAGAGCATAAACCCCTACGCCAAAATTACAAAATAAAGAAGATGCCTGAGGATACTTCATTGAGAATCACGCACAAAAACTGCTCATACCTTAGTCTCCCTGAATAATAATCACTAGGGTGCTTCCCTAGAGCTCTCTGAGCTAACTGAAACATCATTGATTGATCAGCTAAGATAACCGGGAGGATTTGTGGCTGAGGTCACAGTCTTGAGTTTCAGGCCCTTGTCATAACAGGCAAAACCCTCACATTGACCAGGTGAGCTTATTGACCATGTGACAAGGAGCTTAACAGTCAAGAGAACAGCTATCTAGGATAGTTGCTCAGTGTGACATCAAGTGTAATGCATCCAAAAAACTCTCAAAGGAAACACAAATAGCCTGTGTTCATATCAATTCAGTGAAGAACCTTGCAGGCTCGAGCACAAATAACATCCTTGAATAAAGAGGCAGAAGAGAAACTGAATGAATTCTCCCCACACCGGTTCTCCAGGTGAAAGATAGGGGTTATTTTGTGGGTGGGCATATTTTCAAAGTTTCGATTTAATTAGGATAATTTGCTAACATCTTGGCTGCTTATCAGAACCTCTACAGGATAGAAATTGGGCAAAAATCCTTCTAGAACAGACTTTATTGTGAGAGATCTTTCATTCCATGGTCCTAGCCAGCTGGAAACACTGTGAATAGCCTCTTCAATGATATTTCAGTCTCCTACTTTTGGACCCAGCTGAAACCAGGAAGTGCAGGGAAACCATAAATACCATTAAAAGACAGAGGGAGAAAGATTAACCAGATTTTGGCAAACATCCAAAACTCTGCATTTCAGTTTGGGGCAAAGGTTCAGGCTGGTTTTCCCAGATCAGTTCATGCACCTCAGTTATTTCCTGCTCTTGCATGGTGTAAAGTGCATTTGCTTAACTTTTACTCCTTTATACACCAAGCACGCTTATATTCCTTATACATCAGGCAATACACGTGCAAAAAAAGAGTGAGAGGGCTGACATCATGGCAAGGCTCCACAGTTAATTTGGGATCCAAAATAGTGGGCGGGAGAAGCTGTTTCCAGCTGCAAGAAATGGAAATGTCCCTCTCCCTTTTTCAAAGTCCTGCCCCTTGCAGCACTGCTGTTCATTAATTGTAAATTATAAGTTGTATTATTGATCACAAGTAAATGGAGAAATTTATTTCAAAGGCTTGTTGAAGGAAAAAAAAAGAAAGAAAAAGGAAAGAAAAAGAAAGAAAGAAAGAAAGAAAGAAAGAAAGAAAGAAAGAAAGAAAGAAAGAAAGAAAGAAAGAAAGAAAGAAAGAAAGAAAGA
>PTEX01000047.1:2966545-3126822 GCA_003342815.1 Eudromia elegans
GGGAGGAAGGAAGGAAGGAAGGAAGGAAGGAAGGAAGGAAGGAAGGAAGGAAGGAAGGAAGGAAGGAAGGAAGGAAGGAAGGAAGGAAGGAAGAAGGAAGGAAGGAAGGAAGGAAGGAAGGAAAGAAGGAAGGAAGGAAGGGCCATGAGCTCAGTGTAAGCCCCTTGGGTTTTTAGCCTAGCTCTCCGTGGGGAGTGGAGACTAGGGAGCTGCCAGTTGCCCAGTGTATCCGAGCTAGGTACATGGTAGGAGTTAATAGCAGAGAGGAGCAAGGGCTGCTTCCCCTTGTTGCCTGCTAGATTTAAAAGCAGCTCTTCCTAGGTCGATTCGACACAAATATAAGTACTCTCATGAGCAGAGATCGGTGTCTGCAGCTAAGTTTAGAGATTGATCGTGCTCAGGGACTGAGCAGCTTGTGCAAGGACCGAGCGCTTTCAGCAACCAGTCCCGAACTGCACCATGACAATGTCTGAATTTGCCTTGTAGGATCAACTGCACGGGATAAACGGAGCACACCAGGGCCCAAAGGGCTCCTCTGGAAGTGCGGTCACAGGCGTTGAACACGTCACGAACCACGGCCAAGCGCATCTGGAACAGAACAAGGCAGCCTCAACAAAAATAGCAGGTAGAAAGCCGCCTATGATTTTTCAGCTACATTTTTCATATGAAAAGGTTTACTTATCCTTTGGGGAGAGGAAAAAAAAATAAAGCGTGTCCTTTAGAAACAGTGTTGTTATTATTCATGCTGCCAACCAACCACTTAAGCTTCAGAACCTTTGCAGTACCACAAGTGTAACACAAAAAAACAACCAAAAACCACTTACTTCCTTTTTTCCCCCCTGAGTATTGACATTCTTGTGCAGTATTAGGAGAGCTAATTTAGCTTCCAGTTCTAAGAATTTTTGAATCTATAGCCAGTAATTATTTGCATTCAGGGGTACAAAAGAGGAAAACAAAGCCCACAAATTCTAGCACATTCATGTGGGATTGGGAGTTGAATTAGGATCCTCACACCCCATTGAATTATCGGCCCCCCTATTAGAGCCTTATTAAAATGGTAATGATTATAATGCCAGTCATAGGCAGGCTGTCGCACCTGTCAAAAAAATACCCCGATTATCCTGTTCATTCAACTGTCTGGCACTCGATTCCGTGTCTCAGGTTTACTATTCTGTGAAGTTTTTCTTCTTCTTTTTTCCCTTTTCTTTTTATTAGGAAGAAGAAAAGATACAAGAACAATCAGTTCCACAAAGGTGATTAAAAAAATCCCCTCTAATTTAGCACATCTACTGCCCATTCGGTGTTACAGTAGCTCGGACAGCAATCCGAGGAAACAGATAATATTTCACTGGCTTTCCTTACAGTGAGAAAGAATACAGGCAGCTACACTAAAATCTTTACTAGAAAAATGGACACTAATTTTAAGGACAAAAAGAGTAACTGTCCTCCCTTCCACACAGGCACACACCATTTTTACATACAACCAGGATTATGTTCCTTTAGCTCAGCAAAATCTTTCTTGATATACAAAATAACACCTCAGATGGTCTAAAGGGATAGCCCTCCAATCATCGGTGTTCACTTTCATTTTATGAAGAAATTATATTCACTTGTTTTCTCCTTTAAAAATAGCGAAAATATGATTCAGTCTTAGCAGCACAAATCTAGAGTCTAATCCTGAACAGACATTTAGTAAAAGGGAACTAAGACTTGCAGACCTCAGTGGGCTTTCGGTTTTAAATCCTAGAGAGATTATAGCAATTGTTGTTGGCAATAGCAGGAAAAACAATAATTTTAATAACAATGATAACACAAGGAGATACTTGACTTCCCTCCCCCAGCAAAATTTGTCCCATTTAAGCAGAAACAGCGCACAAAGGTTCCTGAGAAATTTAACTGATAGTCACATGGAGAGAAGATCAAATATTTTTTACCCTATTCAACAGATGCCTTTCCCCTTTCCTCTACCGCAGTTCTATGAGTTTGTCAAATACCGCTGTATAAAAGAGAGACGGTGGAAGAGGAGTTAGGGTTGAATGCCTTCAATGGCATCCGAGACAGATGCTGTGTCAGTAAGTGCCCAGGACCCTTGGGGAAGCAGAGCAACCAACAAAAGAGTGGTCGGATTCTGTTTGTTTTGGGTTGTTCACGAAAAACATTTTTGAGGAAACAGAAAAAAGCCAGGGCTTTCCTAGCGTTCGCAGTAAAGAGACGTGTAAGAACTGCCCTTAGCAGGTGTCCGCTCCTGAATGCAGGAAATACTAGATTTGGTCTCACTGTTCTCACTGAAGCAACCAGCAAAATACCCTTTACTTTTAGTAGCTCACTTATCAACTCATTTAATGATTGCCATGCTAAGAGAACAGATACTGTAGACAGATTTTAGCAGAAACTGTCCCTACATACCATTATTATTTAAGCCATTCATTGTGTTTCCACACACATTTTCTGAGATCACGATAGCTCAGGGAATATTTCTTAGGATGAAAGGGAACAGAATTTGAAAGGATGCTCTAAAGTAAAGCAAGAAATGACTGTAGAATTGTTACCAATAGATGAGTTAACTATCAGTGTACAGTTGCTACATATCACACACATTTAATTCTAGACTCGATGCCCCTTATCATTCTGTTTTCTACTTTCTGAGATGACAAATACTCAGCAGGAAGGATTGATGCTGCTTGTTCAGTGCCTGCAAAGGGAGCACTGTGCCTAAAAGAGGCCTTTGAGTTCTTTAATAACATAGTGATTCTTTATTTAACACTCCAGTTATCTCCATGGGAGCAGAGCTGGGCCAAGCCCGAACACTTTCAGAAATCCTGTCTATAAATAATTGTAATCACTTAGCCCAAAATCCCTCATGCCCACATGTTCGAACAGAGATGTCTGAGTAATGTGGTCAAAGAGGGGGAAATAGGCAGCCTACAAACACTTTCATTCTCCCCTCCTAAATCCGGAAGGCTGAGCCAGCCTGTGGATCTGCTTCAAGAAGCTCCTGCATCGTTGTCTGAATTTTTGCAGAGGGCTACGGACCCTCCAAGGACAGCACTGTTAATCTCACAGCACTTTCTGCTCTGCTGTCCACTTGCTTTTCTTGATCAAAACTTGCCTGGGCCAAGTCAGAGCCTTCCTTGGTGTCTGAATTGCTGTAATGAGCACCCTGGGTCCTTCATTCTGTCTTTGGAAGAGACTCCATAGATCGACAAACGAGCAAGTAGCAGCTAGTGATGATGGAAGGAAAAAGACAGGCAGGCAGGGGGAAAAAGAATGGTTAAACTCCAGAGGGAGGGACATAAGAGTGGGGTGAACTGTGAAGCAGTGCTCTCCACCTGCATTTCTGTATGGGGTACATTGCTCCGTCCTGCTGACGAACAGCCCAAGTAACAGGAACATGAGCTTTTTTCACAACACAGTTTGTACAGAGACCACAACGGGAGACAAAATGCTAGGAAAAAAAATGAGAAAGGTGAAAAAAGGATGCATCTCCCCTCACTTTTTTTTCCCACCAAAGAGTTGCAACAAAATTCATCAAAATAACTTCTGGATGTATTACAGAGAGAATGCCTAAAATGATAAAACAACGCTATAACATGAAGAAAACAGCTCTGCAGAGAAGAGAATCACTGATCACTTTGGAGATCACTCGCTCAGTGAGAATTTGTTTGGAAGCACTTGAAAATCAGAATGCTTGGGGGATTCCCCAGTCCCTTCGGTCATTTTCCTGCTCAAATTTTACCCGTGCTCACGTGATTTTGCAGCTTTTCACTTTCAGCGAATGAGAGTCAGCAACCTTGTTGATGTGGTAGCTAGAGAAACTATTCATTCCTTCAAAAAAATTCTGAACCAGAAACAGGCCACCTACCCATTCTTAGCTGGGGTTACCAGTTAAAAGCATATGAAGGGAACCACATGAATGGAGGGCAGTGTGCATGTTTTATTAGTTTGAACAACAAGGGAATAGATGGATGAAAGATAAGGTAATGATTTGTGACAGAGGACCAAAATTTGATTTAAACAATTAAATTACCCTTCTAAGAGATCCCCAAGGAAATCTATTAAAATACCATCTCCCCCTATCCCCAAAGTATACAAAAGCTGCCTAGTAACTGTCCAGTATCACTTCCTTTGTGACATGTTGGATGATTCCCAAGACAAAAACCATATGCTGTTAGATGAATGGTAGAGCAATCAACAAGGACAGGCTATTCTTTAAGTTACTTGCCCTACGGAAAGAGAAACTAACATCTACCCAACAGGTTTTCTGGTAAAAACCTAAGTTCTGATTCTGATCACTTGATTTTAAGTATACTCAGAACGACTCTCTGATTAGAAAAAGATCACAGCACTTCTGAGCTATAAAAGCCTTGCAGCTAAAAGAAATCCCTCCTGTTTAGAGATGCACACATCAGTGAAAATGGGTTGGCACATGCCTGATCAATATCGTAACCCCTTTATCAGTTCCCTGCAGTTTTGTATTGAGGCTTAAGCTTTCCCTCTTATCCTGTAGACATCTTACATTATTGCTACACCACAGGCCAGTCTAAAGCCAGGCCTACTACATAAATATTGCTATTTAAACACAGAAATGCCAGTCATGATGAATGGAAGGGATATTGACACAGGAAGGTAGAATAAACTTCTACATCATGGCTGAGGTAAGGAAGAATTTTATTTGATTGAAGAACCTAGATACAATTGTGAGCCTAAAAATAATACTTACAGACAAAGGCTGAATGCAGAGTAAGCCACTGAGCAGTAGGTTGGGTTCTCACAAACCGGTACCTCCTAGGTTCTTACATGCCTCTGTCGTATCTTGGGTGCCTAATGTACTTATCACTAAGCAGTGGGTCTACAGACAACAACAAAAAGGTAATGAACAGATGTGGCATTTTGAAACACTGCCTTGCTACACAATTCTAGAAAAGCAGAGACAAGCCTTGCTGTTTTAGATAAATAGGAGCCATCTACATAGCTCAGTATACTTACCTCCACGTTTCTGATGTTTTCTGTAGTCTTATTATAAACTACAGAAAAAAATGAACTTTCAATCATTTCATCTATAGTGAAACATTCTGCATTCAAACGTGATTTCTGAAGCTCTGAAGCTAAGGCATATTTTTTTAACAAGAAAAGCTCATTTTGTGAGGTAAGCATGCTTTCTGGTTTTCTGTTTTGTCTACACGCATGTCCCAAAAGTTTTAGGTACTCATATAATACTTTCACTGTATTTATGTTCTAGAATAATCAAAAGCCACCAGAATGTGCTATATTTTAAGCAAATGAATAGAGCATATTATATATTATATAGAGCACACAGTTAAGTTCTTGGAAGATCTAGACTTGACAAGAAATCTTCATCCAGCTGTAGATGTCTGTGTGAAACTCAGGAGAATTTTAAAAAGCTCGTTTCTAAAAGGGTTTGATTTAGCCTAGCTTTGCACATTTTCAGTTCCAGGACATTAAAGTCCATGTAGCTAATCACCAATCCCATGAAACTGCTGCAAAAATCAACAAGAAATAAAGAGGGGAAGTCTTTTCTTTATGCCATGATTTCACTTCTCTTAGGGAATATTCCCACTTTTCAGAAAATGAAAGGAATGTCAGAGCTCACACTCTGTACATTTTTCAGATATATTTTCCCCCACATATGATTAATTATGATCCTGAAGCCAAGATCCCAGATCTGAACAACTGCCCAAACCCTTCTGCAGTCTGGCCCCAAGTCTAGTTAGCATTCAGTTCAGAATATCCTGCTTTGACTGTGAAAAGGAGCAGTTACCTCTTTCATAAGCTGCTTTAGGGAGAAAAGAAAAAGAAGAAAAGAAAAAAGAAAAATTCTGCACTTGAAAAGCTTGAATAGATGCATACCATTACAGCTCTGGAAGGAGTGACTGGAGCAAGCACCTGACAACATACTGAGGCTGACACCCAGCAGGATTTACCAAAGTCAAGATTTTGACTATAACTGAGGCTTTGCACCACCACAGACTTCTGTGGACTTGCTGTTTCACTCCTGGGAAAGGTATGGTCCCTGAGGTAATGGTTCTACAGACCCATAGATATCTGATAGTGTAGTTAGACATGTCCATTTAAATCCCGGCAGCTGAAATCCACTTACATTATACCTAAATCTGCAGAGATTCCTTCTCACGATGTATTTTGTGTGCAAGAATCCACTATATGTGTTCACTGTGCACGTTCACCCTAGTGGTCACAGAGACTGGAGGATGTGGCAGCCTTTCTAGCTTACATGTTTGCCTGCTTAGCATTCCTGCTTTTGTGGATCCCACTCCCTTCAGCCTGTTTATGCCCAGACCTTACTTCCAGAGCCTGGGGCACCTGACCTCAGCCTGTGGATGCCCTGGGTGATGCAAGGTTCCGTTTGTGGTTGCAGCCCTGAGTCCCACACTCAGCAAAGTCTTCATCTTTGTGGCATTTTTTTTTGCCAAGCTTCCTAAAGATTTTACTGTCAATGCTCACTCACTCAACAGTTTTACATGGCGATGACTAGGACAACGCGAAGTCTCAATTCAAGATTTTCACTCCTCACAGTATGTACCAAATATGAACGAAATCAATGGGATTATTCCAGATTACTTTGTTTCAAATAAAGACTGGATCAGGCTCATGATTTTATATCTCAATTGTAAACTGCAATGAAACATATCACATGCAGTCACTTTGCTGTGTGTATTCCTGCTTTATAGTACCCAAGTCAAGATGAAACACCTGCCCCACTGCAGTATCAGTTGGGTGTAACTACAGTAAGTTGGAGATATGGACAATAGATAACCAGGAACGGCACTTAGACAGCTTTTCAGAGTTAGTCCATTACACATTCATCAGGTTTTAATGTGATAACAGGAAACCTACTATTTATTAAAATAGTAAACTGTGACTGGTTTTGACTGGTAATGATCACATAAAATAAACTCCATAAGGTTTGATGGGGGAAGAGAACTGTAGGCTAGTTCTATGCTCAAAATCTTTGCCAAGAAATATGTCTGACAGGTATGTAAAACTTGTTGGCACAACCCAGGCCATCGAGTAGGGGCTGTCCTGTTGGAAAGACAGAATAAAGCAGATTTTGTTCTGTTTTGCTTTGTTTTCAGTTACACTTTTGTCATAGGAGAAGTACCTGGTCAATATACAGCAGGCAACGGACTAGGTCACTCCTAGGTGTTCATACTGAAAAGCGTCTTCTCCCAAGATCTGGTCTGAAGCAAACTCAATCTCCCAGAGACAGACAAAACCAAATCACTTTTGCCTTCCTTATGAATGAGCTTTGTCCCCATTGTAACTTCACGGCTTGCTAAAGTGAGTAGGAACACTAGCAGGCACTACGCTTAGAGCGCACTGTTTCCTCATCTCCCTACGTGTACCACTTGTACCACTAGTTAGCATGCATTGGTCATGTCCGCACAGTGGTTAGCTCCCAGTACGTTTATGTGCTCCCTTGTCTCGGTTTGACGAGTGCTCAAGCAGGCCGGATTCAACCCAGGCACTTCAGAGGCAGGGAGGAGCATGACATTGTACAAGTAACACACCAAAATAACCTGGAAGATGCAGTTCCACCCTCTGACCCAGCGTAACACTGGTTAGGCCACTTCACCTTCGGGCCTCAAGCGGATGTAAAATGCCCTTGACTTTCCACATGTCCATCTCATCTCTTCAAGAGCTTTGAGTCAGGGCAAGAGGGAAGAGGTTTGTCTTTCAGCATGTATTTATGCAGCTCTTAGCATGACAAGGGATAAATGCTACCCTTATACAAATATCAAACAGCAGGTGTACACTTCCAGCGGGCCTCTTGCCAGCCATGTTCCAGGTAACCAGGAAGAAATGTTAGTTATTAACATGAAAGGAAGGAGGGAATGAGGTCTGGAGAGCTCTTCCAGCGTTCCCTGTTCCTGAATCTCCAGTAGCCCAGCTACACAAGAGCCATCTGTGCTGCCACGTGAAGCCAAAGATTCGTTTCCAAATCTATGAGCCAGAAGTATTACGTTTTTTTGGACACCCCCATTTCTGGGCTGCTCTCCTTTCCCCACCTCTCGGCGTTCCAGCGGCTCCCTCATTGTCCCTTATCTCCATGCTACAGGATCTCTTCTTATTTTAGCCAGAAGAGCATCGGGTTTATTTCCTCCTCCTTCCCTCTGGCCAGCCCGTTGTTCCCCTCAAGCCGGCCCCCATTCTGCACGCCTGAAACAAAAGTGTAAACTTCAGAAACTATTTGTATTTCACGGGCATTCACACATTATGCCAAAATGATGGCCCAAAAGTTTGGCGGGTAATCTCGCCCCCAGCATTCGTGAGCTGATGATGAATGGCTGTGAAGCCTTTGTGATTGCTCAGGCTCCATTGTGGCCCAGACAATGGAGGAGGACACAAGTCTGGCTCAGGAGAGCAACGGATAAAACTGTTGGGGAGAATGGCGGGCTCCTGCCGACATGACCACTTGTTGACATTGAAAGGATTCAAAAACAAGTGAGCAGAAACAGAAACGATTCTGTTCGGCGAGGCTATTAGTTGCAACGTGTGGCACTGGAGCGGTCACTCCTGATGTGTTTCCTCGCTAATGAGCCCTGAATGCCCTATTAAACTGGGATGCTATAGGCCCAGCGCCACTGGGGCAATGCTATGCATGAGTGACTCCCCCGGCACCTATTGGCTGCCCGCGCGAAGGAAGCAACTGGCAACACTCAGATTTAAGCGGGGCTGACAGTACAGTTAAATGATCATTAATTAGAGTTGCTGAACAGATAGAGACTCGAAGCAATCCTTAATGGCAAGATAACAGTCTAGCATTACTCAGCGTTGAGCAAGTTCAAGCTTGCATCCTGTCTTTGGCGTTGTACTGTATAGACGGGCTGCAAATTGATTTGAGTTTCATTCATATATTTACAAAGCAAGAGAAATCCCAATGTTGTGCTGGGCGAGTTCTACAGATTGACAATATGTTGACAGCACGCTTCTGTGTTAAAAATAGAGTTTGTATAGAAGTCCACATCAGAAAAAAAAAAAAAGAGAAGAGAAAAAAAGAATCAGACATCTATTAACGTATTTGGAAATGAATCCATTAGCAACCTGCCAGTTCACCTACTTTTTATTCTTTCTACATGCTTTTTCATCAGCCATTCTCCCCAGGGCTTGACAAACTCTTCTTGTCCAGTCTAACTCCAGCCTTACAATGCAACTTCATGATTTGCTTTCTTGATCACTGTATACCAATCTGGGAAAGCACGAGAATGCAATGTCACAGTATCCGGCACTAAAAACAAAAAGTCAGAATGAGAAGCAAAGTCTCTGGCTTGAGGGCACATCCCCATCCGCTAGTCCTTACCTTTCCCTGAGAGCACATTATCTCCTCTTCACCAGCTTCTGCCTTCATTGCATCATTTGATGAAACCATATGTTCTTGGAACAGGATATTGAATTACCATGAGGCTGATTTCTTATTTAAAAACTCCTCTTCTCTACAGAATCATGTATATTCCTACGGTGCTATATAATTGCTTCATACACAGAACAGTCTCTAAAGGCTCAGGGCACATGCACAAGTTCTCACTAGGGACTGAGCTCTTGAAATAAAAAATGTGTATTTGAATCTAGAATAGTAATGCATCAAAGTATCTGGCGTTTGGAAGTGTATTGTTTATTTAACATCAGAGTTTCTCTAAACCCAGATTTTTCATTGATGGCAATTACACAGAAATAGCTACATTAGTTCCTTAATACAGTGTGTAGGAGTATATGTGTATGTGACACAGTGAACTAGGAATAGATTTATTGAATAAAACACAAGATTACATAAAATTTCAATAGTTATTAAAAGTTATTAATAGTTATTATTCTGAAACTTCCTTAGAAAATCTGTTTGTGTGTTTTAGGATTTTTTGAAGTGGATAATGGCAATGATAAAAGAGATCGTTCCAGCTACTTGAGAAACTGACTCTAGCATTTATTTATATTTTATATTAAATGGTGGAAGCTGGAAAAGCTACTTCTGAAATGCCACCTTGCTTGATAGGTTCCAATTTTTGCTTGGTTAAGTGCGAAATTTCCCAAGCTAAATGGGGTCGTCTGCGTCTCACTGCCCAGAAGGACTGAGAGAGAGGAGGAGAGAGCAGAGTGTCCCCACAGCTCCCTCCATCAAGACTGGGAATTCCTCTCTTCCCCCACCAGGGCTGCCAGCATCTCTCCTCACACAACCAGACTGGCCTTGCACATTTTGACCCATAAGAAGATGCCCCCGGTCCAGGGCATGGCAAACTCCCTCTGACATCATGAGGCTGGCGGTCTGTATTAGGCTAGCAGCAGGAGATCAGCCCCTTTGTGTGGCACCAGAGCTGGCCTATCTGCATCAAATTCCAGCACTGAGATACAGAATGAAGTGCAAATTTTCAGGTGACTCAAGAGAAGCTATCAATTAGTTTCTAATTTCTATGCATTAAAAATAGCTTCAGATAGTAAACCTCAACACCTGTTAAGCCTTACCCTAATGAAAAAAAATCCACTTTATTTTCTCTTAACAAACACATTTTAGGTACCTCTCTGAAACAGTGAAACATCAGGGCTGGTGAACAAAATGAAAATGCAGCCCTGACCTTGCATGCGTCTAGAGATTTTCACTGTTTTTATAATTTTGTGGAGCTTTCCATAACAGATTCCATGGGGCTTTTCCATAACGGAGGTGAGAACTCCAGGGACTATATAATGTATATATATGTATTTTGTATACAGATGAGGGGAGTTAGTGATGTAAATACTGACTCAGCTGGTATACGAATTTGTAGTAACATTTGTATAAGAATTCTTATTTTAATTTTCCAGTTCATATTTCCGTTACACACGTTTGCTATGATGTCTAGAGGTCCCAACTGAGAGGGGCCCCAGGATACCAGGCACAGTGTGAACATATAGGCTTTGTTATGTTAAAGCCCACATAATAATTACATCCTCTTCTTGGCAAAGGGGCCATTGAACAGGAGTATTGTATATTTGCTATTGTTTTCTTCTCCTTTGATGCATAGGCTGAACTCTCATTAGGCCTAATTGGACTTTTGCAAAGCGTGCTGAGTGGAGAATATACCTGTGTGTTCCCCATGCACAAGGACTCAACAGGGATGCTTCCTTAAGGGGAGTTTTGGGGCTACTCTACACTGGCTGGCAGGAGGCCTCAGAGGATCTTACAACTTTCTAAGACTCCTGGTACTTGCGAAAATTCCTCGTCTGGCTGTCCCAAGCGGTATTTCTTTCACTTTGTAACACATTACTATGCCATTCAGGCCATGTTTAATCCACATCACACAAGCGCTCTCTCAAGCTGGGCCAACTTAGAGCAAAAACAAACAAACAAATAAAACATATATGCTGGGGGTCTCAGGAGGTAGAACAACTAACACTGTATTGAAGACAAGTCAGGAAGGCAACGTATAGCCTGCTCTCTTGCCCACCCATTTAAGTGTTTAATAACTTCTGTTGATCTAAACAAACGTGGTTGTTCGTTTCATTTGAACTCTGTTGAAAATGAAAAACAAAGCCAAAAAAGAAAAAAAATCTCCTCTCACCAAAAAAATTTCTTCGGGGAATATTCAAAGGAATGTCATTTCTGTGAAGTTTCAATGAAAGCAAAGCACATTCAGATGCATAAAACTATAATGTCTCCAGTGTCGGATACTTCTGTACCATATGGTCAGAGGGAAGCAGATGGGCTGGGTCACAGCAGGGGAAAAGCAGAAGAGACTCTGGATTGTTATCTGACCCAGTGGGCCAACACTAACACACTGTCCCCAGTGACCAGCCTATTATTATAAAAAAAAAGATCTGATAAGAATGTAGAATGTGATCCTCACATTTATTTGCCCTCAGGTAGTTCTCATATGTGACGCCTGATCAAAATGACTTTTTTTTTCTTTTTTCCAGATGTTTGTTTTGAGTCTGGAACATTTGACTCACAAAGAAGCTACACACTGTGCTGCACTTATCTTTTGTTGGTTTTAGGCTGCAGGTTACTCCTGCCTGCTTGCTTGTCTAAAGTTCAGAATATGGCTTGACTAAACAAGATAAACTTAATAACAAAAAGTGTAAAAAGAAATGTTATTTTCTTATTGCTGCTTGTTGGTAACAGTGCAAACATAGCCTGGAAAAAACAAAGCGTAACAACACAGTTCCTGTCACAAATAATCCTGGGATCCCTGATACAATTTCAGTTGGAGCTTCCTATATTTCTGTGTCTCTCAACTAGCATGTCTGTCTTGTATTAACAATTACAAAAGTCTCCCAAACTCCTGATTGCAGCATATTTCCTTCTAATTGTCTAAAAAAATACATAGAAAAAGTCTTGGAGGTATTACTATGTGAGAAAAGTACATAATTGAATGAAAAATAACAGCACAGCTATGCTGGAGACAAACAACAGGTATCTTTAGTCAAAACGCTAATATTTTACCATATCTGCGGAATGGACACATGAAGGGCAACTACACAGCAGGGTTTATTTGCAAGTAGAGTTTGTTTGTTTGTTTGTTTGTTTGGGTATTGCTGGGGTTTATATTTCTTCCTCTCAAGCACCTTTGAGCTCCCAACCGATTGCTGCTCTGAAGGAGTAACTACCACTATCCTCAGCTTTACACGGAGGAGAACAACGCAGAAGAGAGCTCAGTGCCTGGATAGACTATAGAGCTCCGGGGCTCCTGGGTTCTGATAGCAGCTATAACTATCTTTACTCTTACTGGTGAAATAGGGGACCTCAGCCACGCTGGTGTGCAAACAAGGACCATAAATGCACCTGCACAGGCATAGGCTGGGGTGTAACTGCTCCTTCCTCCGCAGTCTCACAGCAGTAAAGAAGGAGAGACAAAATTGGCCTCTAATAAGAGCAACCAAAACATGTTCCCTGCCCTCTTTCATCTGCTGGCCAGAGCTGCTGGGCAACACTTGCCCTTTTGCCTTTGGGAAGCAAGTGGCCTCAGCCAACTGGAGCCCACAGCAATCCTCGTGCTCAGCACGTGCTGGGGCTGTAACGGGGACTACTCGCTCCCTCCTTCCCGCCACGCTGCACTGTGCATCCAAAAGCACTTCTGATCTAACCCAAAGAGTGAAATGCTTATTCCTAATGGCTGAAAAAGATCATGTTTCAAGTCTCTTTTCTACATGAAATAAAAATTAACAAAATGATCATGTCACTGCTCGGCAACTCCTGCCAACTGGAACACTTACCAAGACTTCTTTTGCCCAGGACTGAATGCCTGAGTTGATTTTGGGTAGTTATTTCATAGCTTTGACACTTGGAGAAACAATAGGCAGAGATGGAGAAGCCAATTCTACAACAATAGCGCCATTTTCTCATCCCAATCTAAGCTATTTTGTCAAAGGAAGATTTTGCTGACCAGACATTGCTGTTTGACCTCAAGCACAACTAACTAGTTATTATGGGCTGCAAAAGCAGGAACACTGTGTGTCCAGAATCTCCAAACTTTATTAACATGGCCATTTGGGACATTGTCACTCAAATTAAAACAGAGATTTGTTTCTGCTAAAATAAATTACTAATACTCACAAGGCCAAGATAGACCTTTACATCTTACTGAGTCTGGTCACTCATGGCTTTTAAGTTTCATCCTCTGCTTGATAAACTGTATACACGTAACTCAAAACTCATATGGAGCAGAGAAGCTTTTGGATGAAGAGAGAGGAATTTCTGTGTCCAGAAGGGCTATGGAGAGTAACTGAAATTGCAGCACTGACAGTGGGGTTGGAGATGTGCTATGTATGAGTGTGCATGTGTGCACTTGTACCTACCATGGGCAAGGGGTATTCAAATCCTTCAGAGAGAATCTTGGTTCCCTGCTCTAGCCTATACCATTTACTCAGTGTGATATTTGGTCAGGTCTGTTGGCTAGCTCAGGTATTCAGAAACTTCTCAGGCAAAAAATTGTATGAGTGTTCTGAAGCTGTGGTCACATACAAGAAATCTCATTTTATATATATACAGAGAAAGAGAGAAACAGTGACAACAAAGAACAAAGAAAACAGAAAGAAACAGACAGAAAACAGATAAAGAGAGCAGGGAAATGCATTCCCTGAGTATTAAATGTTTAGAAACAGAATATGGGTTGTTTGGTGCAAGCATTTCCCTGGCCTGTCCTTCTAACCAGGAATGGAATAGAAGCAAACTCCCAAATTTAATTCTGACTGATAAAAGTTGTCCCAGCTTGAAGCTGCAATATACTTTTCACTACAAGCCAAAAGAACAGCCCTCGTTGATGCTTACTTGAATGTCTCAATTTCTGGATTAAGCCGTCCCATTGTTTTGAAGCATAGTTATGGTTTAGAGATCAATGGGACATAGACTATCCTAATCTAGTATGAACAGCCTGTAGCAGCGAAGGGATACTTTGCACCAGAGAGCCATCTAAGTCTTCTAATTACTTCAGCTACTGATAGATTGGCTCTTACCCCCTTGAATTCCTTTGTCACCGAGGAGTTAAAATTCATGAGCGTCTATGCCTCTGAATACTTACTCCAGTGCTGCTATTTTCTGCGCCAAGCTAGCCATTGCCGCAAAGAGTCGGAGGTCTGTCAGGCCATCTGTTACATAATAGTCAACAATCTCTAAAATCTGGGGAAACAGAGATGGAGAGAGCAAAGATGATGAAGGGTTTAAAAAGAACAGATTGCTGCCTTGCTTGGAGGGGAGGGGAGGCAGCGGCGAAGAGGGGGGAAGGGGGAAAGGCCGGATAATAAGTGCTGATGGAAGCAGAGAGGAGCCTGATTAGCATAGCCAGCCAAACAACCCCCCAAAATATTAATGCTAGTAATGTCACCAAGGAAGTTGACAAGGACACCAGACTGATGAAAAGGCACGCTCTGAGGCACGAAATCTGAACAAGGCACCAAATCATCACAGCTCTAATTTAAGCAGTGCTGTATCCAAATAGGCAGTGAAGATCTTTAAATCAGTGAAGCAGGCCACACCAAACCTATTTGAAAATTTCTTCTTTGATATAACACACTAAAGTCAGCCTAATTTTTCTTTCCATCTTTGTCTTTTCCTCCTCCCACCTCCCTCTGCAACTAAGGCTGCTTTACAAGACATAAACATGGTAAGAATACCTGCAAGTAAGGTTCAGCTACCTCCTATTTATCTTGCAACACGTCCACATTTTAAACAAGACTAACTGTAACCAACTGTAAAAAGTTCCCAGGGTATTTATTATCTGCTTAATCCTCCATTCTGCAGCCACTGAAATAGCAGTAGCAATAATACAGGCAGCACGAGCCGTACAGTTACACCAGAACTATGCTAACTTAAGCTGACCTCCTGTTCTCTCTGTGCAGCTCTGTCCTGTCTTAGACTCCTTGCTCCTTTCCCTAGTGCTCAAAAGACTTACTGTACACCAGCACGAGCCATAATGCTGCTGCCAACTCGATTTTTCTGGCATCCTGCCTTGCAGGGTCATCCCAGCCTAGGTGTCCCTGCAGGCCTCATCACCAGTCTGCTCAAAACACCCTTGCAAAGTCATTCAGCATCAGCATCCAACACGTCACCCCGGGCTCCTTTAACACAAACGCGAAAGCCCCTGGAAGTCAAAGGCCGTACCACATTTGCTTGAAACGATAGGAAGGCCTTCATTTTGGTTTTGCTGCCTGTCTCTGTCTTTCAGGGGCTGTTTGCAACCCACAAGACTTCTTCTGCAGCCTTTCAGAGCACCAAGACATACGCTCTTAACTCTTGCACATTTTCCATTCTTCAGAGCACCTCTTCAGCCTGCACTGGTGTCACGCATTCCTCTCACTCAGGTGTCTTGCTCTGTTATCCCTCCGAGCTTTGCAAACCATTTTCAAGCCACAGCAGAACACACAACACGTGGCTGCGGAGGGAGGCAAAGGAAAGGGATGTTGACTGAAGGCACATGCTCAAACAGCTGAAGATGTAGGGATAAGTTTGCAGGTTAACTTTTCGTACACCGCAGTAACCGCCACCAAAGCAAACACATCATAATGGAAGTCAATCAAAGTCTGCACTCATTTCATTGTCATTGCTATAAGGGAAGGTGGTTCATTAAATGAGATCCAAGTGTATAGTGTAGTGCATCCTTCTTAGCTGTATTAACGGATCACACGTGAAACTGCTGACAGATGGGAAAGATGAGCTTCATAGGTCTGATAAAAATAAACAAAAAATGCAGGCGCTGCTGAACTGGTTTGTCATCGTGCAACATGAGTTGTATAATGATGTTAGCACTGGCGCCTGCCATAGAGCCGTTGCCTCCGAATACTAACATCAGCCACTTGATATGTGTTTGATGTCTAAACAAGTCACATCCTCTGCCATCAGGAACAAATTGCAATGGGACCCGGCTTCAGGGTTACACATTTCAGATAAAAATCTGCTTAGATTAATTACATGCAAAATAGTTTTTCTAAAAGACTTTCTTCTTTTAATCATATGAAATACACGGTATGTAGTTGGAGCCTTTTTTCAACATCAAGATAACTTGGTCCCTGCTATAGTGTTAAAGCCTTGTCTAACATTTCGTGCTGAGAATGCAAAGCAGGGCACCACGTACAGTAGTACAAATAACACTTTATTTACAGTTTCATGGCTTTCAGATTTCCTGTCTCCATAATCACTTCCTACTAATTTCCTTCTGTTTTGTTTGAAATGGTAGTCTTTTCAAAGAAAGTGCCTAAAGAAACAACGCCTTTGTAAGGTTTGGATTAAATCACGGAGGGTTTTATACTTCTTTTTCTTGATGTCTGTATTTCCTAGCACCAGTTTTCTGTATTAACAGAGTCCGTGCTGTATGTCTGGGTGGTTCAAACAGGATCATGATAAGAGAACTGCAAAAAGGCCAGCAATGGAGGGTCGGAGCCTGGGCTGGAGGAAGCTGGCACCGCTCCATTGATGTACATCAGCTACAAATCTGAACAGCCAAATGCTTTAATGCTAGACATGCAAATATTTCACGCACTGCCACGAAACCTGAAAATTTGCAAACTTAAGCATGTAGAAAACCAAATATCTATGTTGTGGAAAGTAAATAAAATAAATTAACACAGAGATGGACTATACAGGGAGCCTAGTTTGGTATGAAATCGAATCCATGTAGTATTTGATGCATTCTTACCTAAGGATTTCAATTGTCTAATGAGTAACATGCCCCACAGTTATATTTAGACTCCTCCACTTTAAGCTGGCTTACCAAAACAGGACAGATCCCAAATTCCCTAGTTAGAGTTAAAAAGACACAACTTCTAGTAGCTTGGGTATACCGGTCCCTTAGGGTTATGTCTTGGACCTGTCCCAACGACTTAGTCAAAACTGCCTATATAACAGCAAAAGTAAGCACTAGTTTCTACTTCAGATCTTTGGCCCTTCACTTCTTCCATAGCCTTGACCACTCTTCCAGCCTCTGCCCTAGCTAGCATTTCAGACCTTTTCTATCACTGATCCTCCCAAAACAGTCCTATGAAACAAACCCAGAGGTGCTGGACTGCCACCACTCTTGGCTTTTTAACTGCTTTCTTCAACTCCATTTAACCATGCAGTATTCTGATTAAAAAGTCAGAGAGTTGACTTTTCTGGTGAATAGCCTGTCTCTTTGACTAGTTTTTAAACCTCAAATATAAAGCAAAGACAATTAATATCCTATTCTTCCGCATGTTGCTTACATGATATATGGAAAAGTTTAAGACATGTGCCAGTGTTGCCACTGATCAGATTGCTTTCCATTTTTAAAACGAGTCTGGATCAGCCAAACATCACAAATAAATCCTTCTCAGGTTTATGGCAGACAGAAGGATTTCTGAGAAACTCCTGACAAAAAGAACCATATCATCCTGCTGTTCAGAGCAGCTTATTCATTTTCTAGGTGTTACACATGGAAAAAAATATAAAAGTCTCAAAATGCTGCTTTTGAAAACATTGTTTTATTTCTGTTCTCTGGTTTTCTCAGATGTGATGAGGGTGTTACGTTGACTATCCCTGTCTAAGGGATATGCTGAGATCAGCCCTGCATAAAGAATTAAGAGGTGATTGTATGAATACTGGAAATATTTTACACCTCTCCTCACATCTTTCAAAAAGTGGACTTGTTGGCTTTACTTATTCCGTAATTCAGTGCTCTTGAAGGGACAAATTCTATCATGGATATCAAAATTCGCAATCAGTTCAAGCACCCATCTTCATCAGTACACACCTGGAACGACACTCACAGTATTAGTTTTCAGAAAATTAACTTGCCCCTGAGAAAATTAACTCCAATGTCTTACAAGTGTAACTTCAACAATACAGAGTTAATCTCTCTTTTCATTTTAAAGCTGAGGGAAACGCTTAAAAACTCTCACTCTCTTTGTCTGCTGCACACCGAAACACAGTAGTTTAGCTCTTTTGGCTCCGCATCACCTTCCTCCCCAATTAGTTGTTTCCCAGTAGGTAACATGATAGAGCTGCAGGATAAGAACAACTTTGAAAATTCAAAAATCATGACAATATAAAGAACTACTGAAAGAAAGGAGGGGGGTTGTCACCACAGTCTATGATTTGCATTAGAAAGACCAAACAGTTCCCCTAAAATCTCTTGTCTTTTTACAGAGACACTAACGTTCATAAAGTTTCTCAATGAGATGACATGTTCTATATATCCAGGCCCTGAAAAGCCTCAGTGGTTTTACAGTCTTCTGGGGAGGATACGCAGGCAAAGAAAGAAAAAAAACTTTGAGTTAGCAAGAACTGATGTGTTTTCCAGTGCCTGTAAACCATCCCTTTTTACTTCAAAACCATTCATATAAATGAGTATTATCTTTTTTGTCACCTCAGCTCTCTCTCACAAGGGGTTCCCTCCAACCGAGTCAGAGAGGTCTCCTGTGCATCTGCTGAGATATCACTGTCTTACACTCCTTTTCCTCTCTCCCTACAATCTAAACAGGGTTCTCAGTCTTCAAAACGTGTCCCCCTCTGCCTTTCCAACACTTTGAAGGTCTTCACCGAATGGGTCTGGCCACAGCATCTAGCAGAGGAAAAACAGCTCTTTGACTCCCACGTATCCAAGAAACTTCAGCGACTCAGGGCATCACAGAAGCAAAACTTAGCTCTGGTCATGGTGCTTCCAAGCAGACCAGCCTGATTACAAATGCACCCAGCTTTGGATGAGAAAAGACATTGTAGTATCCCACCACACTTGCATTAAATTTGAAAGCCCTTAAGTCACACAGATGATGAAGGGCATGTCTACATCCCAAAACTGAGGACTGCACAGAGATCCCACAGCTAATGGAGATCTGAATTGGCAAATCCTCATATTCCAGCGTGCCACAGTCTACACTAGCTGGCTAGGATCCAGAAGAAATTTGACCACAGTTGGCTATTGCTGTGCTGGAGTCAAGACCACTCTTCTCCAACAGGACAGATTAGGCTTTGCACCTTGTAACAAATCCATTGGGCTTCTGGGCCTGATTTGCTTCACAGCCAACTGGATTAGCTCTCTCTGGACCACAGATGCTTACACAGGCTCTTTAGAGGTTTGTACCTGTAAAGCTCAGTCAATGTGCCCACTGCAGAAAATCCATTCACACTGATAACATATTCTATTGGTACAATTACTCAAGCAGGTCATGTTCACAAACTTGGAAAATCTTCTGTAGGAAAAAATCTGGGTATTAATATCACTCCTGCAATGCAGAGATTGGGGAAAAAATAGCATTTTTGTGCTTTAAGAGGAAAAGGATAGATTCACAAGGAAATACCAAGGTATTCTACACTTAGTATAATCGTAAAACTGTTGATTCCCTCCCCCACTCCCAAGTTCAGCAGCTGCATTGATTTGTGCTTGTGACTCAGACAGGACCACAATGTAGCAGTAGCATTAAAGGAAAGCAGCAAGGAAAGGAAGCCTAGAGTAAAATAATAGTGTCAGGGATAACCTGAAACTTGAGTATCTGACTTCAATCACCCTTATATCCCAAGTAAGGAACTTGTAAGGATGAGAGCTTAGTAAAACCCTTCAAATATGCCTTTGATCTGTTCAGATGCTTAAGGGAGAGTCCAGAGTCAGAAACCTGGCACCCAAGGGATCCATTATCCCAGTGAAAGGTGCTCTGCAGCTCAGTTCCAAACGAGAATGGGGGCAGAAACTATGTGGGAGGTGTTCTCCAGCTGTGGAGAGATGCAAACATTTTGCTGCTTTCCTAGTATTTCACACCCTGCTCCAGGACACGAGACAAACAAACCGGATGTTGTTTCGACTGTCTCATTTGACATGGTCTAACATTACAAGAACTGAAAGAAAACCTTAGCACCCCTTCCCGCCCCCCTCCTTGGACCAATTGAGCTGTCAGTGTCTGCACAGAAAGCAATTGTTCAGTCGAAAACACATTTCAACCCAGTGCAAACGGAGCAGTCTTGAAAAGTGGAGTTGCCTTTTGTGCCTCCCTTCCAAGGAAAGTGAAAGGCGGCAAGAAGAGAGGCAGGAGGGAGGGAGGTGACCGTTTTGCACTATCAGGACTCCCTGCTGTCTGTGCCACAGGCCGCCTTTGGCTCGCAGCCCCAGGCGAGGAGCGGTCCTGAGGCTGCAATGACAGCTACCCATGCAGGAAATATTTGGACAGGGCTGGAGGAAAGGGGTGGAGTTGCAAAACCAGGGCTTTGCTAAGCGGTGGGTCATAACCTTTGGTTACACTCTGTCTTTCAGAGGCTGGTAACTTAGCAAGAAGTATTTTATTCATTCATTTTAGACACGCACAAGAAGTAGCATCAGGAATGTGAGAGTACAGGTGGGCCAAGGCATTAGGGACGAAGCACGTTAAGGAGGGAACTGTGATTTCATGCGATCTGTGGAGAGGAGATGTCCAGGACTACCCCTCTCACACAACATACTGCTATTCTTCACACAAGAGAATGAAATCATCGGGAAATGGCAAGAAATTTTCCAGATCCCATACAAGGTGAAGCCTCTCTTGTTTAGTTTTACCAACAAACAATGTGAGTAGCCTATATCAGAGTAAAGACGTTCCCCACAAAGTTTCCTTAACAGGGGGTACTTCCTTTCTGAAGAGACAACTGTTGTACCTCTGACTATCAAATCTCACTTTTATTTGAGTGCAGAACAATGATATCCAAGACAAAATGAGAAAAGAAAGGAAGCTGTATATGCAAAGAGTAAAATCTGCTCTGACTTGATATAAAGTGAGGATTTGTTGCTTGTTGCATTTTTGGGGTACAATCACTCTATAGATCTCAGTGTCTATTTAGCATCTTCCCAAGCTGCACTTTGCAGTTTAAATCTGGTATTGAAAATCAACAGTACAGAAGATGTCCCATCATATCACATCAGTTCCTTTATTCACTGCCTTCAGAACCTGCGGATATGGCTGGCAGAAAGGAACGGACACCACAGCAACCCACACATTATTATAAGCTCAGGTTCTGGCTACACCTTTACATCCTTCCCCATTGCCAATGAATTCATTATGCAGTAAGTGTTGAGTAGCACAGGAGAAAGGAATTGCTGAACATAAAAGGTCTGTGATGGACAGCCCTGATATTGCTATATGGGTCCTCCTCTGATCATGGATGCTCAGTGCTGCATGGAGCGCTACACACCAACCTCATGGGACTCTACGTATTCTCCATGCACCAGTACCACTTGGATCAGCTTGCCAACCCTAAATATTTCAACATCTTCAAGGAGACCTGCAAAAGCCAGAACATTTCACAGTTTTGTAGTACGAGGGGAAGAGTGCTGAAGGACTGGGGTGCTGATGTGTTTAGTTTTATATATTTAACAAATTCTGCTTCACCTAAATACATAAACAAGTGCACACTTTTCCAGACTTACGTGATATATGATCACTATAGCATGGTCAGGTTTCATTAACCTTTGTCCTGGGTAACCCAATATACTCATACTGCTTGCAAGCCCTCTCAGCAAGGTCCCAACTGCTCTGCTGTGGCACCTCATCTGACAAAAATGTCACTGTCCTGCACCTCCTGAGTCCTGCTGTGGGACTCCACTGTCATCTTCCCTCCCCAGGACTGCCTTAACCCACCCACCTCTAGGCCAACCTAATTTGAGCTGAACGACCCTGTACAAAGTCATTCCTTTGTTCCTGTCCTCTCCAATTCCAACAAAGCTTATTTGCTTGTTTAAATCTTACTATGTTTGCCTTTACCTGAAATGTGCTTGCACCTTCCCGATAGAAACCACTGGAAAAGGGAATGTGACAAAGCTCCATTGTAATAAGCAATAAAGGAAAAGTTCTTCCCTGAAAAACTTGTTACGCATGACAAAGCATACTGGTGGCTTTGTGACTGGCAGCTGTATTTGGTGCCCAAGTTTATTTCACCCAGAGCTTTCAAAAGATCATAACTTGGGACTAAACATTCATCCCCAAAGAACTTCATTGGTTTCAAAACTGCTATCCATCAGATGAAAATCTTCCATAGCAATAATCCATGTCATCAACTGTTGAAATTTTAGGAACAAGCCTATGTTCTCAAAAGATCAGTTTATTAAATCGGATTCCAATATTTTGGCATTTCTGCCAAAGACCCTTTTTCTTTTCTGTGAGGTAAAACCATTTCCATGCCTCAAAATACAACTCATCTGTAATGCTAAAGAGGCAGTTCTCACTCACTAGAACATGCTTTTCTTTAAAAACATACTACAAAATTCTTTAAGCTAAATGACTGTCACCAGTATAGTTATTTCACCTTCAAAAAAAATAGATAGAAAGGGCAAAAGAAACCAGGTCAAGGAAAGAAAAGGAGAGAAAGAGAAGGAAGAGAGAGATATTGTATCACAGTGCATCCCAGATTTGTTAAAGTAGCATTTATGAGAAGAGTCTTATAGTTTCTTCCTTCTTCCTTGCTACCAGCATCAGATTCAGATGAGCAAATAGCTGGTAAACAAACAGTCATTCACTCAGCAAGCATTTATAAATCACCAGAGAAGGAACAGAGTCTTGCAAAGAACTGGAAATTGTTAAGAACTGGAGAAGCAAGGCTTTGGTGAATGTTACAGTCTAAGTATTTTGAAATTAATAATTCTGTTTAAGATAAAGATTTGTCAAATGCAGATCACAGAGAGAGTGGAAAAACATGTGAAACTCTCAAAGGAAAAGAGAACAACAAGCCAGCAATGTGATGTGGTTGTGAAAAATGTGAGGAAAGGTGTGTCTCAAGGGGTGTTTCCAGTAGGGAATCATTAGTAAGAGGCAATGGAAAGATTTCCTTAGCAATGATGGAAGGAGCTCTGGTTATCCCCACTACAGTCTGACTGGGCCCTAATGGGCTCTGCAACCCCTTTCATCCTAATATGTGTTTAGCTGCCCAAGTCCAAGGTCAGAGCCAATACCACACAGTTAGGTAATCTTGCTGGCCAGACAGCAGTGAAAAGAGCTGCAAGCCTTGCTGGGGCCTTGACCCATTGGCTCAGGAGCTGCATTTAAGCTCTGGCATTTGCCCTTGGTCCCTGTCTCTGCTACATTGCTGATCCTGACCCTGACCTGTGGACTGACTTCTTGGCTTGACCCCAGACCTGCCTCCTTGATGTAGACTTGTTTGCAGTCACCGCACGCTCGCTGTCTCCAGCTCCTACCAGCACACCTGCCCTGCTCACCTCGGTCAGGTGCTATGGGATCAGTCCCTTGGCAGCAAGGCCAGTGCCCTGCCATCGCCCTCAGCTCCCCTGCCCTTGAGGAGCCGCTAGCCCACGCTGCCCTCTGAGACAGCAGGAGATGCTCAAGCAGAGCAGGGGCAGAGTAGGGTGGTAAGAGGAATGTGAAAGAAACGGAAGGAGTTTGTCTTGGTCAGCCTTGCAAAACCCAACTGCCCAATAAACATCTTCAAGATAAGCAAGAGGAAGAGGAGAAAGGTAAATGAGCAGGCAACGCTGATGAAAAACTAACACAATCTGGAAATTAGACACAGGTTTCTCACCACCAAAGCAATCAGGGTCTTGAAAAGCCTGCTAATCAGTGTAGAGTGAACAGATGCTACAGAGTGAGGGTCAGATCCAAGGTCGTGCCCATGCATTGCCTAAGGAGCATGGTAATTCTCAGTGCATTGCAGGGACTGAAACAAGACTGAGTCGCATTGAAAAGGAATAAAGGACAGCTGAAAAGCGATACCTGTTCAGTTCAAACTCTCTTCTAACTTGCCTTCTCACTAACTTTTTGTTTGTGGCTTGCTTTCCTGCTTCCTTTCACACATAGTGTATTCCTGTCTTTGTGACTCCACCACAGCTGGCTAAAGGGAAGGACTTAGAGGTTCCTGTATATCGTTTAAGTGAAATTCTTCCTTGTTTTAAATTCTTCTTTTAATATTTAGTGCTACCACGCCCACTTTATGTGTATTTGATTCATTCCTCACTTCTCTATCTAGTGAATACTGAACTTAATTACACTTGGCATGCTCATTTAAATTGACCATTTATGCTGTGCTGCGCTCTCACACGGCGAGCTGAAGAGAAAGCCTAGGTCCATATTTGAAATTCTCATTCAAATACTGCCTTCAGTCAAGCAGTTTTAAATCTCTTTTGGAGAGAGAGAGAAGGAGGGAGGGGAGCTTGGGGGAGGATGCTCAGGGGGAGCATGGTCTTGTGTTTTGTTACTGCTGCTGAGCACAGAGAAGGGCCTGCTTTTTGCTGTCCATAGCGAGGAATTTAATTTAAGACTGATGTGTTGGTGGTTGGAAATATGTATTAAATACCCAGATGCAAGTGCAATGGGTCCAGAAAAGCAGCAAAATAAGTACAGGATATTGGCTCATCTATTCAGAGGGCTGATTTCCCAAACCTGGCACATTCGGGATTCACTGCCTGCCCTGATTTTGTGTGTCACTGATTTGGCTAGGATCTAAGCGCAGAGCTTCTCAGTTACTGAACCACTGTCCCGGCTCCAGCCAAGAACTGAACACAAAGCAGGCCTGAACAAACCAGCAGGCAGACTACAAAGGAAAAGCAATTGTTCTGCTTAGCAGCAGCGCTGTTTCTGCTATGCTCAGCATCAGAACAAGTTAATTTGGGAGCACAATCTTCCTAAAAGGAAGCCTTGCTCAGCCCAGCATCTCTAGTTTTCATGTAGTATGCTGCCCTTTTCACCAAGCATAGCCGTGGATGCCATTTGCAATGTATTATTATACTATGCAAGTTGTATACGAGCTGATAAAGATCAGCTCTCTTAAAACCTTGATTGGCCTCTTTTTTTTTAAACTGATATCATGTCTCCATGTCATCTTTGGTTTATGAGGAAGTTTCTACCCGGACTTAATAAGCAGAAGGAATAATTTTACTGCTATAGACATAACATGACACTGTGATATCAAAACAGAAATACAGTTTTTCATAAAACTTGGTCTTAACTGATTCTTCAGAGAGGCAAAAAACAGATCATCATGAATGACAAAAGACAGCAGATCCTCACAATGCATTTGAACTGGCCACAGCTCCATCCTGGTCAATGGGCTTACAGAAACCACCAGTGCCTGCAAACCCAGCTAGCAGAGTTTAAGAGGTCCTAGAGATGTGACCAGAAGCGAGTGAGGCGACTCCTTAAGCAAGGGGCCAACCGCAGGGCTCCTCAGGTTGGGCAAGGTGTGGGATGGAGGGGGACCTGGCTCCCCATGTGCCATGGAGCTAATTGCAGAGCTCCTGAGCTCCTGGCCCTCTCAGGGCAGAGAGTTCATATCCTCTGGGCACAGAGAGAAGGGTGGCCTGGCTTTTCTTTGTTGCTGCAACCATTCTTCGATGATGTGTCCATCTTCCGATGCTTTAAAACTTGCTTGGGGCAACAAGCAACTGACATAAATCACAGCAATTTTCTAAAACTCCTCTGTGCATCCAACATCACTCAGCATGAGGCTGCTAGAGAAGCAGCTTGGACTTTGCACTCACAGCAGCCACAGGCTCCGTGCTTCTCAGCTGCATTAGCTACTACCTCGCTCTCCACAATGAGTTATTCCACAGCTGCATATTATTTTACCTTGTCCTTGAGCATTCTGGTGAACACCAGCACTACAGAATGCCACGAAAGGAAAGCAGGCAGCCTGCTAGCCCTGCTCTTTCTTACCTGCAAGAGAGCAGGGAGCAGCCCCGGGGAACACAGAGGGAAAGGGTGAGCGCCCCTTCCCTCCTCTGCACAGCTGCAGAGGTCTAAATTACACTCTAGCCTCATTCACTCGAGTCAGTGAGCTGAGTAAAAGCTGAATAAAGACCTCAGGATCCAGCCCTCACGCACTTTGGAAGGTGTCAGGGTATCATACAGAAAGCTGAGCACCACTGCTGCACCACTCATGGTGCCAAGGGACCAGCTCCAGCGCTCCTCAGTTGGCAGCGGGTAGCGGGATGGAGCATCTTGCTCAGACACTGAATACAGCAACAAACTGAGGGTTAGATATAGCACACACATTCAAATGGCACAGTATTTTAGCACTAGAAATAGTATCTCTCTTTTTTTTTCTTCTTCTTCTTCTTCTTTTTATTTTTGTTTCCCAGTGAAACTACTGGCAGAGAAAGATACAGCTTAGCATGAAAATAGGTATCAGAATAAGGCCCTAACTGAATAGTCAATACTCGGCATAATTTTCTCCTTTCATCCGCTCAGCCTAGCTCCTCTCCAAATATTCAGATCAAACCCTGCAACAGAGCTCACAGGATTTTGGCCATTAAAAGTAAAAGCTGGAACATTTGGATTCTGCATCTATCATATCCCTTTATTTTGAATACAGGCTGCTCCCTGATTTTGACCTCAGGCTAATTATGAAGTCTCTGCCCCTCTCTCTCAGAAACATCAAAGAACAGACGCAGATACGCTTGCGACTAAACATAAATGAAATACACAGTTTTAAGAAACACACACCCCTCTGTACCAATATTTTGTATGCAGAACACTTCACTCAACCTTCAGCCTATGTAAAAGCATGTTAGGGAAAGGAGAGAGCGAAAACCAGAACTCAAACTGTGGAACATTACTGCCATTTAATAGCAAAAGTCTTTCTCAAAGGCCCTGGCATGCCTTATATGCAGTCTACATTTGAATGATGCATTGTTGGACAACGAAGAGGGTGAGCAGAGGGAAGTAGTCAAAAATCGTAAATGAAAATTACAAACGACTAATGAAACTACAGGACAGGAGACAAACACAAGCTTCCAATTTTCCTTTTAACTTTCTGGGCAGTACAGTAAAAGAGTTTGCATACGCTCCCATCAAAAGCAGTGGGAAGAACCGTAAGAGCCATCCTTCCCAAATCACCGAAGAATTCAAAGGGGAAGAGGCACGCAACAACAACAACAAAAATAGTTGTTAATGCACAAAACTACTGTATGTCTTCCAATAGCTGGACTCAAGAACCCTGGTTAAATACTGACTTTCTTTCAGAGTCAATCAGATAATAAGACCCCTTTAGAAGCATAGAATAGTTAAATTCATCACCATAATTTAATTGTAGAAGGTTATTAAAGAGCACTTCGACTCCCCTCCTGCTTCGGCGCTGCTTTTGTGTATTAAACTCAGACTAATCAAATTGCAGATTCCAAGAGTACTGTATTAGTCATCCCCATCCCTTTTAATTTGTTTAATGGCCTCCTTTTCTTCTCCCCCCTCTTGTGTGTGTGTTCTGACTGGCTCTGCAGCGCTTAGGCTCACGACATGTAAATAAAGAATGGATAGGAGAACAGTTCGTCGAAAAGAATAAAGCGTGCCTCCATTCTAAAGTTACATTTGATGTCAGAGTAATTCATGGGACGTGTACTGCAAGCAATGGTGCTTATTATTTCTGCTTAACTGTCTACAGACACAGGAGGAGTGAGGAGCGGGAGAGGGGCAAAAAAAGGAAGAAAGAAAAGAAGTCTGAATTTACACTTACCGCTTCAAAAGCCCTTTTGTGCTTCGCCAACTTCTCCTGGCTGAAGATGCAGGATTTTGCCAAAAAGTCGACTGCAAGAGAAGACAAAAAAAGGATAAAATAGCCCATAAAAGAACTCTTTCCCCTACTTTTCCTTAAGCAGTTTTGTAAATTACAGTATTTAAAAATATAGCACAATGCTGACCACAGCGGCCTCTTCTAATAGAAAGCTGAATTTAGAATAAAATGTTTGTGGTTTTTGTTTTTTGTTTTTATATCCCTTTTTTTATTTGGAAAAATCTTTTCACCTGGCCCAGGACACAAAGTCAAAGTTAGCTCTGAATAGGGGATGTTTAACATGTGTAACGCACAAGAGCTCCATCCTGCTCAGGCGGCAGCCTGGGAGCGTGGCAAGGGTTTGTTGTTGTTTGTTTTTAACTCTCCCAGAAAAGAACCTCTTCAGACTTGAGTTCTGCAAAGCAGCATCGACCATGTACACTCCCAAGTCCAAAGGTATCAATAGAAACAAGATCTTTTGGCTTGTTCTAGCAAGAAGGGGCAGGTTTATTAACAGCATTTTTGCAGTTCCAGAGTCAGACAGCTATATCACAAAAATGACACTACTTTTCCTATATCTCTTCTTACTGAGGACATATAGGAGGACACAAACTGGCTCATGCCAAAACCCATATATGATTCCATCTCTTTCAGCTTTTTTTTTTTGCTGCAGGTTCCCAAGCCTATCATCAGAAAAGCAGAGGAGTTACCAGGTTTTAGGCAATAGGTCCTGTCTCCTCACATTTATTAGACCATGAAATGTACCTGAAAGTGGGATGAGTAAATAGGAAAACATCAGGTCATGTCACCAACTGGTCAAGGTGACAAACAAAAGAACTGGTGAGTGCTGTTGGTGGTACTGATTAAGTCACCACCATATTTAGACTGTTCTTAACAGTTATATATACCTTTGGTAAAGTATTTCTCTATGTTGCTGGGTCCTACTGCTTCATCATCTGTTCTGTCTTCACATGAAAGAGATGCTATTTTCACTTCAGGAGAAACTGCCAGCAAACTCAAGCCCTGATGAGGAAAAAGTGTTGGAAATCAGCTCATAATTTCCTGTTCATTTACTCTGAGATTGGGGAAACAGAACTAGTAGTTTGAAAAAGGGCCAGAAGCACTTCTGAAACATATTAATACTGCTAATAATAACTATTATCATCAGTAACATTATTTTACTGTAAAGAGAGAGGGTGTGAGTCAGTGTTGTAGTGATTCTGACTGGTATCTAAACAAGCCCACAACATAAATCTACTGCTTCCTTTTAAAAGAATACATTTGTCTTCAAGTCGTTCCAGGACATGTGCAAGGAGGTTCCTATAGGGAGGAGGTTCATTGTTTATTTATAGCTGTGTCCAAACACTACAAAAAGACAAATAAAGATGCCTGAATGTCACTGTATCTTATCCTGTACACTCCAGATGAACCAAATCTGTACAACAACAACTGCAAAAAATATCTTGGATTTCAACAACAACACAACAACAAAAAGAGGTTTCTATTTCAAGCACAAATTGACAGATGCTCTAAGATCTGTTGTTATTGCATGATACGCTTCTCAATTCCAGACTAAACTCTGGTAGCAAGAATAGGAATTGGAAAACTTTTCTTACAGAATTTGCTTTGCACATGCCTAGGTCTTTGGCAGTATCTGAGAAAGATTTAAGTCACGGAGATACCAGTGACAGAGTTTCTGGAGAGAACTGCACCACTGCTAGGACTGAGCCCTTCTCCAGGATCTATCACCATTTTCTGCCGAAGAAATCTGAGTTTGCTCTCTTTTGTTTGCACACTGACATCCGTTTGGGAGATGGAGATGTTCCTACCCTCTGTGAAATATCATTTATAGGATTATCTGCATTGGCGCCATCTGGTGATGCTGGAAAATATCAAACCATAAAAGAAAATTTGTCAGGTTTGCTTCTTAAAAGACCTTGACATTTCTTCTCACCCAGTATTCCAAAACATTGCCAGTTTACTTCCAGCTGACTTGCTAAGAAAACAATCTCGTGGTAATTTGGGGGACAGGAAGAGAAGCAGACAACAAGTTTCCAAGAAACTTCTTGTGTGGAGCAAGTTTTAGGAGTTTTCTTTTAATCATTTTTTAAGGCCAAATTAGGCTCTCTCATCATCCTTTCCAAAGTGGTGTATAGCAAAGGCTGAAGTGGGTCACACATACCTGTGTAATCAGCCCGATTATCTGTACCTAGCCTAGGCAGCCTCCATGTTTTTCCAGAAAACTGTTCTGTTACAATTCAAAGCACATGGAGAATCTCATATATCCCAGTAATTCCATGGTCAAACAGTTTGGCTTGCATATCATTGTATCTGTGTTACGTTACAGCATTAAGCAGGCTCTGCAAGGTGAAAGAACCCTTTGCCATCCAGGAATCCTTCCCTGTAAAATTACTTAAGAGTAAGTAGCTGTAAGTAGCTGTTAGATATTTTCTCCAATCCTGAAGGATATTTTGGTGATTACTGCCTCTCTCTAAAAACCAGCAGCAAAAAATGTGTAAACAGCCCCAACAGCATCAGAGAGCCCTTCTTACTTATTCTTTCTCCCTAGAGTCCTACATCACCAGAGGGGCAGTCACACATTGCTGCTCACCATTCCACTTTCCTCACAATAATTTCAGCTTTATGGAACGGAGTTTCTCCAGCTATGTTTTCTTTTGCATATCTGTTTCTCTCTGTTTATTCCCATGCTCCTAGTTTCAAAATCACTCACCAGTTTTGAGCACGTAGAGAGTAGAAATTTTATGGGAATTAAGTGCCTACAAGTTTTCATGAAATAGGTGGCAGAGCACAGGGAGGGAGACCCTATTAATTCCCTCATTGAGGGAAAGACCTCAGCGTGAGCTCAACCTTTGTTAGAGACTGGAAATCCACACGAGAGGGAGAGACACTGGAAAGCAGCCATCACTAATAGCGCTGCTCACAGAACCACCTGTTTAATTAATTATTCAGTGTCTTAAAGAAGTGCTTAGAAACAACTCCCTAGTTTTCAATATAAGCTTGCTTGCAGTGCCCCCAGTAGGAGTCATGGAGGCTGAGGTTAGGGGGAAACTGGCCCCACATGTGTTGCACATCTCATCAGATCTCATTAAAGATAACCCTAAAAGGCTGTTAGAGGCAAACCCGACTATGGATCTGCCACTTGCCTCTCTGTTGATTTGTACTTTACAGCCAGACACACTCTTCTGCCCTACTGCCTGATAGGACCTTCTTTTCCATTCCCTGTCTTTATGAGATAACACAGAGCTAGGGAAAGAAGCAATTGCATCCAAAGTCATGCTGAGGCCCTTCTCATTCAGTTCGCACAGAGCTGAGAGAAGCCTAAGAAAAATTAGCTGCCAAAGCCACAACAAAGCTGTACCGAGCACATCTGTATTCAAACGTTCAGTGTCACGAACTGGCCAGTTACACAGATGGTGAAAGGGTGCCTCCTTGACACGGCTAGGCAGCCGCACCCTGCCGAATCTCACGTCTTCACTCCAAAGCACAGAAATACTCTGGCCTTGCAGAAACACAGTTGGAAGGTTATTATTTTCTTAGTTACGGAGAGCATAAAGTGCTTTTCCCTAGTGCTAAGGAATAACTGCACTGTTTTTAATGAAAACAGGAATCTGTCTAAACAAACATTTCGAAGAGGATTTCTAACAAAAAACAATTCTATTAAATAAATAAATAAACAAACAAACAGAGTAGACAGCTTTGGAATAGCTTTCTAGTCCATTATCTGTAACATCCTACTTCAAAACGGCATATAAGAGTAAAATAAACTATAGTACTGAGGAGGAAACAAGGAGCCCTACTCTTTGTTCCCTTGCTCACGAGCTCCCCATCACCTGTCATTTACCCCATACCCACATGCGCACTGCTGTAACTGCTTTCTGCACTCCTCCTACTTGTCCTACACAGTACTCTGGAGATAACCTCTGAAAACAGGTATAAGTTTGCAGAAGACAGGGCCTGGCAGGTCAGTAGTGAATGGGTATGTAAGATGCCAGCAAAAGAAGATTCAGAACACGGCCATGTTGAGGACCTGGGCTGGAAGAGGAGCAGAAAGCTGACTTGGGGTGCTGCTGGGGCAGAGGTCTGCACACGGTGCTTGTGGTCCAGTAGGGATGATGGACCATGGTGGTGCTGGCAGCCTTCCTCCTAAAGGGAAGGTGGTGGCTTACATCATTGCTTTCTAAACTATCTCGTGCTCATAGTAAGCTTCTTACATTGGAGGAATATTAAAGTTGGAAAGTCAAGTGCTCAAAGGCTAGGAAATTATGGAAAATAGCATGAAGCTGCATATGGCAAGGACATGCCTTGACACAAGAATATTGGAAGGTAGAAGCGAAACTCCACAGGTAACTTTAGCTTTGGCATTTAATAGCACTTCAAAACAAGAGATGAACTGAAGGCATTGATCAGGGAGTCGGTAGCAACCTTCATCCTTGCCCAGGTGCAGAATTTCCACTTAGTTTTTGATTACATTTGTTGTACGTTCTTAAAACTATAAAGATCTTATAACATTTTATGAACATCAGTGGATTAACCCTCTTAACCTTCCCCGAATGACACATTATTCCCCTTTTACAGATAGGGAAATTGAGAGATTAAGTAACATTTCCAAAGCCAGCAAGCACATTGGTGGCAGGCACAGAAAATCACGGCTCTTCAACATTGTGCTTTAACTGGAGACAATGCTCTCCTATGGGATATCTGTGTCAGAGCTTTGAAGGACATCAAACTACACCAGGCTGTCAATAGAGATAATGGAATAATTGGCAACTGTGTCTACGAGGCTTCTCCTTTCAAGGCAGCAGGATTAGGATCTTCAGCCAATTAAGTAATGCTGTTGACTGGGCAATCATAGATGTTTATGAGACAGATAGAAAGGAAGCTACAAGGGAAAGCATAATCAGAGGCTCTATTAAATACTAAAACCAGTATACTACTTACAAAGAGTTAAAGAAGAAACATGTATTCCATGGCTTTGCTAGGATAGAAATACAATAGAAATCTCATGACCTGGCCATTCAAAAAGGAGGCTAAGAACCAGAATGCTTAGGTTCCCAAAGATAAATCTGAAATGCCACTATGTAATTTGCATTTACCAGTGCAATTAACATACTTTCCCATAAGAACCAAGTATTTTGCATGTAATCACTAGGCAGAACAATAATAGGTAAATATGTAAGTTCATATGCTCATAATAAGTAAAGATATAAAATTCGTTTAAAAACACATATGCAAAGATGAAGCTTTTCTTTCAAATCAAGCCCTTTAAAGAAAAATGCATCAATATTTGGCAAATACAGGAGAACTCTTTTTCCCTGGTATTATTTAGGCATCAGTATTTTTTCAACCAGACTAGCTGATTTTCATGTATCCTATCACAAGAAAAATACTGTGACAATCCATTCACTCAGAAAATGCTTCCCAGGTGGGGCTTTCCAACCTTTTGACGGGTTTCCCACATTTGTCATAAATTGCCTGGAGTGCTACGTCTGACACATCCCCACTGCTGGATAAAAGTACAGCAGAGAATTCTAAAAGTTCAAGAAAAAGCATTTTAGGCTGTGAGTCTCTACTCCCATGCTTGATAAGTGAAATCAACCTGATGCACACAGCAAATCTGCTGCAGCTGAAATAGGAGTCCTTTCGTAAGTATAAGGGGGTCCAAAGGGCATCTCCTTTTACAGGCCTCCTAACAGACACTCCTGTTAACTCCAGGGTGTGGCATCCATGAGCTGTTGTAAATAACTCACTTTATTCCCTCTTAAAAACAAACAAAAAAAATACGCTTTATGAGTTTAAGATCAGGACTTTGGTCTGCAACTAACTTCTTGCTTTCTCCTTATTTCCTCTCTCTTTCTCTCAAATACACACACATATGCACATATTTTGCATATTTCCAGGATATGCAAATGTTACCTATTCTTTGCACAAAAGGGTGTTACTGCCATTGTAACAATAGCAATAGGCAGCCAGTTCCTGAAGCTCACCAGTGTAATAGAAAAGCGAAAGACAAAAAAAAGTAATCTGCGTGTCGCTACATTCATCCTCCTGGAGCAGACATATTTAAATACAATCAATTAGACAAAAAGCATGCAGGTATTATCCTAATCTGAAACAGAAAATTGTCCATAAAGTGGGATGAAATTGGAAAAGAAAATGAAGAACATCTACGTATTCCTCCCACATACTTCTAGTAGACAGGCAGGACAATATTTCATTGTACCTGCAGTCTTTGATAGAACTTAGGCATCAGCATCTTGCATAACTCAAATAGTGATGTGTGTTCTTAAAAACCCATTTCTTCCAACCGTCTTCAATTTTGGAAAGGTGTCGTTCTCTAACATCAGGTTTTCCTTTGCCTGCCCAGCCCCTAGTCCAGTTAACGTTTTTCTTCCATTCTTCATGCTAGGCAGCACGCCAAGTTTGTCTTCATTCTTACCGGAGCGGAGACAGACTTGCACCTTTTCGCATCCTTCTACGCTGTTTGATGTCAGGCAGACCTTTTGATTCACGCTGCTTCTGACTCAGGCTTTCCTGGTTAAGCACAAGCGAAAGAATAAAGATTTACAGAAAGTTGTTATGCTTTATCTCATTAGGTCTCAACCTTTCAGAGTACATTACGGTTTGATAATGTTGTAGCTCGATATCTGGCTTTGCCACTGTGTTTTCTTCCAAGACATTCTGTCCAAAGAACTGCAGATCATTGGACACTTTTCAGTTCATTCACATGAAAAAAAAACCCACCCTTCCAGTACAGCAGTGATACTGCTTTCTGAAAACAAAGAGGCAGCCCAACTCAAAACAGATAATCTCAAACTTGGCAGGGATGTGAAGATTTACCAGAGTGCGTGAGAAAGCTTGGGGGCTTAATTCTTCATTGGCATGAAATTCTGGGGTCAGCTGGCAAAAATTTGATCAAATCAAATCAATTCCAAGGCAGCGCCTGTCTTGTCAGGACAAACTGGGAAGCCTTTTGTTTCTGTAGGACTCAGGTCTTATCAGCTCATTCTGTCACTCATATTTCCTCCAGCCCACTTGCAAATCCTCCTGGATTTATTGCAGATGTATGAAGCTTGCTGGATATAATGGTACAAGCAAAGAGGCTAGTCAGCTATCAACTCCAAGCTCTGGGTAATACCAAGGGGAAATTACTCGCACAAAAGGTGCACTGGAGTGACAAATGAAGAGAATGCTTTGGCCCACTGAAGATGCTAGGGGCTGGGACAAAGCTAACACGCTAATATCAGTCAGCTCGCTTTATCTGATTACATCCTGAGCCTCGCCAGTGCCCTCCCCAAAGCCAGCACCCCAGCCCACCCCCTGACATACGCTTTCTGTTAAAGGACACAGGTTGCTTTCTTATGTGCAGCGCAGCATGAAATGGTAATCTAGAGCAGGAGCGTGTCTGAAAGGAACAACACTCTGCACAAAGCGATCGCCTTCCTTCTCCTCTCCTTACCAGAAAGATATTTTGAATGTTAATTAAGATATGTTAATTATAAAAATAATAAGAAAAATGCTTCTTGAGAAAGCAAATGGAATGTGGTTAAAGGTTTATACTGTGTTTTCCCACATTTGTCTTCCATACCACTGAGAAGAGGAAATTACTCTGGTTTAATATATGAAAGCTTCTTAACCCCACTACTGTGTCCTGTCCCTCCGGGGTGTCTCTAAGGACAAGCTACGGCTGCCATACCCCTACCTTCTTTACCTTTCTTCTGAAGGCCACCAGTCCATTTCTAAAAGATACGTCACTGGTTTGCAGGAAAAGACCTCTTTGGTCCTCAGGTTAGTCAGTAGGTATTACAACCCATCCTCACCCCACCACTACCAACATTCCCACCCAGTAAAAGACACACCACCAAGTCACCATGGGTTGAGCGTCAAAAGGCCTGACTTCCCAGACTGTTTTGGATAATTCACGTAATATCTCAGTTGCATTGGGCATGGTGGTCAGGCCTGCTGTGAAGGTCTCTGGAAAGTGTGTTCATTCAGTTGGGACTGAGCTCCTTGGTTGGTAGGGCCTGAATTGTGGGTTAGTTTGGAAGTCTGTTCCCCCAAAAAAATCATAAAGTATGAGATGAATGAGTACAAGGGAAGTTTTAGCTTCTATTAATCGTAATTAATCCTAGCAATGGCACTGGTCCACTGATAGGAAGAAGGGTTAGAAATGCCAATAATAGAAACAGAAACAAAAACCAAAACATAAAAAACCCCAGAAGTGCTAAATATGTATTTAATATCAAGAAAAAACATCAAAAAAAAAGCAAATGAATATACAGTATTCACTGATTAAATGAAGTCATAGAATCATAACGAAATACCTTCCTCTGTAATAACAGCCTGTAGGAGTGTTAAAAAACAGATACAAAGTTAGACATCAGCCAACCTAGAAAATTGTTTCCAAGAGTTTTAACAGAAATCAGAGTGGTTCTCCAGATCCTCACTGCTGGCTTTCAGTGAAACTCGTGGAACATTGAGGCAGCGTCAGCACTAGGAAGACAGCTAATATTGTGCCACTGTTTAGAAAGGGTAAATGGCACGACCCAGGTAATTATAGACTTGTCAGTCTGACATCAAACCCAGGCAAAACAGTGCAGCAACTGATAAGGGATTTGATTAATAAAGAATGGAAGGAGGGAAATATAATTAATGCCAATCAACACAGGTTTATGAAAACAGATCTTGTCAAACTAACTTGATTTATTTCTTGAATAAGATTACTGGTTTGGTTGTTATAAGTAATAGACTTAGAACTTCTACTAGCCATTTCACTTAGTATCACATGACATTTTGATTAGGAAATCAAAATGACACAAAACTATCATGGCATCATTTCAGTGGGTTAAAAACTGTCTGAAAGATCTAAAAATATAATTTCCAATGAAAAATCTTCATGAGCTTTATCTTGGCCCATTCCTATTTAACATCTTTGTCAGTGATGCAGAAGAAAAGCTGGTCACTAAAGAAGACCATGCAGGTCAGTGGTTTGAGCTTTGCTGCTCATACAGAGTATCTCAGTGGTTTAGCTAGCTGAATATAAGAATGCAGTAACAGCTTTGAAGGGACCAAAGGTAAAGACTTCCTCATAGAAAGATCTGGGGATCACAATGAATAATTGTCAGATCATGAACTTTCAGCACACCACCACGGGCAACATGGCTAAGGCAATTTCACATGAATAAACAGGAGAATATGGATGAGACCTAGTTGCATTATCTCTGTATCCCTGGAGATGCTCATAGGGCCTGATTCCCTGACCATGTACCCCAAACAGGCTTGGAGCACCATCCTAAGAGCCCAGCCAGTGCCCACCTGTGATGTCAGGCACTGCTACCACGACGTGCTCCTCACAGAGCTGCCTAGCTCCTGTGGGAAGTACTCCCACCCAGCAAGACTTGCTCCTGTCTGGAGTTAGCTAAAATACCTATAACACAGCTGCACAACACAAACTCGAATCATCTCTGCCCATGTTGTAAATCAGTGCTCCAGTATACTGCGTACAGAAAAAAAAATCACAGTACAGGAGGTTGTGCAGTTTGCTATAAGCATGATACTGCTATGCAAGAAGCTGGTAGGAGTCCACAGCTTGTGTTATCTCCTGTTTTTAGGAGGGAGAACATGCGATCTTCTCCCTGTAGACAAAATGGGCCATCCATAGATGATACTGCAAATTTTTCAATTGAACCTGCAAACTTTATCAGCAGGTTGTTACTGGCTGGCCCAAGAGGCTAATAAACAGCACAGGACTAATGCAGTCCAGCCTGATCTCTAAAAAGAGCTCAGTGGGGCCCACTGCAATCCCCACTACAAGGATTTAGGGGAACCATCATTCCCAAGGACTTGCTTTCTTTGCTACAGTGTGTGAGGTGCCTGCAGTAATTCGATGGCACAGCAAGGCCCTCATGTGAAGATGGCAGTCCAGATGAGGACCCGCTCACAGAGGCAACCCTTGCAAGTGGCAATGTTCACACTGGGACAAGGGCCAAGGCCGGGTAAGAACCTTGCCATGCAATGTCAGTACATGCACACATAAATAGAGCACAGCTACACTCTTTCCAGTATGTAATTGCTGTGAGCCAGCAAGCATGACATGACCCTTAAGTGACAATTTTATCAGACATACTCTGAGAAGCATCCAGTGTAAAATTAGAAAGCTACTCAAAGGGTCTTCACTAATGGAGTGTTCATTATGACAAGGATGACGGCTGGACATACACCCATACGCACTGTTTCAAGAAAGCTCACAATATCCAAGATGATAACTTGGAATATTTCACTCAGATTAAACCATTTTCATTTTGTGTGGACATATAACAGACTCCTAAGACTGCAGAAGTGAAGAAATAGTCTACATGCAGACACTGTTATAACTTCTGGGTAGTAGCCCAGATACTTTGTGATAGAGACATACGAACAGGAAGTCATTGTCTGACTTCTACTTCGTGCAAAAGGAATCAATCTCTCTGTCTTATTTTTTTTTACTTCATTTTAGCATCAAGTTAGTTAGCTCTATTTAACACTTAAAGATTTTTTTATCCATATTTTTGGCATTAGAAAAAAAATCAGATCTTATTATATTCTCATGTAGCCTGTTGTTCCTTTAGAGGTATTTTAATGCACAGTTTTGTATCTGTTTTAGTGACTGTTGCTCATTTTCTCAGAAGCAGATGGTGTTTGCTGAATTTTATTTGTTCCAAAAATTAGCAACACCCAACTGTTCACCACAGAGGTGTGAAACAGGAAAAGCCTTACTGCATACATACCCTCCTACATCTCTCTGCTTTTCTTCTGGTGAAAGGAACTACTGCTCCTTTGTCAGTAATTACAAGTCCTCAAAGCCATGGGAGTTGTGCTGTCGCTCTGCCAGTGATGGTACATGGGTCCATTGGGCACTGCTGGCAGAACAGAGGTATAACTAGAACATCCACAGAGCCCATCCCAGAGCACTCTGTAAGAGCTACTTTGTGCCTACAGAAAGACACTTCTCTAACAGCTAGCTTGAATAAATAGTCTAGGTTAGGACTCTTATAGTTCCCTCTATGGTCAGTGAAGTAGGTAGAAAGGTAGAGTAAATTACATGCTCTGAATTACCCACTGGAAGTTAGCAGAGACCTTCTGCTCTAGCAGAGGTAGCCTGCAGGGGATTACTTGCAACTTACATTTTCATGGAACAAATACCTCCCCTGGTCTGACCTTCTTCTGCTCCCGCCACTTGCCTCTCTGAGGATGCTGAGGCCTGTGCAAGGCCTCAAGGCTCAGAGTGCTCTGAAAACCACAGCTTTAAAGGACTCAGCTGTATTCTTCTGACAAGAAAGAGAGAAATGTATAGGGGGTGAGAGGAAAGATAGAACCTGACTCACATCTAGGAGCTCAAAACAACACAAATAAGGAGCTCATTCTGGACTCCTGTGTTCATCTTTGCGAAACAATGGGTGCACCACTACCAAATTATTTAAAACAAGCCTGAGAAGAAAAAGCATCATTTCCTCTTTTCTATGAGTTCTGAATGCAATGTTCCTATACTCACAACTTCAGATCTGAGATTTCCCTCCAAGTTGAAGTGAGATGGCCCTGGAACACCAGCTGTTTGGGTCCCTGGCAGCCAAAAGGTTCAATGTGCTATCTAAGTACACCTGGAAATACCAGCATCTTTATAACAGAATCACAGAATAGCTGTGATTAAAAGGAACCTCTGGAAATCATCCAATCCAACCTTGCCCTGTCCAAACAGGAGCAACTAGAGCACATTGCCCTGAACTCTATCCAGAGGGATTTTGATTATCTCCTGGGATGGGGTCCCCACAACCTCTCACAACCTGGTCCAGTGCTCAGTCTCCCTTAAGGCAAGAAGTTTTCCCACATGTTCAGAGGGAATTTCCTGCATTTTAGTTTGTGCTGTTGTTTTTTGTCCTATTGCTGTCCTTATCATCTCTTGCCAGATTAATTTCCAAATGGGCCTTGGCCTTCCTAGAACCTCAAATTCTTGCTCACTGGGACGTATCATTCTCGACCTTGGAGAAAGTTATCCTTGAATATTAACTATCAGTCTTGGGTCCCTCTTCTTTCTAGGGCACTATCATGTGGAATTGTTCCAAGCAGGTCACTGAAAAGACCAATATTTGCTCTCCTGAAGGCCAGGGCTGTGACCCTGCTTTTAGGACTGCTTCCTCCTCGTAGGAACCTGAACTCTCCTATCTCAGAGTCACTGCAGCCAAGATTGGTTCCAACTTTCAAATCTCCAACCAATTCTTCCACATTTGCTTGTACAAGATCCGGCAGCACACCTCTCTTCATTGACTCCTACACCACCTGTGTCAGAAAGCTATTGTCAATGCTCTCCAGGAACCGCCTGGGCCATTTGTGCTGTGCTGTTCCCCTAGTAGATGTCAGAGAGGTTGAAGTCCCTCCATGACAACCAGGGCCTGTGATCATGAGGTTACTTCCAGGTATCTGTACAGGGCCTCATTGACTTCTTCCCGATCTGGTAGCCTGTAGCAAACACCACAACGGTGTCAGCCATGTGTTAGTCCACCCTTTAATTCTTACCCATAAGCCCTTGGTCAATTTATCACCCACTCCCAGGCAGAGCTCAATACATTCCAAGTGTTCTCACATGAAGGGCGATCCCTCCTCCTCGCCTTCCTGGTCTGTCCTCCCTAAAGAGCTTATATCCATCCATGACAGCATTCCATCCATTATATGCCTCCGAAACCCCAATGATATCATAGGCCTGTAGTCACACATAGATCTTCAATTCCTCCTGTTTATTCTCCATGCTGTATGCATTTGTGTACAGGCACTTCAGAGAGGTATCAAAGCATCCTGATTTCCCAGAAGTGCAATAGGTTTCCCTATAGTCTTGTCTTGTAGGTATTTCTTAGCTACATGCAATTGCTTTAGTTATCTCCACCTAAGCCCTGTTTTGATGACTACATGTCTAATTTGCAGACTTCTTTACCAGGTTGGAGACTTGTTGACAAACATGCATGCCCAGTTTGGTGAAGTTGTTCCCATCTCTTCCAATCAGTTTTCAATCTTCCAAAAGGATCCCATGGTCATAGAAAGCAAAAGCCTGTTGCTGACATCAGCTGCACAGTCAGTTGTTCACATGCAATATTTGTCTATTCTTCCTCCCATCTTTAGCCCTTACTAGCAGGATCAGGGACAACATGACCTGGGCCTCCAAACTCCTGATTGCCATCTTCAGAGTCTTATAATCCCATGTGATACTTTCCAAGTTGCCCTTGGCAGTATCGTTGGTGCCCAAGTGGAAGAGCAACAGGGTATAATAGTTAGAGAAATGGACAAATTTTGTCAATCTTTTCATTACATCTCAGATCTGAATCCCCGGCAGGCAGCAAACTTCTTTACACAACAGGTGAGGTTTGGTGCCTCTTTCCAAGAAGGAGTTACTACACACACTTGTCATTTCTTCTAGGTGTTTCTGGTCTGGGGTTTGTCAGCCCAGTTGCTTCAGCTGAAACCATGCTCGGCTCTTCCTCAGCATGGAGGGTGCTCAATGTGTTCATCAACAGCAGGTGTCCAGGAGAAGGAAGAACATTTCTCCTCATACAAGTGACCCGTTTCCAATCTTTATCTACAGAGTTATGACTTACTGTTCAACATGGCACAGAGCCTGCCTGCACCTCTGCTGCAGTGGGTGGTTGAAACTCTTGAAGTTGTCCGGTCTCTGAGAATTTCCCATCTCTCAATTGTCTTCTCGGATGCTGTGCCTACTGCCCATAGCTCCTTTACCTGGTGACACAACTTTTCAATACCAGCAGATCCTCGGCAGAAAAGTTGACTGCCAGTCCCAGCCTTATGGAGAGGCCCCTGGCACTCCCTGCAGCCTTTCTGCTGCTTTCAGGAACTCTGTCCGGGTGGCCAACAGCTGCTGGGGAAGATGCTCTGTGGCATGCTGTAACCATATCTAAGTAGGTTTATGCTACCATGACTGGAGATGAGGGCCCCTTCTTTGCACCCTACGGAGCAAAGCTAGCTGCCTAAAACTGCATAGCTGCCTGTTAGTCGCGCTCTATTCACACTTGTACCTCTGCTCTGGTAGTTCAAACACAGTTATGACTATTACGTGTTACCTGCATTTAGCTTCTCTGTGACAGGAATGAGCAGAGGTCAATAGCTTTGTTTTGAGTAGACCTTTAGAAAGTATTATCGGCTGAAAGTATTACTATCACACCCTTAAATCCTAGGGTAGATATAGCCCTTTACTGACTCCTGAGGGCAGCCACCTGCACACGGTCAAAGCCTGACAAGGCCTGGATCTTGAAACACCAATCACTGCGTAAAGCTAAAAAGAGGAATCTGAGGCATCTGGGAATACATTTTTTGAATGAACTGGAGTTTTTTTGGGGGGAGGGGAGGAGAGTTTAAAGAAAAAGAAGATAATCACTACAGGTTGCCCTATAATGTTTTTAAAATACTCCCAGTTTGCTTAGTGTTTATCCAGAAAAGCTAATTATACTTGTTGCCTAATGTAAATTGCTGGATAAATAAACACAGAAATAGGAGCTTAGCAACTGCTCTAGTTTCTTTAAAATTCTGTCTGAAGGTTCTTTATGCTAACCACAAAAGAGAAGGGAACTTCTTAGGACGCATTTAATAAAGGCACATTTTCTACAGAAATGATTGTAGCATGACTGTGCAATAGCATATGATGCTTTGGATAGGAAAAGTGGCTGTGGGGCTGCCTCTTGTGCTGTAAGGAGCTATCGGCAATGGTTCAGAGGATGAGGATGCTCCAGTCCAGAAAGCAAAATGTTCACAGCTGACACCGGAGCTTCCAGTGCTGTCTACAAATCCCACAGCTCACTTATAGGTATGTCAATGTGTATGATAGAGGAAAAACTTGGATTGCCTCAGACACTGGCACCTTTAAAGACTTAAGTAACAATTGTATGAACATTAATAACAGAATAACCTATAGCAGATCACTAGCCCTACAAATGGAATTGAAACAAGGTATGAACATGCAATAATATTTTTGTCAAGGAAGTCAGAGCCATACAACATGAAGTTGTACTAGATCTATGTCCCGTCCTGGCTTATTGCCACCTGAAAGAGGACAGAAAAGACCTGATGTGGCATAAAACTAATGTGGCTGAGGTGGACATAATATCATCTGGGGGCATAAAACCCACAGTTACAAAGTTGACCCATCAAATTGGATCACCACTTTGGATCACAGTCATGACACTGATATGGCAGGAGGATGCCTAAAGTGAGGGATAATATATCACTCACCCACTACCTTAGGAGGTAGTTTCATAAGGGAATACGTCTTAGTGTTTTGTTGTTGTTCTTTGTTTGTTTTTTCTTGTACAGATGCAAGTAAAGGGAGCAACTGCAGGATGAAAATTTAAGTAAGGATGATGCACCTGAAACTGGCCCTTACAGCCTTAAAGCATGTCTTGAGTTCAAACAGGAGACATAACTGGGCATGAGTTTGCCCCACTTAGGCTAATTTTAACACTTTGCAGGACCCTGATGTAGTTTTCTCTGCACAGCCCTGACCAGCTCCAGAGCTGCCCATGCTTTGGCAAGGGCAGTGAGAAGATTGGAGTGTAGAGGCCAGGGTGCCAGAGACTGCTCAGTCCAGAATGCAACTTTCACGCCTGGCCATTGCCAGGCCACAGGTCAATGGCAGACTGAAACACTCAGAAAAGAAACGTCTTTTACCTTTCTAGCCTCTTGAGAGACTTCATTTGTCATCAGTTCCAGTCTGATGGAGGTTTTAACTTTGTCCAACTGCTCCTAGCAGTTGTTTGTTAGTGTGCACTGCTTTTGAAATTCAGTTGTTATCCTGAAAGGGCAGGAAGTGGGGATTAAGTCCATTAGACATTGTTTGAAGAACTCTCTTTTCACTGTGCGTTGTGACTCTGCAGCCTGCCAGCACATTTCAGCCTCTTTCCAGGAATTGGCACCACAGGAAGGAGTGTGGCTGGCTAAAGACCTGGCATCTCTGCTGACTTTCATAGGTACCGCATTAAGAGGATGCAAGAAGGAAACTCAAGGGCAGTGGAGAAATGTCCCTGGCACCATGACCAGCTGCAAGTGGATTTGGAGGACCTGGATTTCAAAGAAGGCTTCTGCTGCCTGTGGGATACAGGACTGGAAAACGTGATGACCTAATCATCCTGAAGGGTACTATTATTGTCTGCTTAATATGCTTTTTACAGTCCCAATGAACAGGGAAAGCTGGCTGACAAGTGTAGTATGATGTATCTAATGGCTCAATGCTACCGTGATGGATCCATAAAAGGAATCTAATTTCACAGTTTGAGGGAAATACAGATCATACAGTCGTCACTTAAAAGCCATTGATTTGAGCAACCTGGATAAATAATTTAGGTTTAGGATATTCTGGTTGATCATCATTTTGCTTTATTTATTGCTGTCTAATTTACTTCAGGAGATAATACTGGAACCTGTGAAGATTCACACATTGCAGGATATAAGTTTTATTTGGCAATCATAAAATGATATGGAAAAGGATGCTTTTGAGTTCAAAACAAATCAAGTGGTGCATCGGAACACTCTCTTGGGGCAAGATTATATAATGGAGCAGCTTAATCTGAGCATGTAAAAAATGTAACTTTCATGCATATAATTGATGCGGACTCAAATTAATTTGGAGAATTGCGCATGACAATCCAATTATTTCACATACACAAATTGATTCGTTTGTTTTTTTGTTCGTTTGAAACAAGCTTAGACATAAAAACTCAGTCTTTGAGGCTCGAAGTGGTCATGCCTTCAGCACCTCGGCATGAGAGGGACTGAGTCTGCCTGAGTTTTGAATAAATGGGAAAGACTTTTTTCCCCTCCGCGTTCTGTTGATGCCCCACGTCTGGGGAGTTTCTGTGGCTGAGCGGTCTTTCTCTGTCTACATGATCGGGCCTTTTGCAGACCTCAGAAATCTCACCTCCAATGCTGCTCCTCTTCGTGTGAACCTTTAACTATTTTTTCTACACTAGATAACAAAAGATAAGTCATGTAGACAATAAAAAGTAAATCATACATAAAGATTCAAATATTATTAATCCTTTCAAATCAGAAAAAGAGAGACTAGGTGTGCATGTATTTTGATCTCTCTTCAATGAGGACACAATGTAATAGGTCAAAGTAGAGAGTACTCCTAGTTCTACTGTCAAGTAAAATGGTGCTTACCTTATATTCCCCATGTTGGAAATACTCTATTCATCTGTCTTTTCAGAAACTCTGCAAAACTACCTTGATCTGTGCTATGAGAGTGATGAATGTAGATGAATTGTTCGTTGAAGTTTGAAAGGGCCATTTTCTGGGCTAAACCAAATGGTAAGAAAAAAAATCCAACCAAATCTGTCTAGAGTTTGGCATTTTATTTCATAAAAATGTGGCCAAACTTGTAGTGTTCTGTGGCAAAGACATATTAAGCTGTCCATTTGGAAACCTTTAGCATGCTGGCCTTTGCTGGACTTCTGAAACCAACCAGGTACTCCACATGCAAGAATTCTGCCTAGGATAGATGGGCCTTTCAGAAAACCAAAGCCTTTTATCATTAGGAATTATAAAACTGGAGCAGACAAGGGAGGCCCATGCTTGGCTTGTTAGCAGTTCAAAGCAAATGCATCAATACAGGCACCTAAGATGATATTTTTCCTCCTAATTACAGCCAATTGTGGTAGCTGTAACCGTGCAGGAAGCAGGGGCATTGCTGAAGGTTTTCAATAAGTTAAAAGCAGAATGCCACTGGACATCTAATCCTGCTAAATATATGCAATTATTTATTTCAGGGGGCAATTCCTGTGAATAAAGTGAGCAGGATTTGGCTTCGGTTGTGGCTAACTGAAGAGGACACCAAAGAGTAAAATGGCAGCTTAGAATGATAGAGGAGCTAATAACCCTGGGGAGCCCATTTACGCCAGCTAGCATGGCTCAGACAAAGGGCTAAGGAGAGACACGGTGCCTTTCTGAAAAGAAAGAAAGAAAATTGCCCCTAAAAGAAAAATCCATAATCAGGAGGACCATCAATAGAGGAGATTCCCAGTTGGTGAGGTACCTTCTTTCGACTGTGAAAATTCTCTACATTTGTTGATCCTAATCCAGCTGGCTTGACTTGGATTTGCAACCACCAGATGCATCACAAGCAACTATGAATATTCTAAAGAAAATCAAATAAAGGCTTTTTTTAAAACCAATAAGTAGCATTCTTGCAGATGGATGCAAAAGACAATCCATCACAAAATGGATGAAATTGCTCCCCCCACACTCCCAAAATATTTAAAGACCCCTGCATCAAGCTGCCTTTGGTTTGTATACATATCAGATTATAGAAGATCTGCCTCTTTATAATATTTTTAAAGGATGGCAGCCTTGGTTCAATAGAGTTAGTGAGACAATCCTTTAAGCTGTGTCAAAATGCCAGTTATCCTCAGATGCCACCCAGATTTGAATAATTTAGAAAGAGACAAAACCACAGAAAGGGGGAATCATCCTTTGACTACTTCTGCTTTTGACACGGCTGCCTCCCTCTCCTTTTTACCAAAGCATCTTCGTCTCTCTATCAGCCATGACAAGTGCCAATCAAACCTTCTGTTTCTAAGGTTCTGGGGGAAAATGAAACATGAAACATTTTCTAACAATCACTGACCAAAGGTCCACTATCAGTGTGTGGTCTGGGGGAAGCCAGCCTTTTCCTTTTTCACTTCTAATCTCTGACCCACTGTTTACCTCTTCTTTTTTATATACTTTAATCTCCCTGTTGCTCCAAAGGATCCTAAACAAATTGTAGGTCAGCATGGATTAGGCTGCTTTGTTACCAATGATTAGTACATTTACTTTTGCTTTAACATCTTCAGCAACAGCTGAATGTCAAAAAGATCCATCAAGAGATTGTTTAATCACAACAAAAACTAGACCCACATAGCCTTAGGATTGTGTTTGCAGCCTCAGCCTAAAAGCTGGAACACAATAGGAGACAGTGACCATGGACCTTCATTGTTAACACGGATTTTCAGGGCTACTATTCTAGTAATTTAGTATTAGGATAATCAGATTCAAGGTAGCCTTCACTAGATCAGGATAAAAATCAGGTCCAGCACCAAGTGGGTACTTTATGTTCTTCTACCTGATTCAGAAAGAGTATATGAGGCTTGATAACTGGGGAAATATTTTCAATAGAAAATAGGAATAAAGTTGTTCAGCAACATGTAAATGTAAATATAAGAAAAAGTTGTTGGACACGTAGGGTGAATTTCAAAGGGTGGGTTTCAGAGCTCTTTAAAGTAACTTAGGCCACTCTAAGACTACAGTAAATTTCCCTTAAGCAACATTACCTCTGCTCTGTCCATGCACAGTGGAGAGTATATTGGTGCGATTTACATACAAGAGGTTCTAAAATAGCTGAAGTGGGTGAAGTGGGCAAAAACAGGGAGGAATTTTGCTTAAAATCCTTTGATATTTAAGTTGGATCAATTTATAATATCCTTATGCACTAGCAAGGCTGCAAAGCTTGCTTGATTTCAGCAGCAGTTTAGATCATATTGCTATCCCGATGCCCCATAATTATTTTCTACCTTAAGTTCAAGGTTTGTGTCATTAACTTCAAAGCACTTTTACAACTCTTTGCTGTTTTATTTCCTCTTGCCTATCACTGCTTCCTCGTCTTCCAAGTGCCACCAGCAATGCCAGGCCTGGCTTGTTTTCCTCTGACAACTCCTTTTGTCTTTCTACATCCATCTGATGTAGGAAGTGACACCCCCAATCTTAATTATAAAGGCACTACCCTCCTTTGCAGCAAACCACTCATTCCTACTATCATTATGGGTAAACACTTTTCATTCAAATCTCTGTGGGAAATTGTCACAACAAAACTGCTAGGCTGAGAAGTTGATGAAAATAGCTGATATATCTAACAAAATAGTTTCCTTTTGATTTTAATTTAAAATTTTGGGGCAAGGGAAATTTGCCAGTTGTAATAATGTGATAATATGAAGGTTCTGCACATGTTCATATGTTTACTTTCACTGTCAGAAAAAAGAGAACTGCCAGAGAACTTTTTTAAAAAATCAAATGATTTGAGAATTGTGATACTCCGCATCCACACACATCCATATATGCTATTTTACATACTTCCTCCAAATTTCACCAGTATGTTTTTTATGACACAGGCTGTGTATATGTATATTAGCATAGTAAATCAAGAAAAAGAATGTACACAAATGTGTATAATGCTCGAGAAAAGAGAAAACATCCCAGTCACTGAGTTACTAACCAGCCAAAGGCTTTTAGGTGTCAAAGTCAAGCAATCAAACCCTTGAAAGCAAGGGTGGGTGATATCTGAGATGCACCTTCACTCAGCAATCCCTGAGATGAGCAATAAAGGCAGACTGAGAGCAAAAACAACCCATAAGCAGCAAGATGAAATAAGAAAAGGGACTAAGAATTGAGGGATAAACTAGCAGTTTATATGGGAATCCCTCTTCTTTATTATTGGATAAATAAGCATTTTAGTAAGATTATAAACACAATATATAAAAGATAAGAAGGCCTTAAGAAAACAGTCCTAAGCTTACCTGGACCATCCTGTGTCTTAGACATTTATCCAGTAAAATGAGTGCCTCTGTTCTCTATCTCAAACCTGTCAGAAACCTGTCAGGTTCATTCAAACCTGTCAGAAAGCTTGACTATAAATGGGATTGAAGAAGAGCCAATAGATTGTTTTATCGGATTCATGACAATAATGAGTGTATAAATGTCAACATAACATAAACACCATTTGACACATGTTTTCCATATTATTCCAAGAAAAGAAACCCAAAGAACTATATGATAGTAATAGTGTTAAAAGGTTTGTAAAACAATGGAAACATCTTCTTTAAATCCATTTCTAATATTAAAAAGAGCAGAAAGAAACAGTGCCAGAAAAGATCTTTCAGTATAAGTACTTTCATAGCCAATCTGTTGCAAGTTCACAAGAGTTTCTCTGACAGTGGCAATGTCCACAGATTGCTTGCTTCTGTCATCTCTCTTCCCCCAGATTTTCCTCAAAGCATTATGTTTTGCCCTTGTACTGCTGAAGAGAGTGGAAATATTTACAGTGAAGGGTCTTAGGTCCTACACAGTATCCTCTTGCCTTTAAAACACTGAGAGAAATGGTCTTTGCTTTTCCACAACATAAACTGAAGACAGATACTGACACTTATTCAGTGACTGTGAAAATTCTGAGAAATCACCAAATACCATATACATAAAAAGCAGCAAATATCATCACCTGCAAAAAAGCTGTTCATTCAAGCCACTTCATTGAAGATGAAATGGGAGGAACTGAAAGGCACCCTATTTCTGGATTGAGAATTCCCATGGGATTTCACAGGGAGGAAATGATAATCTGCATCTTGGTCTGCTGCTGGGGCACTTTAAGAAAACCCAATGTCCAAGTCACAGTTGATCGCTTGCTCTTTATTCAGACAAAATTCTTGAAGAATTAGGAAGAGGATGTGCTTTGAAAAGGCTGAGGTAACAGATACAGCGTGTTTGCTGGAAGTTGTCACCCCTACCACAGCACATATACACACCTCCACCCCCTGGGAAAGGAAAGGAGAATGGGTTCCCTTAGATCATGTTGAGTGCTTGCTCCTTTTATCTTTGACATTGCAATAAGTTGAGATCATGCAAATGTTCAGTTTCCATAGCTGTTCTGAAGAGTGTCATGTCCTTACACATGCTCCTGGATCATGTCCTATGCAGGAACTGGGGAGGACAAAAAGATTTCTTAATGAAACTGTCTACAGAAATAGCTGCAAAACATTTGCAGATCACACTTTTCTATCTCTATGCTTATGGTAATTAACTTTTTTAGATTTTTCTTTGCCAAATACAGTTCATAAATAATACTGGTTGGATCAGCCTAATGGCAGAACATAAACAGACCTTTCATAAATAAAATGCCACTGGTGTTTTCTTACTAATTGTTCTGTAACTCTAGCCTCAAATGTCTAGGAGTATCTGTGCTAAAACACTGTAAATCAATTTAGTAGTTCCATTCACGCAGTGACAGACTTTGTGACAATCAGGATCACATTTCCTATCTAGACAGCCCCTGCTAAGCAGTCTGTTGGAAACGAGTAATTTGAACAGGTTCACCTTAAAAAACTACACTGTGCTTCACAGAGGAAGTTGTCATGCTCTTACCTTGGCTCACATCCCTACAACAGTGTATGCTTCTGTTACACAGAAAACAAAAAATGTTTGTTCCATGGCCAAGCTCACAGCAAATGTTCAACAAAACAAAAGAAAAAACGCTAAGCAGTTAACAAAAGCGGTGGTTTTCTCACCCAGGGAGGAGGACGAGTTGAAAGCTGGAAGGTCCCAGGGCTGCCTGCAGGTCTGCAGGGGCAGCCCTTGGCCGGGAGCCCCGCCAGCAGCGAGCCCGGTCTCCAGAGCACCTCCGTGGGCCCATGGAGGCACGTTCACCCTCGCAAGATGAAGGCTTTCGGCAGGTAGGGAGGGGGATCTCAGGAATGCCCTTTCCAATTTTGACTTTTCATTATATCCTTCTCCTTCTTCTCTAGTGCGTCCTTTTTTCAGCCTTCTATCTTTTGCTTCTCTCTGAGGAAAGAATAACAACTTCATTTTCATTCTTCTGACATAATGGATAAATTAGCCATGTATAATGATGTCTGCCACCATTAGAGAGCTGTAAAATTAGTACCCTGCATAGGCAGGATTTTATTCATTTATTATTCATTAATATCATGTTAGTATTTGCACTTAATATAAATTCTATAATTATATAACCATATATAAATATGGTTACAAACAATTATATGAATTTATATAAAATCATATATTTATATATAATTATATATTATTATTATTTCTAGCATGACAGCTTGGTAAAACTTCAAATCAATCCATTACACTTTAGTAAAATCAGATATACTATATTACCTCATCATGAATAATGATGAAGCACTTGGAAAAAAATGATAATTATTTTCAACTGGATCAAAAAAAAAATACTCCAAACTAATGTTTCAAAAGCTGTGACACACTGCAAGAAAATACTAGATCTGGTTGCTCCTTAGTGTAGTACAAACTTATGAACTCAAGACTTGAACCCATATACATACATATAGCACCATCAAAATCAGCTATAGACAAATGAGGAATGAGTTTGGTCCAGGGAAAGATACGATAAAGATGAACATGTCTGTTAACTCCCAGGTAGCAACCAATACACATCCCATCCATTCTGCAGGATTCTTCCTTTGGTATTTCAAATGTCTAACATACATAAGCACTACTTACTCAGGGCTTACAAATTTATTTAGGGAGAAACTCTAAACAGATTAATTCATTTCTATGGTTAGATTTAATTACACTTTGAAAGGATTAACACTTTTTTTTTCCCAACCATTTTTTATCTGAATTTGAATATGCTTTTGAAGAGCACATTAAATATAGTTCAGTAAAAGTGACATGAGGAGAAAAAGTTCAGACAAGGCTAGACTTCTCCGTGAGACACTGGGATGGCTACTCTTAATACTGGTAATAGTTGATTATTAAATATTATACTACTTCTCATGACACACTGGGGGCAATGGGAATTGTTTTGCCACTATCACTTGCTTCCTTTTCTGCTTTGCCTGCTGAAGCAGCACAGGTCTGATTAGCCCTAGAGCCTTGGGTTGCCTATAGGCTTCCTATGGGAAAGAGTAAATTTGGGTGGGTCTCAGCACTGCTGCATGCAGGGCAGCTCTATGTGTTTGGATACAGCGGGGGATCTTACTAAAAGGCATTGCTGTACAAGAGCTTTGTGCTCAAGAACACTGGGCAGATGGAAAAGATTTGACTGGTGGCTCACCCTACAATTTTCAGTGTCTTTCACTGCTGTTCTGCAGTAAAAACTGCTTCGGCAAACTTGTAGAAACTGTAAGATTCTCCAGGAGCAGAAGGGTGCTCGGGAGAAGATATTCCTCCCAGAGGACTGCTCAGCACCACACAGTCCCACAGAGAGCCTTCCTGCTGAGATACAGTCCTTGCTTTCCTCCTTCTTTCACATTGGAAGTAGCAAAGTACCATGGCTTCAGCAACTCTGTTCTCATGGCCAAGCATGTAGGAACCGGCTCCATCCATGACCTCACGGTGAGCATAGCAGTATTGTTACTGAGAGATATTCAAATATTGCTTACCGGGCTATATGAATCCTGAATAGTATACTATTAAGTATATTATAACTTCAAGACACAAAGTTATTTAGCTGTGACATCACTGTTATCCTCTTTACTGCCAGTTCATTTTAACTCAAAAGTCTTATTTTACTCATTCAAATTTCTCCGCAAAGAGAGAGATAAATGACATTGCCATACTTCCAGAAATTACTTAACATTGAAACTAACTTCGAATTTACAATATATTTATACTAAATGGACTACTATAGGGCCTGGTGAAGGTGAATGCTCAGCGTATATTTTCTGACATTAAAATATTGTGAATAGGTGCACAGGCCGAATCTTACAGGATCACATCAAAATTATTATTTATTTTGTAAAGAGAAAATGAAGCCCAGAAAATAAGATGTTTCTGATATTTTTTACTTTACTATTTAAATTGTGGCTCTTATTTGGGAGTGTGAAATCATTCTAGTAATTAATGTCCACAATAGGAAGAAACACGAGTTGATATTTGAGACCTATTACTACAGAGTAAGTATGCGTTCCCCACCCCATGAGTTCTGTGGGTATTTATCAAGCAATTCCTACAGCAAGTAATTGGCTACTGCTAAGAAAAATGGCTCTTGTGCAATTGCAGGATTATTTGTGTGTTGCACTTGCATCAATTGTTGGTTAAATGACCAACAGCAGCAACCAGACATATGTCTTCTTTCTCCTAAACATTGAGCCACACACCCACATTTTCCTTAAATCTTTTTTTTTCCACCAGTATATTTTAATTTCCATTTTTACACAGAGGCAGAACTTCCTCAGGAGACATTTATATGCTGGGGCCTACAATGCTGGACTCTTTCATGGGACACGATGCACTGAATCCCCTCAGGGAAAGGCAGGAACTGACCTTGAGAGTCCTGTATCCTATGCAACAGTGCGTGGATGGAGGGCACCATCACAGCTTTCTCCCTCCTTGCTGTGGGTGGCTTTTTAGGCAATATAGCCAACCACACTTCAGCTCTGTCCTGGTTGCATTAGACATTTAGGCAGCCCAATATGGTTTTGCCATAAAGCCTCACTATGAGAACTCTGCGTCCAAAATGAAGTAGGCTATAATCAGATTTTTGTTAATATGAACACTGCAACAGCAAACACATTTCTTCTACTGAGTCTTGTTGTACAGCAACACATATATACAATTTGTGGAAGTGCCTCTTTTTCTTCTTTAACTGTCTTTATGGTTTATAAACCACATTTATAATGGAGAAAAAAAGCGTGAAGATGCATTCTTTACGTCTTAACAAGAATTTGTTGTTATTTCTAGAGAACTAAGTAAACCATCAGAGGCCCAGTTCACAGCCACAGTGCCCCTGGGGTACCCATTTGCTTCAGTGTTAAATATATGCTGAAGTCCTGTTAGCAGGAATTATCTGCATTATGCAACCTGTAGAGTGTCCAGACACGGATCAGGGCCTCTGCAGCAGCAGGTCTGCCCCTCCAGCACACGCTACCAGCAGCTTTTTCTGCTCATTTGAGACAGGCTGCTCTGCACGTCAGACATGCAGCACAAAGCACCAGGAACTCAGGGATCCCCTTTTCCCAGCTACGCCTTTTGCTTAATATATTTGGCTTTTTTAATGTTAACGTGGATATTTTGAAGTAAATGGGTTAAAGCTATCGTTACAGGACCACAAAAGTGCTAATAAAACAAAAAAATCTTGAAAATACATTGCAGTCCACACAGTAAGAAGAATTAAACTTTTTATCATCTAAAAGGTTTGATCTTAAAGACCTTGTAAATTAGCTCGAGATGTGTGTTTTGACCACCGGAGGGCTCCTACATTTTTTTCATTTATTAAACAAATACTGCACAGTGGGCTTATTTAGAGGTACTGACAGAATAACCTGCAGCCGGCAACACATATGATGAATTTCACCTTTGCTCCTGCATGAATCATTGTGGATAGATTACAGAAGTACTGAAAATACACAAATTATTCAAAGCTGGTCACAAATGCCTTCATCAAATATTTTCTGCTTTGCAAATTGTTCAAATGTTGACATTCCACTTGAATATATGGCTTACAATTTGCATTGTCGTTTAAGCTATTAATGCACCAAAGCCAATCTAAACTTTCAACTGTGTATTCATGTGTAGCATTTGCCAAATAGTACATATGGCCAGATAAAAGTCTACAGAAAACAATGGAAAAAAAAAATCTTGCTGATTTGTGTGGTTGCTGGATCAGGCCAAGTCTAAGTATTGTTCATTACCTCTTCAGTTCCATCAGCAAGACACAGAAAACCTTACTATGCTTTACCTTACCACAAAAAAACCCAAATAAACATCATCAACAACAACAACAACAAAACTGCTAGAAATTGCACATTTTAAATCCGAATGCATAATTGAAATGATGTTTTCAGGGACTGCTTGAGCTTTAAAAAAATATTTGCAGGCCTATTTGGTGTAGGAAGACAGAGCCATTTCAAATCTTTCCAGAAAGCAAAGAAAGTCCCGATCAAATTTGTGGGTTTTACACGACTGACCCTCACCTGATATTCACGTCAGGCTAAATTACAGCCTCCTCTCAGTCTCCTTAACAATAATAGGTGAGTTAATACATTTCTGTAAATCTACGAAGATCTGCATAAACCAACAGATCCCTGCTGAACCCAATTACTTCCTGTTCCAGATCTCCAGGATCAACAGTTTGATGATCAACCCTTGAAACCACACAAGGTTTTATTTATGATGCAACTGGACCTTTGCATAGAGGTCACTGTATCCTAAATCCCACTACATCCCTTATCCAGTCCTCTCTGGGTCTGCCCAAGTGTGTATATTCCTCCTGTCTTACCTGGGTCGATGCTCCTCTTACTACTAGCAGACAACTTTTGCTAGGGTCTCAAGGAAGGTAGTTAACTCCACCATTCTTCCTCCTTTCTTTGCAAAGTTACTTCCTCTGTAAGACTGTTTCTGGTTTGCCTAGTATTTGAAAGTCCAACTCATGAAACAGGCCTTTGGTAGGTATTTCCCCATCAAACAGTATATGGTTGGCACAATTTATATGACAGAGCCAAATTAAACATGCCATGTTGATAAAAATCTCTTAATACAAATTAGCAAACTATTTTATGTAGTCCGAATGAAAGATAAAAGCTTCACACTCTTCAAAATGAGAAGTTGCCAGAGTCCAAGAAACTAAACGCCTCAAGGCCTCTGCCTCGTGATAAAGGACTTTGAAAGACAAGTAAATATTATTATCTAAATTATAAGACTAACTCATAAGGTAACTGTAATGATAAAGTATCTGCTCAAGGACAACAGCAGCAGCATATGACAAGCCAATTCTCGTATATATATTTTACTATGAATGATTAACATTGTAAACATTCTGAAGAAACACCTGAAGTTGCATCTTCCTTAAGCTTTAACTCTTTTGGAGGAGGGAGCCTCCGCAATATATTCATACGTCTCTGCATGCTTCAACCTGCACTCAGAATCCATTGTGTTTGTTGACGCTTTCACATTCACTTGGGTAAGTCCCATAACCTCATAGTGGTCACATAACTGCAGTTGCCCACTATCTAGACTATGCAAGCTTAGTAGCATGAACTGTTCCTTACTCAGCATGTAGTAGATAACACAGAGACTCTGCCAGGGATCTGGAACTCATATAATACGTTTATACAGAAAAAACAATCTTTTCCAAACTGGACCAAAGTTTAGCAAATCATATCCAAATACTTTTCCAAGAGCTAATTGCTGGACTCCCGTTTTTCATATCTGGTGCAATTCATGAGATGCATCTTCATATACATCTTGGCCCCTATGGTACTTCACTGAAAAATAAGAGTGTCCCAAGGAATGTAAGATGGGTTTCAGTATCACTAGACTCTTGCCCAAAGTGCTCACATCTGTGACACTCATGGAAACACTCCACATCATAACCATTTGCAGTGACAGTATCAGAGGATATCGTCTCTTAGCCCCTGTAGCTACTCCACAGCCAATTCCAGCCCCATCCCACCCCACCTTCTCAGTGATAGCTGTCCTGGTTTATGTAAAACACTCTCCTATTTCACTCCTCTTTTTCATTACGCTAGCAGAGGTTTGCCCCTGAATTAAATGCTGTTAAGCAAGCTTCCCACCATCATGAATAAGAACCCCTTCATGTTTTGTATCTTTAATACGGCTAATTTGCAGGGTCCTTTAAGAGCAGGTGCTAGTTTTATGTGTCAAACGAGTGCCGCACAAAAGAGAGCCCGGCAGTGGCAGCGTGCTGTGGGTTGTGCTGACACAGCACACCGCCTCCATCAAGAGCAAGAACTGGAAGGAGCAGTCTGAGTAACCTGACACTAGCTGTTACCTGCAGAAACCACTGCTTAAAAAAATAAGACAAGATGCATATTACATATGTTTTATTAAATAAAAGCTTGCTAGCTGTTAATAAAAATGCAGATGATCAGAAAGTCCTTCGGAATAAACATCTGTTAAAAAGAAGAGAAAGTGAGATGGAGAAGGTGACATATTTTTCTCTCACTATAGGAAACACCTAATGCGCCGTAAACAGCACAGGTCATGTGGTAAAACATGAAGAAGCTCTTTTTTAATCATCTCAATAGAAATTTAATATCTTTGTATTTGCCAAGTAAGGCAACTTGCCCAAGCAACTAGATACACGTGGCCTTCTGCTTCTGCTCCGCCTTTGTTGCTGCTGAACGAAGTTTCTAAGTCAGAAGCATTAAGGCTGGTATTTAGTAAGTAGTTTTACACACGAGGGCCCATTAGGAAAATTACTGTATCCAAACATGTAAGGGAACCTGAGAAATCAAAGAAAAATAGCCACATATACAGTACAACGAGAAGCACCTGTAATATTACCACTGTTTTGTCTTTCTGAAATCTGCAGTCCAGCAGCTAGGACAGGTAGCACACATCACCCCCAGCTGTACAACATTGCCAGACCCATGAGATGGGCTGTACAACAGCAATGCAGTCCAAGGCTGACGCTGTGAGGAACAGCGGACTCTGGCTGTGCATGGATGACATGGTAGGGCAAACCTAACCTACCAAGCTACCAATGTGCTGGCCCAAACTGACCAGCAGTAATGCAATGCATACTCAGTATGCCAGCAAAGCCCCCATACGGCCACAGCCAGACAATGCTCCACCAGGTTTTCAGCACGGCTGCTTTCACCGCTGCAAGCACTGCAACAGTCTTCAAGAGACCTGAAAAAAAAATACAGGCACCATTTGCTAACTGAGTGGGATAAATGTTCTTGCCTTCTGACATATCTATTGCAAAGAGGTCATTCTTTCCGCTCAGATTTTTATCTCTTTTTCCTCTTTCTTAGCATTTATATTAAAGAACAAGCCGAGAAACTTCTATTTACACATCATTTGTCTATATATGCTCACATACTTGTCCTTTTCCTTAACTATCCTGTTCTTGCAGGATGCCTCTTTCCCCTCTGATTATAGCTTTTCTTGTAAGACTAAAAGCTCTCAATAAGAATTATTCTTTGCTCTCTCCTATATGCAGCTCCTAGCCTCAATTTGTGTCCGTTTCCTCTAGTCTTATTGCTAACTGAGAAGAGGTTGGCCCCATCCTCCTCGCTCCCTCCCTTGAGGTACTTATAGACACTGATCAGGTCCCCTCTCAGCCTTCTCTTCTCCAGGCTGAAGAGGCCCAGCTCTCTCAGCCTTTGCTCACAGGGCAGATGTTCCAGGCCCTTAATCATCTTTGTAGCCCTGCGCTGGACTCTCTCTAGCAGCTCCACATCCCTCCATATACATATATTGATAACATTTAGGGAAGGACTAATATTAACCCTTTTAGTGCTGAAATGTGGACCTTGGAATTGCTGAATGGGTGAAGCTAAATGGGAGTAACTCAAGGGAGTGGTGGCATGTCAAGTAATAGGTTTCCTATCCTGTTCCTACTCCATAGGCCAGTGTCTTTCCCAAAGAATCCACTAGCCTTTCCAACAGGGATGTGATACCCTACTGACTGGCAGTGACATATTTAACTTCCATCAAGGCCCATAAAATGTGAGTGTAGACAGATACTCTCAGTAATATGACCTTTCCTTCAATATTTATGAATTAGATGGTTTGTGTCCTTTATAAGAATAGTTCCAGTAATAGTTTTAATTTTCTTCACACACTGACTTAGAACTATTTTTTAGTTTCTTCTTTATTTATGCTTTGAAGCCAAACATTATACTCCAGAAATTTTATACATATCTATATGCATACATATACGTATAAAAATACATATTTATTTTTATATACACATATGTAAATATACACACTCACCCTTAAATATACGTAATTGACGTATACATGTCATACAAATGCAAATAACATCTATTTTTAACTCTTCTTTCACTTTGTTTGCCTATAGGGAGTTACTAAACCATACTCGTCTCGTGGCTTAAGAGACCATGATATTGCTATTCCTACACTTCCAGAGGGAGTGCAGGTGTTTTAAAGCATTTATGAAATTGCTTGATTGACTCTTATATAGAAATCTATTGACAATAAGTTGAACCTTTGCAGTTAGGCTGTAAAAGATTTGATTATGGTAACAATACTAACCGCCGTGAATGTCATAAATCTTAAGAGAAAGGACACATATGTCACATATAATGCATGAAAAAGTTGTTCTTTTATCATGGATAACTTACCATTGTGTAGATACTCTGTTGATCAGCTATTGCTTTATTTGAATAAGTATCTGATGTCTTGGGTTTTTTTTTTTCAAGGAGGCAGGTGCACGATGAAGCAGGAAGCCTGCCAAGAAAGATGATAAATTGCCACTTGCTGGGGACCAGTGCTTAACATTAATGCAGTGCTGCCAGAAATTAAAGCAGCCAGTAGAGTAATAAGAAACTTGGAAGAAAATAACTTCTCCTCCCCCATTAAACAAATTGGCTTCATTTTATTTAGCCATCATCATCTTTAGTATACCTAAAACAAAATATTGGCATTGTCTGATTACAAGTAAAGGAAAAGGAGTTTGGAAAACCTTCTGTAACTTTACAAACCATGAAACTATGTAATAATAATACCAATTGCTTTTCTTTTAGGGGAGTAATCTTAAAGCCAAGTTCAATTAAAACAAAAAAATGCAAAAAAAAGTCCCATCTAGATTTTTAAATTCTCCACTCTGGGAAATGTTGCTCTCTGAGTGAACTGACTCATTCAGTAACTAGATCACAATGTAGTTAGAAGTGAGGGAGCCTAGAATGTCCCAAGTTTCCTTGTCTACTGCTTTAACTCTTGCTGCACTCTATTTAACTTATATTAAGTTATAAGTTTAATATAAAGTTATAAATATGTTATAAAATTATAAATATAAGTTAAATATAAAGTTATATAAGCTAACTTTAAAAAGAATCCCACTTGATTTATATTATTTTATGTAGAGAAACAACAGGTCAGACCTGTAGTAAATTCATCATGCGTTCCAAAATTTGAGTTAAATACTGCACAAAACTCAAGTTGAGAAACTGGTTGTTCATATTGACAAATATCAAGAAAAATACATCATAAAAGCCTAAGTTGCTAATAGCTTGTCTTTAGAATGAGATTATGCAGCTACCAAGGTCAGGCTAAGACAAAGTTATCAGTAATACATGTTAGCCCCAAACTAAACAGTGACTTAAATCATCATAGTAATATTAAAAATGGTTCATGACAAATTTTAAGAGAATTTTATGAATTAAAAGTATTTGAGAGAATTAAGAACATAAGAGAATTTTAAGAGACAACTTTGTGTGAGCACAATTCCCAATTACAATATCTGTAAAGTCAATCAAATCTTTACATTGAAATCAATTAATCATTGTTAATTGCTAATCAATTAATGTTAACAATCTGTTAATTAGTTAATGGTCAGTTAATGATAATATTGAAATGAAACTGATATCTAATGCTAGAGCCTTGATGGTCCCACAGAGGAATATTGAGGGATCTGGGCTTGTGATGGCCTCACTAAGTGGAAGATGCATCTCAGCACAGCGAGAACACTGTGCTGAACACACTTGGTCTCTGTAGATTGGTATGGCAGTGCTCACAATTTCACAGGTGATGACCCAGGGCCCACTGTCCAACCTACAGCATACACCTGCTCTCAGCTCTCCTGTCTCTAGCCTGGCACCTGCATCCTTTCAGTCTCAGTTCAGCTGCACCTGATACATGTTCATTAACCAGCACAATGTGTTTCTGACACTGGAATGAGTTTCTCTCCCACTGAAACATTAGTGTTTGGCCTGCCTCCCTTCTCTGTCTCTTTCCATTTCTCTTTCTTTCTTTTAACTGAAGGCATATTCATAAGACTACTCTCCCAGATTGTTGGACTTAGTGTATTTATAGACAAATATATTATGTACTGCCCAAGCGGTCATCAGATGCATTCTTAATTTAAAAAGATCCATTAATGTAACTGCTTTACCACCATTAATGTCAGCAGTAGTAGGTCCAACAATATTTTGCCTCTTCTATCCTAAAGATCTGAAATTTTGCTATGTTGTTCCCGATTACTTACCATTTTGCCAAGTTCTGGTGATCTAGCAAAGCAAGCCGAATGTTGTCACTTATGACATGTTGTCACTTACATGACCAATGCTCAGAGACTCAGTCCTTTTGGAAAGCTCTATTCAAACAGGAGGGGAAAAAAACAGATATTAATTATGTTAAAAGTTTCTAAAAATGATAAAACCGCACTTGTAGTGACTTGCTTATTTTGCTGGGTATAATTAAAAGCATTCCTAACGAATAACTTCTCATCAATGCAAGGCTTCTTAACAGCAGGAGAAAGGAAAATATGCCACAAAATTAAGTTTCAGGTAAACTACAGAATAAACATTGAATAGAGTATCCAGGCTCTCCCTTGTCTTTCTGCTTACATAGTCATGTAGCGTATGAAAATTAACTGCATTGGTTGGACTTGACTTTCAGAGTTGCTGTATGTTGATTCAAACTAAATAACAGGGAAGATATAAGCCCCAAGAACCATTTCATGTCACTGTATACTTCACAGGTAGGTTTTTGGTTCAAGGATAGAGGAAATGGGATCTTCAAATTATTATGTCTTCATTTTTTAGGAAAATAACTGTAATACTCCTCTTGCAATGTATTACTGAAATGCATCTTGTTATCATTTTCTCAAGAAATAGCACTAGCAAATATAGACTCAGCTAAAGTTATATATTTCAGCTAAATATCGTGGTCATCTAGAGCCTGGAAACTGGGTGCAAAATATTTTGAATTTACAAGAAACAAATCATTTGGTTAAAATGGTGATAAAATCAGCCTGATTCTGGGTAGCATTTTGGTTTACTGAAAATAACATTTTATAAAAGGAAAGTACTCAAACAGAAATTTTCAATCTGATCAAATAAAAAGTGTGACATCATTCAGGACCATTCGCGAAACTACTTAACTCTTACATGAAATATTTCATTAGTGTTCAGAGGACTGAGGAAAACTCTGCTTGGTCTCTGTGCATCCCAGTGGATTACTTTCAGTTCATCTATACTTTCATATATGATGAAGAATACCCATAAATGAAAAGTCTGAATAATTGAACACCACTGCTATAGGAGAGAGGAGTAATGAAAGATGGTTTGTTCTCATTATTTTCTTCACCAAGCCTTTCACGAACTAGGCTATAGATGTTGGTGCATAAGTGAACATTTTTAGAACTATGTAACACAAGATTGTAATGCCATTAAATAATACATTCAACATAAATATTTTGAAGACAAAATACAAAATACTGCAGACTAGAACACTTGAGGCAAACCTTACCTAGAAACATGAATTAAGTTTCAAATGGCACATTTGAATCCTGTGTTAGAAGGAGATCTTAATAGTTTAACAATATACCATCAGCAGCAGGTAAGTACTGAACTGACATAATCCATTTTGGTTTGACTGTGGTCACATACCAGTGTACTTTGTTGGCAAGAATTCTTACTAGCTATAGTAGGTTTGGACTTTTTTTTTTATGCCTTTTATTGGGGATTTCATTGTCTATCATTAATTTTGCAGCATGTTAGCATTCTTTAAAGCACCTTAGGAACTTGAATAACTAAATGTAGACTTATAGACTTGATTTTAAGTTTTTGTTGATTTCATTCATACTTTGGTGAAGATTACTATGGTCTATGTTAGTGTATCAAGATGAGCGTGAGTAGAAATCAGCCAGATAACCTAAGAGCTATGGCACTGTCTCATCAGAAGTCCTTTGGTGCTTAGACAAAGAGGAGTCTGTGAGCAGACAAAGACCATCAGGTTCATTAAATTCGCCTTGTGAACCACTAGATTTGGATGCCTGAGATGTCATTTCACTTGTGGAACCTAGAGTGCAAAATTATACTGAATAGTCACAGTAGGCTAATATGTGTGTCACTAAAACGAAGTAAATTCAGGTGATGATACCCGAAGTTTCATAAGGCAAAATATATCAATGGTTTTGGTTAGAAAGTAGCTCTCAATTATGATACTCATGCTGTTGCCTCTTATTTAACTTGGCCCTCTTGATCTTGTCCAACAATTTACTCCTATTCATGGAAACGACTCACTACTGGTCCCTTACCTGCTGTATGGGCCTAGAATGACTCCTGAGCACCAAGCCAGCAAAAAAGGAGGCATATAGGGGGACTTCTCATATGCTGTCAAGCTGTTCTAAACGGCAGGAATACACAGCTTGGCCTCAAATAGACTTGGACCTGCAAGTGTCTCGTTCATACTGCGTTTGCTCACAGGATTAACATGGGAATTAGCATAGTCAGCTCCTATATTTGCAGTATTATGCTATCCAATTTGCATAGTCTCTTCATGCTAGCAACACGATACCAACCCTGACAGTAGGAGCCTATGCTTTCGGAGCATGAGGTACAGCGCTCTATCTCCAGTGACAACCATGAAGTCTATGTAGCAAGTGCAAGCAGAATACTTGACAACCATGAAGTTTCTACAGCCTGTGAATTGTTACAGTGGGCATATTTTGAGACATCAGCAGCCTGTGAGAACTCTTTGCATATTTTCCTACTAGACTTGATCAAAAGAGCAACTACCTTTATTTTATTGAACAGAACCCTATAGAAATTTTAGATACTGATCATGTAATAAATAACCAGCTCACTGATGACCATAACAAGGACTCTGCCATGCTTTTACTGGACTCCTGTGAAAATGGCGTGGGTTTCCCTTCAACCTATTCAACTATATAATGTCCTCAAAACAGTGAAAGGAAAACCATAAAACCAAATGTGATGCACGTTTTCGCAAGAAATTCTTGCATTGTGAACCTCTTGGAAAAATTCTCCCAGCTTCAAAAATAGTCTGTTTTGCAAAAGAGTCTGAAGCAATTTAACCTCAGCTCCATTTAGCTCTTCACTGAAAGACGTCAAATCTCTTAAGCTCAGAGCTTTCCATGACACATAGTAATATACAGATAGCATCAGTACATACACCTCTTGGTAAGACTTTCCAACAGTCTTCATTACAAGAACCTGTTTTGAGACATTAACAGCATACAGCAATTTATTTTGCAATTCTCTGTGCTGTAAATTTATTTTGTATGTTACGATATCAGCAGTGTTAACCAGTCATCAGTCAAAACATGAATATACCTACAACCAAAAAGAAAAAACAGTGGGAACAGGTGAGTACAGAGCTTGGATGCCATCAATACTGTATTTGTTTTTAGCTCAGATAAATGCCTAATAAAATGAAGAGATTTTGTATCTTCCCTGCATGACTGACATCCAGAAGCTAAAGTGACAATATTAACTAGAATTGCTAGAAAAGAAGTAACTGAAAAGATTGCAAATATTAGTGACTCCAATGAATTATCTTAACAATTGGGTATAAATTGATTACAGCTATTTTGTGGCAGCAGATAGCACTTTAGACAGCATTTAGCCACGTTTTTTCAGTCCCATTGATTTCATGTGCTTAGGTACTGTTATAGAACAATTTGCTGCACTGCAGCATCTCCCAGTAAAGGAATCAAATAACCATTTACTCTTCAGGGTATGAAAACCACCAAACAAATGCTTCCTATAAATTTCATCTTTCTAGAAGAAATTTTTTTTTTAATGTAAGATTACCCATTGCATACCATTATAAATAATACAATTTTTAAATACAAATGTAGGCTGAGACATTGGAGTAAGATGCTCTGAAGAATTCCGTAGTGTAGAGCAGAGTAGATGTAAGTGAAAACCAGAGAAGATGATGGGTTTGACCACAGAAGTTGACAGATTCTTGTCATTTTTGGAAATCTGTTTATGAAGAATTATATTATAGTCCTTGATTTTTGGTCTGAATATTTAACACATATGCCATGAGCTATTTAAAGCAAGTTCTCACGCGTTGTAAAGGCTCCATGTAGCAATGACTTTTTTAGACATCTCTCCCTGTTATAGTAACTTATGTTGTCTATTCTTTTACTTGACTGACAGCCCTCAAATCTCTCTTCCCTTTGAGTTTATGGTATGTCTGGCATCTGCAAAAAATGTCATGTTTTCATTTTCAGGGTCAAATTGTCTCACAGTTGCACTGATGTCATTCATGATGCAGTGAATGAGAGTCACACCCCGACAACAAGACGTGTTAACTCTGAAAATAAAAACATGAAAGGCAACCCTAGGAAAGATCTTCTAAGTCCAAAACAGGCAGATGGGCAAGCAGAGACAGATACTGATGTTGGCTAGTTGATGCAGCCTCTGTCAGTTTTATTTCTGCCTTTATAGGCAGACGCAGAAATGGAAAGATACCAACATCTTTTCTGTATGACTAGTTTAACAGCGCTGTTATTTGCAATTCAATAATTCGTATCTCATAGCCAATACTGAAAAAATATAGACCACAAATTCAGAACGCATTCCATGCACTCCAAAACCAAATGGAAACTATCTGACTGACAAATATTGCTTGTGATATGTTTAAGAGATTAATAAAGGAACATAAAACTTTGTTAGTAAAGCAAAATATCTTTTAATTTTTAAAAGCTTAGCTTGGAGTTTTTTTCCCTCTAATATCAGCTTTGATTAAATGAAGGCACTACTGTTTGTTTTAAACTAGGCCAATCTGTAGATTAGCAGAGCTAAAATTTTCTTTTTCTGAGGTAACAGGTTTCCAGCTGAACAGAGTTCATTTAGAGTTAGCCAAAGATGAGATTATAACATGAATTTATTTGAGATCATGCTGTTGTGTGTCTTTGCCAACTCTTTTTCTATTACCACTATCATTTCCTGAGTTATAACTGTCAGTTATCATGATCAAAAGATTGGAGAGAGAGGTTTAAGTCATGGTCACTCTGCCTTACCATCTGGGTTAGCTACATATATGCAAAGGGCCATTAAAAATGACACAGAGAGAGAGAGAGAAAAGGAGGATGGAAGGCTTCACCACACTAAATGAAAAGCAAACAATATGCATATCAGCATCCTAAGGAGACATACCACTTTGCTGGGAAAAGCCAAGACAAAAGAATTATCTGACACAACAGTTCAAAGCATATTGCACCTGTCAAAACGTCTGTCATCTTCTATAGAAATGCACCATTCTAAAAGAAAAAAAAGGGAAACTCTAGCAAAGTCACTCAGAAACAACAGACCACTTTGTGTCCTTCCTTCCAGCCAACTCCTCCATCTGAAAGCCATTTAACTCAATGCTAAAGATTGCCTGGAAGGACCAGACAATAGGAAGGTCTCTTTCATTGTCAAGGACAGTTACACTTTGAAGATGATGCTCAAAAGGGGTTAAAATGGGTCAACAAGCAATTGTTGGGCCTATCCAAGGAAATGTGAACAGAACATTGTTAAAGTCACACACACAAAAAAAATCTAAAGGAAAACATCTTTGCACTGGGGAAGCATAGCGGGTGGGGGGAAGCAACATAAAATACTGATTTAATCTCATAGTGAAATGGAGATTGAAAAAGGACTAGGAATACAAGTGGAGAAACAGTGAATTTCAGTCTGGACATGGCATCTGACCTACATGTACCAAAATTTGAGAAAAGGCCAAAGAGATAAAGGAGGAGAAATAAAGGGGAAAACAGCTTAAACAGATGTATACTCCCAGGACTTTTTCATGAGTCTGCTTCAACCTTTCAGAACATTTTCTGTGAATCACTGTTCGTTGCACCAGTAACAGGTACACCTTAGGTACTGAAACTGATTTTACTAATTTGTCAGTATTTTAAAGGAAAGAAAAGGGAAGTTGCAAAGATACTTCTGCTTGTACACAAATTATCTCAGTCAATACTTTAACAGCTTAGTGAAGCCTCTCTGGGTCCACAAGTTCTCATTTTCATGCTTATGTGAAAAATAGCATCTCATTTTTAAAAAGCTTTTAGATTTAATTTACAAAATTGAATTCATAAAGTGAACTGGGGAGATATAAAATGTATCTATAAACATTTACCTAAAATAATTTCTTATTTTTATTATTGGAAATCTAATTTCTTTATTCCTCAAATTTTTGGTTTATTTCTGATACTTAAATGAAGTATTGCATAAGCATATATGGCTGAAGAAGCCTCAGTTCAGCAGAACTAGTCATGAAATCAAGTGTTTTCATTTGCATCTGTGTTTGCAGCAATGGGGGATATCGTTATAAGCTATTTTGGACATGAAAAATGCTTGAAGCTGGCGTTTCACAGAAGTCATTTGCAAAACTTCCCATAAGATCAGTGAAGCTAAGAAATTAGCTCTACTTTCGAACTTCTATTTTTTATATTAGTCACTGATGGTCTTGAACACCTTGTGTATTAGACAACTTTGTTCTATATGCTCTTCTGAACTTTCAGGCAAGGCAGCAATGAGAAAAGAAAAGGCATTGTCTTTTAAACAATGTAACCAAACTGAATGGATCCTTATATTTTGGAATATACTTGAATCTGGAGCTGAACTTCCATGCAGCTCTCTATATATGTTGAGGTATAGAACTTGCCTGTGACATAGTACAACTTCTTCCCAAAGTCAAGCCCAATCTATAGCTGATAATAAGGCGGACTGTGATCCGTTTGAGTTCCCATGAAGTGGTGTTAGCCTCTAATTGCATGAAGACCATGAAAAATGAAAATATATGATATCTGAAGAAGCACTTCCAATTTCAAAATCAAGGTTTGTAATGGGAGCTCCTTTCCATAATAGTATGAAATAACAAGCAAAACAAATGCCATTTCCATTATGCTCTCTCCCATTATAAAAAGCAACTTCAATCACCTAAAACTCCTATACGGTTTCCTTTTTTATTTTTCTTTTTTGCTTATATTTGCTGTGTTTTCTTTAAATCTATGCCAGCTTTTCCTAAAACATCGATCAAAGCTGAACACTTTCAAAAGTTTTCAAGGTCGTATTTCAGGTATCAAATATATTTTAACTTTATTTTTGACAAAGGATTTAATCTCAGAAATGGCACTGGAAAATGTAGCAAGCAGCGATCAGTTTTTATGGATCCTGCAAGATTCTGACGTCATTTGCTCTGTTTCTTTACTTCATGCTGGATTCCAACAATCATCTAAAAATGCTGATGGTCCAGTGTTTATCTGGTATCAAACATTTCTGTGAATATATATTGAGCTGAACATCCAGGGAAATCCTTACTATCAAGCATTTCTCACACCTGATTTTGGAGATGATTTTTGGACATGATTGTGTCCAGGTGGCTCTTAATTATCTCCAAGGATGGAAATTCCATGACTTCTCCGGGAAACTTGTTCCTATGCTCTGTCACCTTCATGGTGGAGAAGCATTTTCTATGTTCAGATAGAATAACCGGTGTTTCAGTTTGTGCCCAATGCCTCTTATCCTGTTACTGAGCATCACTAACAATTGGCTCTGTCTTTACTCCTGCCCATCATATGTTTATTTACATTGATAAGATCTCTCTCTCTCAGACTTCTCTTCTCCAGGATAAACAGCCTCAGCTCTCTCAGCCTTTCCTCATATAAGAGATGCTTCCGTCTCTTAATTATCCTTGTGTCTGTTATGTTTCTGTCTGACTGAAGCAGCCCTGGATGTCATTGGTCTTTTTTTTGCCATAAGGGCATATTGCTGGCCCATCATCAACTTCTTGCCCACCAGCACCCTCACCACCTCCTTTGCAAAGCTGCTCTCCCCTCTCTCTTCCCCTCTGCCCATCTCTTCAACTTGATGAGGTCCCTCTGAATGACAAGACAACTATCCAGTGCAGTAGCTACTTCTCTCAGTTTTGTACCATCTGTGGATTTGTTAACAGTGGTCACATTTGTTTTCACTATCTAGGTCATTAACAAAAATGTTACACACTATTGGCCTGAATATCAACCCCTCAGGGACACAACTAATGACTGGCCTCCATCTAGACCTCATACCACCGATGCACCACTCTGCATGCTCTGCATAAAAAGACTCTATGGCTAAAACATATTCACTGGGGGAATCCCAGTTACTTTATTCAATCTTCTAGCAAAAAAAAAAAAAAAAATTGATTTGGTAGGAAATTTCCTCTCATTCTCACAATTTCTTTTTATTCCATAATGGGACCCAGGAATTACATACAACCTCCACCTAGTTGTTCCAAATAATTCCTCTTAAGAGCTAGATCCCCAAAGAGGACACACTCCACTGTTTTGCCAGCTAAGCTATAGTGGCATAGGTGCAAAAAAAAAACCAAGAGCTAATGTGTGAAATCTGAAACATTCCTGGCTGAGTTTCATACAGCTCCTGCTGGGCTGTCAGGGGAAGCTTTGTCCTTCTGCCCAGTCCATCCCAGGATGGACAAGCTGGTTTGGAGGAGCAGAGCCCTTCCAACAGATGATGCTAAACACTGCAGCCAAGAGTTACCAAAACAGAGAAGCTGAAAAGGTCACTGGTAACAGTTTGGAAGACTAGGAAATGCAAGCACAGAAAAGAATGACCATGAATGATAGATGGTCATGTTGCTTATTGCAATATTCAAAGATACTCATTCTACAATGAGAGAGGGAGAAGTAAGGTGAGGTGAGGCAAGGAGAGTTGAATTCCTCACTCATCTGAGAATTTCAGCAATCTCCAGAAAAAAGAGAAAATACAAATTGCAGGGATAGGTATAGCAAAAGAAACAGAAAATACTGATCCCAAGAACTCCACTGTCCAATAATATTTACATTTTGATTCTCTTTGAAATATAATTTAATATAATTTAGTAATAAGGCTTTATTAATCTTGCAAAGGTCAGCAACTGATTTTTTTTAATTCTAATTCTGGAAGGGAGAAGATATACACTTGTCAAACAGCCTGAAAGAAAACATATCTTACCAGAACCAGTGAAGAGTTCACCACAAGAATCATATTTCATTTACAGGAAAACTACTATGAAATGTACAATCTTGCCCTTAGAAATACAGTATCACATTTGCACTGCTGAAATGCAGTGAGTCCCCAGTTCCAATCAAACCTGTACCGTTTCAAACTGTGCATGCACGGGGACACGCCAGTGCTCCCAGATGGATGTTTGGCTTACGGACTTCCCAACACTGCCGCTGTCTCAGCAGTGCTGACTGCTGCACACCTGACACTGCCACAACGCTCCCTGCTGAACGTTAATCACGTTAATCATGTTACCCTGCTCTGTTTCTTTTTCACTTGTTGCAGATGTCTTAGAACAAGGAATGGATTTGTTCCCTGCCCTCTGGGTGTCCCCTCTCTTTTCTCGTGCCCTAGTACTTCATGTTTTCAATTACTGTGTGAAAACGCTTTAGCAGCCCAACGCTCGTGGCAGAAGAGCTGTTCTGCATCTACTGTCAGGGTTAGTGGGGCTTTTAAGTAAGGTAAGTAGTTTGGGCTTCATCCAGGAATAAAACATTCACGTTTAATTGTGAAAGAAAAAAAAAAGTTGCTATATATTCTAATTATCTAGGAAGTCCAAGAGTTGACTATATTTCTTTGGACCATCAAAATCAAAGCATATAGAGTATACAGTATAACTTATATTGAGAATTATTCTGTGTATCAAAGTGTTAAGATTAAGAATAGATGTCTTTTAATTTGAGTCTCAGTACAGACCACATCATTCTTGCTTTCTTTTCTTAAGCGCTTTCTAAAAGCTTGATGAAACCTTGTCAAAAATTTATATCATTAAGAAAAAGACTGAGATCTTTTCTAACGAGAAAGAAAAGTCATTAGGAGCCCAACTGCTTTGAATATCTCCTACAGTAACTAAGCATAAGCAAGGAAAGCTATAGCTTTTACTCATGTAACTGCCCAAAACAGCAGCAACTGAAGACTTGAGATATCATGGGGACTAACGAATAAGTAGATGAACACGCTTACGTTAGAGTCAAACTAGCTGTCTCAGGTACCAATAAAAACTAGGTGTCACCAGGGAAAGAAACTCCCTCTGGTTACCCCTCCGAGTATGTTCAGCACTTGCCTCCTGAGTTCTCCGTCATATCACTGCTCAAGGGAAATCACTCCACCCTTGGGTGAAGGTGATGCCTGGACACAGCGAAGCTGGAGGCAGGGAAGCTGGGAGAAGCCTGGAGATCCAGGGCAAGTGGGACCACCCTCTGCAGTATTTGCCGAGGCCGGTTTGTTGTCGGGAGCCTGGAGATGGCACCTTTTCCTCTCGACCTCTGCCCTGGCAAGGACAGAAGACAATTAACCTTTACATGCTTAAAAGTGTCTTGTCTGAGAGAAAATGACAATGTCATTAGATGGTTATTACTGTTATTAACCTTTCTGCAGTACCCTTACACCATCTGCCATTGGCTGAGAAGAGGGTCCCATTGCATTACGAGTATTTAGATAATAGGAACTAGTCCCTTCCCTTGACCACAGGAAAACTTGTGGGCCTGGCACAGGAGGGAGCGAAGACCTCCCAAAGCCTTTCCAAAGGTCCCAGAGCTGGTCCGTGCCGCCCGGGGACACTGCCAGGCTTCCTGACTCCCAGCCAAGGGCTCCCACTGCATCAGTGGCTGCCTGACGCTCGCTTTTGCCAGACACGCAGCTACGCGTGGCAACTTGGCAGCCTCTGCCAAGAGTCTCCGACGCCTCTGAAAAAGCTGGATCGCTACAACGGGTCCGGGCAGGAGGAGGTTCTTGAGACGGAAAGTCTTCAACGAAAAGGAAGAGCACTGCAAGCAAAATTTCTCCCTCAGAAGACAGAAGTCTTGTGCAACTATGGTTAATAATTGGTATATTTTAGCAAGCTGACCATTATTCTGATATTTCTTGTTATTATTTTGATGGGTTAGTCTGACACCGTGAGTTTTCAAATACTAGAAAAAAAATCAGTATTGATTTTCCCCCTTGTTGTAATGCAACAGGAAAGCACGACTATTTTTAAAAAAATACTATTGCAGCTCCGCAATCAAGTGGTTCTTACTGTAGATTTCATATATTTCTACTGAAGCCAAAACACATGTGAAAGCAGCACTTCTTTTAGTGCTAAGACAAAAATAAGATGACTAACAAAAGAACTACAGCATTGACAATACTTTAATAGCGACAGCATCCAACAACTTTGGTGCCATGCAGAATAGGAAGAGGCAGAAATGTGATTTTTGACATTTTTCCCAAGAGTCCAATTAGACTAAGCCAAGTAAAATGTGCAGAAATAAAATACATCTAGCAAATACATTTCATACTGTCTTGATCTGTTCCACACTGTTGCACTACTGAAAAGGGAATATTCTCCACAAATTAAACTACAGAGGAAGGGCAGCTCAAGTTTATTGTTAATAGGTACTATATAAGATATAATGAATTGCAGTGAGTCTGCAATTAGACCTTCTTTCAGAATAAACAGTCATTAAAGTTCAGATTAATAGATATTACAGCCAGAGGGGACTACTGTCATCATCTTTGACCATAGTTATCATTGTTTTTTAGTGCATAAAGCAAATGTTAAAACCTTGCTTTATACTTAATTTAATTATGAGTTATGCAACATAACACAAAGGAGGTTCACTGAAATAGCATATAATTAAGTTCAGCATTTTGTTTTCCTTCCTTTCATTCCATCGTTGTAAAGATTTGATCCTCCTGCGGATCGTGAAATTTAGTGGCATTTACAGTATTAATGCTCCAAGTGAATGTGGCCATTCAAGAAAAAATAACATTTATGTAAAGAAATGGGAAATCCTGCCTGGAAAAAGAATGGTTTACATCTGAAAATAAATAAATAAATAAAAAAATTGCCAAGTGGCACGCGATATACCAGATTCCTATTGTGAAGCACAAATTCTTCACAACACTGGGAGACATTGCAGAACAAAAATACTATTAGAACTGTTTCAAAAGGAACATTTTTGGCGAGGATAGAGACTTTTGACATTATTTATTAGGTTCAAAAATGCTTTACAAAGGCCTAACAATAGTCCTGTGGAAACCACTACATCTGAGGCACTTTCTGTTGTTATGTGCCGGCATTGATTTGAAGATGGCCAGCATTAGTAGAACAATTCCCTCACAGCAGTCAATGCAAGTGAGCATTCATACACATACAAGCAAAAGCCTGTGAACAAACCATATGGAAACAGGAAAAAAAAAGTAAACATTTATTAACCTCTTTGTGGGGAGATGAGTGGAAGAACAGGCCAGCGATGAAGGAGCTGGTCATGCCAAATTGCTGCAAAAGAAGGTGTTTGCCCTGCGCACTTTGTTTTTCCACAAATATGATGAAGCCCAGAGAATGTGGCCAGTGCCATGGTAACTGAGCTATGGGGCTGACGGCGGCCTCGCGAGGGGTTCTCGCCACCGAGACAGGGTTTTAATGCGGTGCAGGTTGGTAGGTTCGGCCGCTGCTCCTGGCCCCTTCCCCAGCCTGGCAAAGGAGCAAGGGGGAAGCTGCGGAAGGGGCACGCGGCTCTCTTGCAGGTGCCTATACTAGCAAATGCCTAGGAAAAAGCCAGGATTGCAGATTTTTCTAAGTGTCTGCACAAATGTAACATATAGTCTGTTTGCACATAACTGTTACATCCTCACTGCACGTACATAAATATACATAACATATACATTATTAGTGCAAGCAAATTTGCACACAGCAACAGTCTACATCCCATCGTAGAGCCAGAAAATCATCTCTATTGCCACTGGGCTGCTACAAGGCAAGGACCAAAGCATCTTTCGACTTGTACTGTTCATCAGGGACAACAGTGTGGCATATTGGCCAACAGAGTCTACTCAGTCAAAGTTTCACATTCAAACTTAGGTTTTTAACTCAGTTCTTCTGCATTAACTTTGACACAAGCTTTCTTACGATTTTAATTTTCTTTTTTTGCTGTGTGTAATCAGCATTTAAACAGCTCTTGGGAAAAAGGGAGTGGGGATACCAGTTTGTGGGAACTATGCTGTAAAGATATGGTGCCTTTTTTTTTTTTTCTCATTTGCATTTGAAATACAATGAATTGTGCAGTGAGTTTTTGAAAGAAACTATAGAATATGAGCTGATATAAAGAAAGAAATATCAGCCAGGTGTTTGATCTTTTGCTGCTGGAAATGTGTTTGAAAGTATAAGGGTGCAAATGACTTCACATATGGAAAGGAGGGATAAAAGAAATGGCTGTAATACCTGTGTGACCATAAGATCTGATGGGACCTGGGTCTTTTTGTCTCCTCAGACCAACAGTCTTCCAGGAAAGCCTGGCAGGGTGGAGCTGCATTTGAAATTCTACATTTGCAGCACACAGGTACTTCTGTCGGTACATCCTGTTCTCTCCACTAAATAAAAATGAAATAAAAGGGAAAAAATTTAGAACAATATACATTGGAATTGCAGCCACCAAGATAAAGGAGCATGAAACCTGCTGAATTAATAAAACTATTTCTATGGCAAACCTGCTTCTGCTACTGACCAGTTTGTGAAGCCAAATGCCTTGTTACCTCTTTTTCCATTTTAAATTTAAACATTGCATTTCCAGCATTTGCAGGAAAAAGAATAAGATTATAAATTTTGGAGTGCCAGATGAATAGGTGACTCAATGCAACTCTTAAATTGCAGCAGATGGCAATACTGGATCTGATCACACCTAGCAACTAAGTAAGCATCCTTAAAATCATCCTGTTAATTTGCTCAGTTATCCATCCTTTGTAAGAAAACTGATTATGAAGATTTACAAATGCACAAATGATGAAGGTTCCCATACCTTGTTTTCTTAAAAAAAAAAAAAATTATTACCCATGAATTTGGTGTTCATGGCCTGATCAATACAGCTTTCTATGTGACTTGTTTCCACTCATCTCAGTAAATCCAATTTCCAGCACTGTGCAGCAGACTTTGTCAAAGAATTGCAGGATGTTTTCTCATACCCCTCCTGGGTAGGACATGCTTTTGTATGAAATACTTACTATATTTATTATCTGAAAATGATCTTACGTTGAGCATAGAAGTAGTTTAAAAAAAAGAAAATTACTAGTATGCAATTTATATTAGTTGCATTACATTAAATATATTACATATAACATTATACACACAGCAGTATGCATAATTAGAATTGTAAAAAAGTTCATGGCTGCATTCGACAATTACGTATATTATGGGTATTTCTCACTGTATTGAATTAAGGTGCAATGAAGCACATCCATTCCTACAGTGCACAGGCCTAGAATTGGGAAAGTGTTACTGTGCAGGACAGCTCAAAGGCATGCTTAACTCTGACTGCTCATTTAAAGCCAAGCCACTTTTGATCCTGGATTATAAATACACATTTTCTTTCATGAAAGTTTGCTTTAGGAAGCCACCTCAATGTATCTGCTTGACTATAATGTTAAATAAAACACAAAAAATAATTATCACTGCATTGCTATCGCTGCTGCAATTATTTTATTCCTAATAAAGGAGACTCAATATTTTATGGCTCTTGCTGCACTTAGAAGCTTGAGGAAAAAATAATTTTTAACATTTTAATAAATTATTTACTGACTGTACAAATTGTTTTTAAGACTTACTACTATAACAACAGATTTTAAAAGTAATTCAAAATATTAAGTTACTTTCAGCAGCCTAAAGACTTCGACCACAAGGCATGTGCCCAAAAAAAATGAAATTATTTAGTATTTGTTATAACAACAGTAATCTAAAAGCAGAGATACCAGAATTTGAAAATCGGTATAACTACAGATTCAAGGCATCTGAGTTCTACAAAGAAACAGATGTCTTCAGCTTATGTTGTGTGACATGAAAGTTATGCTGTGAGTAGTTCCCAAGATAAGATTGCTGTAGAAACAGTAGAAAAAAAAATAAAAATAATAAGTAGTAACAACAGTTCTTACACTGAGCTTTTTGTCTGCAGCTGACTTGAGAAGTAGGCATAGGACTGATTTGATATAGAAGCTGTGCAGCTTTCTTGCATCGTTACTCACTAAGTCCATGGCAGTTTTAAAATACTCTTCTGGAAATCAAAATTCTTCCTCACAGTACTTACATATAAAAAGAGCTAAACATAGCCCGAGGAATGTATAAACAGAAAAATGGAAACAAATAGAAAGCTTAGGAAGACACTGGAGGTTAGGAGAAGGCCAGCAGCTCTGTTAGGGTTGCTATTCTAGGATTATTGTGGAAATGTATATCCAAACACTGCATTTGCCAGCAAGCACCTGGGACGTGGTCAGCAAAATAAATGTGACAGCTCTATTCTTGTCGCAAAATGATGCAGTATGTAAAGAGTGAAAATAACCATCTATGCTTGATTAATTAGGTTTGTAAGTATTGTTCAAGAACTAAACAATATTTCTAAAGATTTCAATAGTTCAAAGATTGCCCTATGGCCGTCTGGCCAATACATCTTCCAGCACACACAGTTTACAAGCATTTTTCTTCCCAATATGTTGTCTTCGTTTGGTGCGACATTGTTTGAGTGCAGGTCTATTTGGGTCAAAGTGGTTTTCTTCCCATCACAGCAGTGGTGCTGAGGACAGCACTTGGACCATACATCTTCCATGTCATTTCCATCAAAGGCACATGATGCTTCCCGGTGCCCAATCAGGAAGGGTCCAGTGCTGAAACAGGGGGGCATATTGGCAAACGAAGCTTTCTTAATGACAGCCTTTGTTCAGGACAAACAAAAGCACGGTTCTGAATATTAACATGTGGCCTTGTGTAAAGGTCATCTGTATGGCACATTCATCATCGCCCAAAAACAGGGGGGCAAAAATGCTTTAAAATTCTGCCATACCCATTATTGTCAGAATACCCTGGAAAGTTGGCAACTGATGCAAAAGGCAAACTACTTTGAATGGTCCTTCGCCTTTTTAGAAGCAATTTTCAAGGAGCTGAATACACAGCGGTGTGGAAAGCAAACACATGATAATAGATATATTCTCTGCTAACTGCTAGTAGGGGGGCTACTTTAATTAGGCTACTCAATTAAAAAATTAATCTAATAATCTGTAATAATTAGGCCGAACAGCAGTTCTTTCTAAAAGGTAGAGCTTCCACAATAGCACTTTGCATTGGGTGTAAATCAACTAGTGGCTGGTAGTCAACAGCAACGTTCAGGTTTTGAGGCTCAGTAATAATCTTTCACTTGTCAAAGTGAAAATTGAAAATTTGAGATAAAATATCAGGTAAAAATCTTTCACCGAGCCACAATCATCGTGAAAAGAATGCCAGTGCTATTATTATTAGTACATATCTCAGGAACGGTGCCCTAGTTTATGACATTCACAGTCCGGCCCTTAGATGGCATGGAAGGGACAAAGCCCTTACAAGCGCTTGGGAAGTCCCTTTAGTAAAATTAATAGATGGCAGCAAGATTTCATTATCAGTGTTCAATTAAATAGTTTGATTCCTTTGTTCACTGAACAAATACAGGCTCCTCAATCATTTTCTGCCCCACTAAGCAGATAGACGCTGGAAAGATAATATTATTTATTTGTAACTTTGGTCTTATCTGCTGTTCAACGTGCAGCACAGTTGTGCAGAAACGTATTTAAAGCGAAGATCTGAACTCAGTATCTTCCTGCAAAATCTCCTCTTTTTATAGTTGGGATGGCTGCTGATTTAATGGCCGAGCAACGAAGAGGAGAGGGAACACTCTGCTTGCAGATCTTTTCTATATTCTTGCACTAAAGCAGCACAAGAGGATATTGGGCTCTAAACTGCCGTGTTCCCACTAGCTCTGTTGCTGGCCAAGTGCACGGATGTGCTGCTCCGGAGGGGAGCGCAAAGCCAGGGATCATTCGGGCTGCGTGGTGCACGAGTGCCTGGGCAGAGCCAAGGGTGCGCACACATTCTTCTGCCCATCCTTGCCTCATCCAAAGGAGGTCCAAAAAAGCTCATTGCTCAGCTGAGAGTTGGTTACAAAGACCTTATTCTCTCCCAGCAAAAGATTCATCCAGACTCCTCCTTCATAGACACTAGAAAACACGCACTTCTGATGAAGGCTTCTTGATCCCCTCTAGTCTAAGAAAGCACACACTGTAACTGAGGCTTTTTTTTTGCCCTTTGCTTTTCCCTTCCCAGCTTCATAACTGCCTAGTCTGGTGTTGATTCACTGCTGTCGAAAAAGGCAGGCTGCAGCCCCATGTAAAAAGTCAGTCAAACACGAGACAAATTAATTAGAAAACAAACTGAATTAATCCATGTGTTCACAGAACTAGTGTCTTAAGAAAATTCTATCTCTGTCATATATATCTCACAGTGTACGAAGATCTACAGAAAGCAAAAGAATTAATAAAATTGTGAATCACCTTCATTTCTGAGTTTGAAAGACAAATGAATCAGAAGCCTATATACTAATAATCATGTCCCAAGATTTTGAGCTGGATTAACTTCTTCAGCAAGTAGCAGTGATTTACGTAGTGAAATTTGGACAGCATGATAATTCACTATGACTTGGAAAGATTTTTTTTTCCAGACTTGTGATAGTAAACTCCAGCAAGTTGAAGCAGAAAGCAAAACTGAATGGTGGCTGTTGTATCAGAAAAAAAAAAGGAAATGCTTTTTGAGACATTCTCAAGAAACATACCCAGTAGCTGTGTGAAGCGTTGGATCTGTGGGGTCTCAGCTGCTCCCTCTCAAGGCCTAATCCCCAAAAGTTGCAAAGTGGATTTTGGCCCAGCAGCCCACTTGTGGACACGTTTACCTTGGCACACTGGCACTGTTGGCAACCCCCCAGCTCAGGCCCTTTGTGCGCCCAAGTCCAGAGTCAGGAACAGAAACTTCCACCTATGTTCCTGATAGCCCCTGGGGTGCTATCATGGCCTTGGGTCAGCTCAGGGGTACCCTCAGGTACAGAGTCAGAGGTGATCTGTACATTACCTGAATCTGGACCTTAAAATCTGATTTACCCAATGTGCTTCAGCTAAATGTCCAAGTGTCCTTCTCCTAACTGGCAGCTTGGTGGAATTCAGTTTTGCATTTTAGCACCAAGTAATATTTTGTCTATTCCAATCTTCATCACCATTTAAAAAGAAACAAACCAAGATTAATGAATTCAAACTTATCTAAAAGTTGTGCTGACGATGTCTGGTTTTCTGCAGATAATTTGGCAGCAAAGGCAGTAATCTCTAGAAGTACAAATACAGACAGAAGCAAGAGGTGAGGTAAACACACAGACTGGTTTGCTCTCCAGCCAGATTCTGTTCCTAGTCCTACCTTTAGTGATAGCGCCGCTCAATCTGGCTCATGCACTGAGCCGTTCTGATCACGGGCTTGCAGAGTGCACCAGGGCACAGCCAACAAGCACGGCCTGCAGGTTAACCCCATTAGTGCTGAAGTCCGGCACCACAACGCCATCCCGAAATGCATAAGCAAACAAGCATCACCATCAAGCAGCATATGTCGAAACGCCTGGATGCGCAGCTGAGCTCTCCAAGCCTCAAAATGCTTCCCAAGGCTCTTGCTTAATGCTCTCTGCTCCCAAAAGCTCTGCTCCCAAGGCCCCTTAGTAAAACCCCACATGTGGAGTCCAAAATTCCAGAGAGAAGACTGGAATTTTTTGTCACTGTGTGGTTTACAGATCTTGCAGCCTGTACTAACCATTACAGCTGCTTCAGGGAGCACTCACACATAACTTTAGGAGCAAGAATAATAAATCGAGCCTTCCATTTGGTCATCAATGTATCATTACTCTCCTAAGTGGTGGCAGGGGTAATGAAGATATGTTTTTTTCTTACGTGTTAATTATTTCTGTTCAACTTCACAGTTTTTATTCTAATTTGTACAAGAACAATTCCACTTGGCTACTTTAGACTATTCTCTTTCTGTGGCCTTTGGCTCAGTCCTCAGAAGTCCAACAGCATCACTCCAGATCACTGCTATTCTTAGACTCCAGACCTTAGGTCTGCAGTATAAGCAGAAAACTACTAATTCCACCCAATTCCAAGGAAAAGGATGTAACTAGAAAAACTAAGAACCATATGAGAAACAGCTGTTCCTAGTGTACAACATGATCCACATATCCCGCTGGCAAGCAGCAAGAGCACCTCACTTGTCTGGCAAGGTCACCTAATCACTAAAAAATCAGGCTATCATAAACATCTATTCTTTTTAATTGTTGTAAATATGCATAGATTTGTGCAATATGTAAACTGCACATCATCTCTTTTGACACCTCTTATTCTTGTCATAAGACAATCTGCTCACCAATCATTTTGTTTGCAATTTTGTCAAGTTTAATTAACATCAAAGCACATAGCCACAGTCAGTAACCCATTATATCTTGGGTCTCCCATCTACCTTTGTAAAAGGTATAGAGTATTATCATAAAGGGAATAGCATTACACAGTCTCTGGCAAATAAAACAAAACCACAACACCTATTTACCATCAATCTTTTTTTAGATACACCTGACATGGAATATGAAAAAGTTTAGGATGACACAGACATTGAATGAAACACATGTAGAGGTAGCCAGATCAAATAAAAAGCAAGACTCTCTGTAGCATTAGGAAGAGCAGAGGTTTATGAGGACACACGAGGAAGTGTTGACAGCATTGTAATAGGATTAACCTTATTTGTGTCAATAAAACGCCCCTACGTGCCAATCCAGCCGTAGCTTACCTGAACTAACTTGCTTTACACTCAGACCAGTACCTACTGCAGCCCAGAAGCCTTCCAGGCTATAAATAAATAGCTGTTGAGTGCAGTGGAATCAAGATCTGTGCAAGAAGACGACATAGTATTCCTGAATCCATAATCAATGTCAATCATGGTAAGAAAGCCACAGCTAGTAGCTCATATAGCCTAAAATACAATTATACTTCCGGCTAGGAGGTAACTACTAAACCATGGAGCTTCACGACTAGGTGTAATAAGGTTTCTAAACTAGGATTCATGTGAAAGTGAAATGCCCAGGGTAGAGCTGCGTGAGCTTTCCTCAAGTTTTCCTGTTCAAGCCTCATGACCTATAGTCTCATTGAGTCCTGCCCTCCATCCTCACAGCTCCCACCCTAAGCAAAGCAGGGATTCATTTTTGCCAAGCCCTATCAGGTCAAGAAACTAGAGGCACTCCCAGACTGGTGATACCCTGGGAGGAACAGCTGGCTCATGAAATGATATGGATGAGACCAGCTGCCTTAAGACCCTCCCCACCTCTGCTTTCCAGTTCCTTCCTTGACAGGGGCCCTGTCTCAAGAACGAAAGTGTGGAAAAGAGAAAGGGAGACTCAGCCGTGGGGAGAGCATTCCAGGTTTCAGTCTGCCTCTGTCATCCGAACTCTGAATTTATCTTTCACTGGAGAAAGCACAAAGCTGAAATCAAGCACGGGAATTTGGTACACCAAAGAGAGCATTTTGGGCTTTTGTAATTACATCCTGCTTCATATTACTGGAAGACATCTTGCAGAAAGACAAGTGAAGACATCAAGATAAGTGGCCTTCAGGAGGCTGTAGAGTCCCCATGACTGCAGGCATTTAGTAGGCAGTGTAAATTTGTCAGGAACAGTACAAGTATAATTGATCCTTTCTTTGGCAAGGGCTTGCTGGATATTTTGAAGTCCCCTCTAACTAATCATTTCTGTGACTAATGTTAGTTTTGTGGTGAATTTGCTTCTGAGAAGAATTATGACTAACAGCAGGGAGGTTTGGTCTCCACACTAATCTGACTAAAATAAAATTCAGATTAAGCTGTTTCCTGGGAAATGGACAATAGAGTTTTGGCTGAGATTTAAAAAAAAAAAAAAAAAAAAAAAAAAAAGATTGTGCAATCATTGCTTAATCTCCTATTTAAACCTCCTGCTTGAACTCAACCACTGCAGGACTAAAGACTGTTGCATAAATAAAATACAGAGAAATTTAGAAGGAAATATCCAGTCTCCATTACTCTTCTCCAGTCATTTCTAATGGTCCTGAAATTTGCAAATGTGTGACAGGATGATGACAATACAGTATTCCCCAAACTATATCATCTTCAGCACAGCAAAGATGGTAGTAAAGCCAAAAGTCATAAAAACATCCAATAAACTTTTGTGATGAATCAGCAAACAAAGCTGACAAAGTTCAAATGAAGCTAATTCAAGAAGCATTTAAGATGTTATTCTTGGGAAAATCCCTATATTCTGAGAAAGGTTTTCTTATTACTCTGTATGTGAATTGACTTATAAAAAATACACAAAGCAAAGTTTTAAATACCCAACCAAACACTTAGAGGCACATATAATCACTGAATATCCCTCACTTAATCTCCAATTTAAACCAATTTCGTTCATATAATCTACATAAGATGTGTATTAAACAAGGATGAGAGAAATGCAATTCAGCTGTTCTTAAAGTAAGAAGCATATTAAGCCTAGCAACAGAATAAACACCATATACTATCCAAATGGATGAGTCCATCAGATCTACAAAGGACTGTGCTATGATTTAAAAGTGTATAAATTAGCAAAGTGGGCTCAAAGACTCAACCAGAAATGGATGTGTTGTTCTGTACCTAAAAATTAGGGCAATTTATAAAGATTTCCTCCTACATGCACTACAAGAAAGACAAAGGGACACTGGAGCGTGTCCAAAAAAGGGCAACAAAGCTGGTGAAGGGGCTGGAGCACAGACCTTATGAGGAGCAACTGAGGAAGCTGGGTTATTTAGTCTGGAGACGAGGAGACTCAAGGGAGACTTTACTGCTCTGCACAACTACCTGAAAGGAAGTTGTAATGAGGTGGGGGTTGATCTCTTCTCCAAAATAACTACCGATAGGGCAAGAAGGAATGGTCTCAAATTGTGCCAGTAGAGGTTCAGGTTAGATATTAGGAAAAGATTCTACATGGAAATCATTGGAACTGGCTGCCTAGGGAAGTGATGGAGTCACTGTCTCTGGTAATGTTCAAGGAACATGTGGATGAGACACATAGGGACATGGTTGAGCAGGCATGGTGGTGACGAGTTTACAGTTGGACTTGGTGACCTTAAAGGTCTTTCCCAACCATAATGATTCTACGATTCTATAATTATTCCCAGACAGTGCTCACTAGAACCCTAGATAAAGAATGGGGCAGATCTTGTGCCTTACACATAAACAGAAAGTTACTGGTTATATATAGAGCATCAAAGTTCATCTCCTGGTAATCAAGTAAGAGGGAGAGTTTAACAAAGGCTAAAATTAAACCCTACACTTCAGCATTTAAATGTCTCATGTTTAGTTCAAAAAATTCAACAGCTCTTTCCTTCAATCATAAAATAAAACATTATTAAGAGACACTATCAAAAGCTCAAACACTTTGATAAAGTTCTTATGAATTTTTAAAAAAAGCTGTTTAGCGAGCAGCAAAAATACTGAAGCATGGCAGTGGATAAATTTTCATACAAGGATTCATTGTATACCTCATTGCAATGTTGAGTTTATGTAAGAACCTACACAAAAATCAGCAGATTCTGATTGGAGAAACACTTCTGACACATTTCAATCCTTGAAAGCAACTGACAAAGAACAGTCAATATTTTTCATGTGTTCAGCCCTACGACATTTCTCATGATGTAGGCTAGTGCAATTGATCACAAAAAAAAATCACTAGTATCACTTAAAGTCTCATCAGCTATTAATACAAAGAAGAATTTATGTTCGAGCATAGTCTGGGATTCTGGGGATATTCAACCTGGAACAGATACTTGGGCTGCCTATCTCCATTATGCTATTTCTTTTTTCTTTTTTTTTTTTAATCAAAAGTTTATTTTTTATGCTTAAAAACACACTTGAGAGGTGGAACTCAGATTATTCTTCCTTAACTGCACTAGAAAAAAGAGCACACATACTTCTAGTAAAATAAACAGATAGTATTCTAAAAGCAAAGAGTTCATTACTTATGTGTGACAAAATCTCTACAAAATCACCCTTTGGAATAGCAATGATTTATAAAGAAACTGTTTGCATCGTTTTTCCGTTATGGTCTTAGGGAAACATCTGGTTCTACATTCTGAAAAAAGACCAGTTTTAAATTCACGTGTTTCGGCCAAGTCCTTTGTCATCCAATCCTTTTAATATGTACCTCACTTTTAAAAATAAATTATTTTGCTATAAATTATATTATTAAATACATATACATGCATGTATGTAGAATAACATGAAAGTTTGTATGTACATACAATTATCAGATTATGTATACCCTTTGCAAGAATATGTATAACTTTCCTGTCATTTTCTCCTCTCAGAATCTACAAAATTTGCCTCTTATGAGGCCTAAGGAATTCTGAAAAATTTCCTTGACAAATATTTATCCCTTTCCAGACTTTTCTCATGGAAAAAGGACTGCTCACTTCCAGGCAAGTGAGCGACAACCTCTGCAAGCTGGGTGAGTAGGTACACATGGAGCAACCTCTGATCAGATGTTGTGGGTTGGAGTAACTTCCAAAGCCAAACAGAATCAATGATTTTAAAGTATTGAAATCTTTTCTGTGGAAGATACATGCACCTCAGAAGAGACTTTCTTGCAAAAACAGCATCAAGAGGATCCGGAGTCCATATCACACCAGAGCTTCAGAAGAGGATAAGGTTGTGCCTCTAGCAAAAGCAGAGAAATCAGCGCTCTTCTCCAAAATGCTGAACAAACTTCTCAGGGGCATGGATCACTAGAAGACCAATCTTCTAGTAGTGAGACTACTGCAGTGAAAATTAAATGCTGTTTACCGCTGGCCTCTGGTAAAATTTGCCTCTTATGAGGTCTGGTAAATAGCAAGAGGGAGCTCCAAGATAGAAACACTTACAGGCCACCACATTAAAAGATAGTTTTCTGTTCTGATTCTTTCCTGCTTGCTCCGCACAGTTACACCACACAGCAGATTTTAGCCCCTGCAACCACCCTCTGAGCATTGCTGCACATCCATGGCTCTCACAAGCAGCACCAGAAACGAGCTTGTGCGTCGTGCTGGGTGAGCACAGCAGCATCAGCTGCCCAAAGCAACAGGGATTATTTGGATGGAGAGGCCCTGAAGAACCAGGTTTGCATGAGAGCTGCCACGAGGATGTCTAAAGCCAGGTTTGTATGACAGCCTACTCAGCGTAACTGCAGCCGCAGCAGTTAGCTCTTATTTGTGAACAGCCAAGAGTGCAAGAGCACAACAGTAAGCCACATGCCATCACTCAGTGGTAAAGACACACTTCAAAAACAGTGAACTGTAAAATATCACATGTCAGAGGTTTCCTTTCCTTTTTTTTCTTTTTTGATTACTGTGAATGTTGAATAAAATTCAATGGTAAGAAATATATGCAGAAGAATCTTGAATCAAAACCTCAGAGAGCAGCTATTAGTTTAGAAGCCTTTTGCTTGGCTTTCAACAAGGTGGATGTATCATAAGTGTTACCTGCACATCCAGACTCTACTTCTTGAAGGACAGCTCAGTGCAGCCTCCTGCTTTCATTTCATCTTTGTTTTTTGTCATTCATTTTCATCAGCAATGAGCAGCTTTACCAGCACCTGAACAGGACCACCGAGCAACTTCTGAAACACCCTGGTGATACGTTTGCCAACAATCAACTTTTCCTCCTGATTCTTGTGAAGGGAGACATGAGAAAACTCCAAGCTGCTCCAGTGTGCCACAATCAATTAAAATCTAATTTGCAGATAATTCAAAGCAGCCTGATTTAATTCTGAATAACACTAAAGCTTAGCAAATCTCTGCTTGGAAACTTTCAACGCCTTCCCCACTCAGGGCCTGTCAGGACGATATGAAATCCAGAAAGCATACAAGTTGCAAAGGCAGCATGCTCAAATTAATCTTAGCCTCCCTTACTAAGCTCCTCTGGAAAACACACTAACTCATTTCAGGTTGGAGTATTCTGCATCTAAAACAGCTCTTATCTTAACTTGCCTATGTGAGATTTACAAATGAGAAAAGAACAAATAAGGAGTAATTTAAATTTTAATTTAAAACCCCTCCATTTTCTTATCCCTTATCAAACTGCCAGCATTTTTCCTGCTAACAATGAGCCGAGTGTCATGGGCACAGCACAGCCCCCTACCACAAACCAAGTAATCTCTTTCATCTAAAACCCTGATCCCTTTAATAAACAAAATACGAAAAGGCAGTCAAAATTACGCCCTGCCTTTATGAAAGAAGCAGGGAAATCCTTGGAGTACAATCCCCTACTTGTTATTTTCGCAGGCCATGTGACCCAAAGTCATTCTGAAGGATAAAAAGACAGGGGCTGCCACCAGATCTCTGCCATGATTTTTCCACAGTTCCCAGCCTTAGCCCATCTGTTATTCAGTGGCCTCATGAATGGCATGTGTCAAGAGAGTCATCACTGTGCAAACTGCCCAAAGAAATCAAGCGGCCAACGTCCTTTCGCTTCCATGGCTTCAGCGATTGTTGCTGAGCCAGCCACCATATGGTGAATAATTAGTTTTTCGACCCCACTCCAGAAAAATGTTCGCTCCATTGCCAGGCATTAGCAATATGTGTGTTAATGAACAGCAGATGATGAATGCCTATACATTAACAAAAGTTGAGGTTTTCCTGGCAGTAAGCTGCCTCCGCTGCAAGAATCCCCGCCGCGCCGAGGGCACTGAGTGACACGCAGAATCGAGGCAGGGCTGAAACAGACAATTCGTTTTCACAAATTTCCCAAAACACTAAAACAACTTCTAATAAACCAAAATGTTCCTCACATCTTTCCACTGCCTTTCTTCATGTGAGGAATTCAGGCTACACAAAGAATTGGCAATTTAGAGCTCTCAAACAGGCATCTTCTCTTCTGGAGCGACTGAGGTGTATTGTATAAACAGGCAGGACACAGGTCCCATTATAGTCCTCCTTGTCCAAGTGCCTGATAAATATGAGATGTCTAAAATACATATGAGTCTACACTGAATACCTGCAGTGTGCAAGCTCTAGACCTCTGAGTAAATAGGCGCTGAGCCTGGTAAATATGTCTGATGGCTCTGTCAAATGGACTTAAAAGCTCAGGTAAGCACATTTCACTTGCTGAAGTGATTTCTTTTTTTTTTTTTTTTAGCCTTCTCATTGAAAGGAAAACTCATCTAAATTTCCTTATAGGATGGTATATCATGCTGTACATCCTATCCATGCTGTACAGACATTCCAAACCCATGCTGACAGTTTTGCTTTTCCTTACTTTTCATAAACAGAGAGCAAATGCAGATTTAGCTCCTTTTGATGCAGTTCCAGACAATGACTGTTCCATTTAATCTGTGTGAGAGTTATCGTTTGATAACTCAGTTATCGCTGGTAATGCAGTTGCCATTTGAAAGTGAATGCTCCACTAACCTCTTGTTGATATGAGTTGGTAGCACAAGCAGGAGTTCATACTGTTTAGTCCAAATAGTGGCAAGGCTGATGGAAATGTGTAATCCATCTGCCTATTCTTTTCCTCTTTTTTTTAACAGGCACATCTAGCACTACCTACAGCAGTTTCCAGGGGAGCAGGACTGTAGTAAGTTCTTTGGCAGCACCTTGCTTTCACCAATAATTATGTGGTTTAGATGTGATCACCATCTTTCAATGGACCTTTCCGAGTGACTTGGACCTTGGTTAGTGATCTGGACCTCTGGCTGGGGAGAGGGAGGTGGCTTTTAGTTTCAATTAATGGGTAGAGATGAAATACAAATGAGACAATGCAGACTTATGACCATATAATAAAAAGAATAGTGCCAGGATGGAAGTTGAAAGCTCTGGTCCAGTTTCCAGGGAAAGCTTGAATTTAAGTTAGTAACTCCACAATTTAGTTTTTAGTTAAAGCCTCTTAAAGAGAAGAAACTCTTTAAGAAGTTGCTGTGCTCTGTGCTCATCTGCTTGTTGCTGCTACCAAACTGCCCACCACACCACTCTCAACCGTGCCTGATCAGTAAAGTCTTCCATGTTAAACAGGTCATTTTAAAAGGCAAAATACCTTGGAACGTCACCCCAGTAAGTAATTATCAAAGACATAAGGTCTTTGTGGTAATTACAGGCATTAAAAACAAGTCAAGTTGGGCCTAACAATTACCTATTTGGCCAAAACCTTAGATATTCATTTGTTTGCATTAATACAGCTTCTACATATATAAAAAGCACAGAGAAAATATCTCAACTTTAGTCCTTCTGTATGCCAAGTTCTGAGACCTTCTGTATTCTATTTAAATGAAATTCTAATTGTTTGTGATCAAATCCATACAATTTGCACCCAAACTAGTATGTGTTCTTTGTAAAATCATATGCCTGGTAAATAAGTATCTCACTAGTTTACTACATCTATTTTAAAATATAGAGTGAAACTAAAAATATGATGAAGCTTCAGAGGGTCCATAATTCACTAGCTTTGACTATGGTTGAAGTAGTATTTCAAATCACACCCTTCTTCAGGCAAAACTTTACAGAGTTATGGGACTTCTGGTACCAGAAAGGGAATTTTTATCCTTTTCAAAATTGCTCAAGGAGAGGCAGTTATCATCCTTTGGAGGTTATATCCTGCGGCTGTGACCATTCAGACTGTATAGATATATCGGTGTCCCAGGCAAGCTAGTATCTCCTCAGGTCATGATATAGCAATTTTCCAGCGTACATAAAACAACAGACTATCCTGCCTGCCCACTAAGAAGGAAACATTTTTAAAAATCTAACTCACTAAAACATCTAGCCAGGAGACCAAATTCAGTAGTACAAAAGCTAACTGTGCCTTTGTGAACAATAAACCACCCTTTCTTGTATAACTCTCATTTTCAATCCATTCTTGAAAAAAAATAAATAGCACTTTTAAGACTTACTGAAAATTAACTGTTGGAAACAGGGCTTTCCAATGCTGATCATGGCACTGTACAAAACTAGAGAGGCTTGGAAAAGGACAGAGAAAACACCAGAAGAGAACCTGAAATGATGGAATGCTTTATCTTAGCAAGAAGGTGAGAGAAGAAGTGATAAATGTGCATACAATAGATGGGAATTTTTCTGAATGCTGTGTCAATGACGAAGAACAAGAGGACAATCTGTTCCAAAGTGCCTGCAGGTATTGCAAATATATATTTATATTTTTCTAAAACACAGCCTTCAAAATCACGTAATGTAGGTGCTACAGACAACCCTGTCATCACCTATGTTAAACAATAATAGGAAAGTCAGAAGTCAGTAATTTTAATGACAACCCTGAAATTGCAGTGTCTTGAGGTGATGATTCCAGTAATACCTGTGCAACACCACTGTGTTTTAGAGGGCTTATAACAAGCAATATCAGGAAAAATTACATGTTTGCGCAAGTGCAACCATGGCTCTAATTTTCTTTCGTCAGTAATAAACCATGTAGGAGGAACATATCCTGACAGCAAAAGGCCAAGAAGCTACATGGCAAAAGCCTCTGGAAAAGATAAATTTTATTTGCTAAGTAATTAAAATCACTGCAACACCATGAATGCAGAACCCTTGATGCTAGAACGAAACCTACTAGGGAGCAGCTGGGAAATCCAGGAATATTATCCATGTGAAGTGAAGAGAAGAAGGCAGAACTATGTGCTTTTCATGGCCTTAGATAAAAAAAAAAAAAAAAAAAGTGGAGTATTTATAAAGTGAAAAACAGATTCATAAAAGCTGAAGAAACGGCAAAAACACAAGTTAAAAGTGTTTTTTTTAAAGTTTAACTTTTTTTTCCCCTAAAACTCAGAGGGCTGGAATTAAGATATCCTCAAAACCTGCATTGAAAATTTGTGGAATATCTTTTTAAGCAAGGCTGTGAGAAAAAATCTTTTCATTTCCAAACGAATATCTTTAAAAGTCATTATGTAGTTGAATGATCTTAAAAGGCCACGTAGAGGCAGCCAAGGAAAATTCCTGACATGCATTTTAATAGCACTGGTGCAGTGGCATTTATAGTAACGTTCAAGAGAAGCAACAAGAATTTATACTATTATCTTACTTATTTGTAGTTTATTTTTCTATCTTCAAAAGTATTCTAATACATCAATGTAACTAAAGTATCTTCTTTTTTTAGAAAAAGATATGGATTTTCTTAAGTATTTGTCCTTAAACTACTAAAAGATTTTACTAAATAAAGGCCTTTGAAGGAAGAGGGCTAATACCTTAGCCCAGATGAATCCAAATTTTGCCAAAGAGGGCCATGCTGGCAACTTGCCAGGAGCTTTAGGGCTGAAGCTAATTTGCATGAAATGGAGGAAATTGCAGCTGCCCTCAGACTTAATATGGAGACACAGACAGCCCCAATTGAGACAGAGCGCTGCACAATGAGATTTGTGAATACAAACATGCCACACTTCCTTATTCCAGATGAAAGTAGCTATAGGCAACAGAGTAAGTCTCCATGAAAGCTACTTAGATACCTTTACCCCCACCTTTCAGGTTCAATGACCTCATTTCAAATCCAGGTGGGGGCTGTCACTAGACCACAAATGGAAATGAAAGTTGATTCCAGAAGACAACCACTTTCAGAGAAAGTGCTTGAGCATAGGATTAAATCCCATTCAAATACTCTCCTGGAGAAGAATACGACTCAACATGTCCTTAAAAGCACTTAAGAATTCCTGAATCAGGGCCTCAAAAAGCTCCTCCTAGTCATTCTCTGCTGTCACTATCAACATGTGCTGATATGGCTCAGGACCGGGGGCCTCACTGAAGCTGGAGACAGGATGCTTGCACACATCTACTCACGACAAGTCTTAAAAAAAATCTCATCAGGTTATTATTATCTTAATCATACTGACAGCATTTCACGCTCCTAGAATAGCATGTCCTCTTAATGTTATTTTCAAGATTTCTAGAAAATGCCTAATTACTGTGTCTATTTAATTCCTTAATTTAATAGCTTTAGTACCATAGTTATGTTTTGCAGTGGAGAAAAGACATACTGCATTAGGTTTTCATCATACTGCTCATCCTGAACAATGCTGCATTGGCCCTTAGAAATATAAAAGCCTGCTTCTTGCCTAGTGCTGAAAGGTGCACGTAGACGAGTACATCACAAGAAGTTATATGCATAAAGACAGTCTCAGATGCTGAAAGGAAGGACACGGGTTGCAATTCTCAGTAATCAGAATTGTCATTATTTTTAGGATTTATTTATTGTCAGCATAATCTTGCTTTATCCTTTCAAGAGGATGGGTTGGTTCTTTATTCTTGTAACACACTGTCTGAGAACAAAGTCCCAGTGCAATTGCACTCCTCCTTTTCTTTCCTGGCTCTAGCAATTAGTTTATCCCATACTTCAAATTACACTGAACATAATCACCGCTCTGGTTAAGAGAGGCTGTTTACAGCACAGTCAGTTGTTCACTTCTTGGTACATATTACACAGGCCATGAGGCCTCCACTTTGGTCAAGGAACTTTTATGTTACCCATAACATAGATCAAGTCTCTTCATTCTCTTCTCCCCTCTTCCCTTTTTCTTCATATCCCAGTTTGCAGTAGCTTTAAGCTTGTTCTTACCAGATACCCAGGCCAAATCTTGCTATACCTTGCAAGATTCCTGCTACTTTTCTGCAATTTTGGTACTCCCCGATGATGAAGGACAAGGCAGACAACTAGCAGCACTGGAAAGAGTCACCCCTTCTTCCAAGATAGGTACCTAACATGGAGCAGGAATCATCTAATGAGGTGTCTACCTTTCTCCCCCATCTATTAAAAAGAGTTTAGACAAATAGCTTAGTTTAGACTAGTAATCTAACTTTTACATAAATAAAGTCTAGTGAAACAAGTAATATGTAAATCCATGAGACTTTTCCTGGAAATGGATAAACAGGAGCTCAGAGAATAAGCACCTACCCACACTGGTTCTCTGGAGCTGTGTATATACCTATACAGAGATGTGGCTCCTTCCTGGCCTATGCTTTCTTCCCTTGCTGGTCTGGCATTTCTAGCATCTCCTGTGCCAAGACAAACAAAGCTCCAACCCTCCTGGAGCTCACGCTGGTTCTCTCCCTCATCTGGCCAAGTTTTCTTACACTCTGGATTAGCTCCCTCCACTGCCTCAAAACTCCATGTAAATTCTCCAAAGCTCCTCAGTCCACATAGACTTTTCTGCATCCTTTCCCACCTTAACTTTCCTGTCACTTTGTTTCTCTACCTTTCAACATGAGAGGTCCTTAGAGGGAACTTTATAGAAGGCTTTCTGCTAATAACTGGGACTCTTGGAGTGTTTTCAGCTCCACTGCATGGTCAGTGGTCTATCTGACACTCTCTCCTTTCTGCTTGTAGGAAGATTTGTGCTTCACCTCAAATCCATCTTGACTGGCTAAAGACGTGGAACCTACATTTTCAGTACCTTAAGCATCTTTGCGCCCCTCCCAAACCTTCTGCCAGCTGCCCCAAATTGCCATGAATCGGGTCCTTGCTTGAATTGTAGGAAAAGCCTTGCAAGGTGCCTCTTCTCCTCTCCTCCTCCCATCTCAGCTCTGCCTCCAAATACAGCTAGCATGCTGTCTTTAACCTACGATTTTTTCTAGCCTAACTATAAGAAATCACTTGTTATGCCACCAGGAAGGCTTGTACGGAAAGCTAGAAGCAACTGATATTAAGCAAGAAATGCTGGGGACTTATTTAATTTTTAAGCTTTCAAGTTGCATTTGGGCTACATATTCAAGCTGAGTTTATAGAAGAAGTTTTTATAGGCTAACTTTTTTTAAAAATCTGCGTTTATAAAAAGAAAGTTAGTTTTATCCACCAATCGTGCATGTGATTATATACCAGAAATTAGCCCAAAGTTATTGTTTATTTGTCTAACTGGAGTAAATACTTTAACATGCCATTCTATAATTTCATTTAAAATTAGTCAGGGTAGCCAGGTCAAATCTTGATTTTAATTGTTACCTACAAAGTCAGACTGCACATCACAAATGTGCTAATACTACAGAGAGAACTCTTAGGTTAACTGCCCTGGATCAGCAGATAAGAGCTTTGCAGAGTATGAAAAATAAATCTAAAATTCTAAGAAAAATCTATGACTGAGAAAAACATTTGGAAAGCTGCCAAATCAGCTTAAACTGATATCTCTTAGATTCTGGGAGATGAAATTACCCAAAGCTGCCTTATATTTTCTCTTCATTGACTGAGCTCATTAACGTTTAACCTCAGGCCACAAGAACAGAGAAAATCACTGCAAAAATACTGCACTATGACAGTGATTTTGCTATTGTCCCTTTTGGCTATAGTGACCTGTAGAATTAGTATTAAAAAAATATAAAAAGGAAAAAGGTTTGTCTCACTATTACAAGACCAAAGGAAAAAAAAAAGATTGACATGTCAGAATAAGTACTTTTTGCTCTTTGTCTTTATATGAACTAACTTCTTATACCCATCGGAAGGAAAGAGGATCCTTGAGACTGCATTTTAATGTTCAACTGTTGTACCATGACTGCCCCAAAAGCCTTATGATGGAATCTGGCCAAAACGCACCAAGAAAATACTTAAATCAGAACAGGTTTCAGCAGGCTGATTGGCATCTGAAGGACAAAACCCACCAGCTCTGTGGACACAGGATGTTGAGACTAAATACCTTAGCCAATGAGTTGAAGAAAGCATTTGTGAAATTCAGTGCTAGTTGGATGCTTAAATATGGATTTAGAATCTAACCTCAGGCAGTCAGTTAAGAAAAAAAAAATGTATGTAGATTCCAGATATTCAAAGAGGTCCCAGTATAAAACTTGGAGTTTATGAGGCTTTGCCTGATCAAAATTAGAATCCCTGTTTCCTTCCTAGTGGGAAATGTGAGGACAGTATACGGAGAATCATTTTGAATGATCACACAAGGTCAGCGGTCATTTAATCCATAACCCTATTCCAAGGCAGGATCAACTTTACCTCAGTCATGACAGGTCTCTCTCTCAGCTGTTTTTAAAAATCTCCCATGGTCAGCACTTCAGTAGTTCAAAAATGCTCTCTTTAACCCCAACGCTTTGTGCTAAGTATCTCTGTCTCTTTCAGCCTTTCCTCCTGGGTCTCATTTGCCAGGGCTCTAACCATGTGTGTGTAACGTCTATGTGTAATATATACATACATGTCCATCTTCATATGGAAATAGAAACTCATTGTTTCATAAAATTGATATGCTGGACTGACCTGTAGTGCTACCTACGTCCTAGAGGCCTACGTGGAGGATATCAGTTCATATGCATGTTAAGCTGTTGCAACAGGCGGTTCCTATAATTTGATATGTTCACCACAACCCAGGGGAGGAACCTCTGTAATACTAAATTAAGGGATAAAGGCCAGAGTTTCTAATTGCAGTGGACAAACAATAACACAGGAACACATATAGGGTCTCTTTGTACATATATGAAACCTGGATATGCAAAGTCATAAAGAGAATACTTTAGAAAGCTTTTAAGTTATTTTTTAATTAGGCCTCTTTATTATGCCCTTCTCCATGAGTGACATAAACAAATACAAATGCTAAAAATAATTTTAGAAATCTTTGAGTTTTATTTTTGAATAAAAGATGTTTTCACATCTGTGAAAACCATTCCATTAGCAACAGGCATCACCAAAGGGAATGTGTGTAAAACTCAAGGTATAAAACTCCTACTTTAGCAGTGATAAACCCTGAAATTTCAGGGTTTATCCTATCCTTTAACCTAACTAGAGCATAAAGCTGATAACTGCTCATCCTTAGTCCTGTACCAGTAAAAAGAAGGGGGGTGGGTATAGCAAAGCAAGGGGTCCGCCTCACATTTCTGAGGCTGAAAAGAATTTTTTTTGAAAGTTAAAAACTGTCACAAACAATGACTAAAAATATAATAAAAATAATACCGAGAAGAGGAATCAGTGAACCAAGGAGACAGAGAACAGCCAGATGCAGGACACTGGCACGTGGTTTCACAGCTGCTAACTTGTGTATATACTTTTACAAGTGAATATACTGTAATGAAAAGTGTAAGTCTACCTCTACACTCAGTCCCACGTGTGAAAGTTGTTAGGGTTAAGAACTGCTGCCGACAAGCTCCGCTTTTCAGCCAGCCACTGAAACGATCCACAAAAGTGTTTGCTCCACAATAGCAGCTAAATGGGAGCATTCCACGTGTGCGATTTGCATCCCTTTTGGCAGAACAAAACACAACGGTGAGGAAAGAAAAAGGAAAAAAAAAAAAGTCCAGGTTTTGAACTTGGAGTATTTTAGGCAGATAGGAGGCCTGGCACAGGGCTAAGTGCACAGAAAGAAATCAAGAAATCACAGTGCATGATCCAGGAGGAAAACTTTAGTAAGCATACCCTATACAGGGAGAGACTTAGAGAATTCCCAGTGCCTATGGTACTCCTATAAATGCTCCTTCTTTTGTTCCCAAGAGGCTCCAAAGAATAATAAAAGAAAATACAAAGCAGAGGAGGCACCACTGAGCGAGTGCAACAGTGTTTTATTAATCCATGTGATTAATCCAGCATGCCAAGGAAGATTCTTTACAGAATCAAAACATTCATGTTTTTGATCCACATGGATTAAGGGAACACTGTGGCCTTCGCTCAGTGGTGCCGCCTCTGCTTTGTGCCTTGGTTTTATTCTTTGGAGTCCAGCAGTAACAAAAGAAGGAGCATTTATATGAGTACAGCATAACCTCCCCTCCCTTCCTGAAGGATGCTTCGTGAATGTTTCTGAGGGTCAGGTCTGTTGTTTGCACCTACAGCCTGCCCTCAAGAAACCAAACTGCTACCAAATAGCAAATGTCTGTTCCTGCCAAATCCTGAATGACACTTGTGCTGCTAAGGGAGTAGCCAAAAAATCGCACTTACCTGTGTGAAACAACCAGACAATAATTTAAAATGTTGACTACACTTATGTTCAAAGGGAAAGTAAACAAAGAAAAAATCAAGGTAATTCAAGGACGCAACACATGCGTCCTTACAGAATACTTAGTTCTACTCTTCGGGATAAAGTCAAAACCAGACTTAACTTTTACTTAACTCCATTTAACTTTTTACATGCTTAAATGCTTTGCTGTATGGAGCCTGAACCTTGACTCGTTAAAGGGGTGAACTAAGAGTGGCTTCAACAGCAAGTTTTCCCTGTAACTAAATCTGATTTAGAAGCCACTGGAGAATCTTACAGCCTAACTGCTAAAAAAACTCCGGATCTGAGGTCAGCCTGACCACCTGCGTTCAGAGGACCATTTATGTGCTAAGCGCCCAAGAGAAGTGTGTAAGAGCTAGCAAGTTTTATCCAGTGCTGTGGCCAGCTCATCTCCTATGCCACTCTCTTATTTTGGCTTCGCCATTCTTAAAAGTCATTGGTAGCTTCTACCTCTGTTTCTGAGTTTTAACCTTTGTGATTTGCTTCTTTCATACTTCCTGGATTTAAAGAATAACTCAGGGCCAGTGGTATTTTGTTTATTCTAGCAGCCTAAGTTGTGGTAAGGACAGACTTGAGTTTTTGGTCTTTTTTTAATTACAAATTTGCCAGAGTTCAAGGCTCCAGTAAAAAATAAATCTTGGAGAGAAGCATCAATCCTACTAGAAACCTAGTCCCTCGATCCCAGGGAACTTCTCAGCCAGAACTTCTCAGGTAAGCAGTCTAAATGTTTCTGCATAAGCACAGTAAAACTGTTTTCTTTGGCTTCGTTCTCAGAAACTGCCTCACTGTTTTAGCTGAAATTGTAAAAAGAAATGACTTTGCCTGATGTTGACAGCAACTATGGAAAAATTAAACATGAATAGTCAAAATTTGGCAGTGAGTCCTTATTGCCTTTCATCACTGATAACTGCAGGCAATTACAAGAGTAGGACATCTTCGTCCATGCTTAATGAATAAAGATAAAACCTACATAAGCAATGTTCTATAACCAACACACAAATATAATACTTTTCCCCTGTTCTGGGAACTACAACGGATTTACACATTCACTGAAAGGAGACAGTGGAGGGAGAAGCAAGTTAGTCTAAAAATTTGTAAAACAGCGTACTCTAACTTGCCTGTTTATTCAATACTCTTCTTGATGTCTATGAATCAACCATTTTGCATATCTGCTTATATCACTCTTCTTTTTATGTTTGACATATAATTTGCAATGTATACATATATGCAGTCTGAGAGCATTTAGACACTTTGTGAATTAATGCAAAACAAGACTGCAAGCTAACACAAAGAACATGTTTTGATTTTGCCCCATATATTACTGAAAACTGTATGCCTAGGTCACACTTGCTCTGTCACCTTCAAAATACATTTCAGAAAAATCTCACAGCTCAGTCCAGAGGACATAAAAACTCTAATTTATCTTATGGAAACAGCAGACTTAGTGCAGAAACTCCTACTCCCAGCATGTTTTTCAATTACTTATTGCTAAGATTTTGAGACAGTTGCTCAATTTGAGCTTCTTATCAAGACTCCCCAGGATAAATCTGCATCCTCTCTTAGCAGTCATTTGAGATAAACTGTAGCCCTTAGTCTATTGGGAAGAATTTCCAAAGCACTTGGCATTTGGCCTCACACCAATTCCGCTTTGAAGCTGGGGACTATACAGAGAATGTCTTGCTCCCTGCTGAGCAAACATTTGACCCTATACTACTGGGAAGGAACAAACTGGACCTTCTGCTTTTCAGAGTAAGCTAAAAGGTTACACAGTCCCTCCTGCTGCGTCCTAACAACTCGAGGCAATATTCTTAAGTAGGTTCTGCATGCCGAGGTGTCGTCATGGCTCTTTCTGAGACATAGAATATGGTATTCATGGAAATCGGTATGACATGTTTCTGGTGCACTTCCAGTCCGTCTCGAAAAACGTGGAATCTTATGTCACCATCATGCAGAAACACACATAAAAAGGAAAAACCTCATTAAGAGCTGAGCTACTGACTGAAACATGATTGGAGAGAAAGTCTGAACTCACATGTGAAAAAAAAAAATCTTGAAGCTTAAACAATAAAAGCACAGGGCTACCTGAAAGGGGGAAGGTGAAAGCAGAAAATTCTGAAGAGCTGAGGATGAGATAACCATTGGGACAGTTGGTCCAGGAAATACGGCAGCTGCCTCCCTCTTGAGGGCTCTGTAAATGGAGATGAGATAGCTTCAAACCAATTCTGCTCTCATTCTATCACAAATCACTAGGTGATATGTTTTAGACTATACAGAAGGGTAAACCAGACAAGTGAAATAATTCTTAGGATGAGAAAACATACTGGTATGCTTAGGAAAATGACAATAATCGCTGTTAAAAAAGGCAAGGGTAGCAAGAAAGTGATGCAGTAAGCAGCCCATGGTGCCTTTATGCTGCTAACAATAAGTAAGAAAGAAGAATTAATTTCCATATATTTTATGTCAAAAATGTGTTAAAAAAATTTACCATAAAGAGGGCACGCGATCTGATTCTACTAAGTACTGTGTTACAAGAAGATACCACCAAATGGAATAGAAGAATAATTATCTTGTAGAGGTATAACTTACTTAGCTCCAGTATGAGTCCTGTCAGAAACAAAACAGTGAATGTTTTTAATACTGAGTACAGTGTGTGTTTGTGAAGAGCACATCTCTGATCTTCTCATTTATATTCTATTTTCTCCTGAGGAAGAGGATAAGGTAACAGCACAACTCCACCATTTCACTGTTAGCAGTTTCAACATGCTAAGCCTCCTTTTACTGAAAAGGCAAGTATATTACCTAGATAACGTATTGAAAGTTTCTATATCTGGGAGTACTACATTTGACTCCTCTGCTTATCTGCAAGGTGCTGGAGCTTGCTCCTGAGCCCAGGGCGAGGCTCAGCAGTTCCACACATCTGCAAATATGTGGCACCAGAGTTCATCCTCACAGCATTTCTACTTGGCAAGGGTAAATTTGAGTGAATTTCTCCAGTTCTTCTGTGCATGCATCTTGCTATCCTACAGCAACAGCACTAAGGTGGAAATACACATGGGAAATATTTTCCAGGATGATGTTTTTACATCCCAGAAACATGAAGACGACTTTCTAAGTAAAAGAAGGAAAACTACATACTGCATTAATACAGTTTAAAATTTACAGAAGTTGTTTCATTCATCTTCTTGGTTCCTCCTATTCATTTTCATGGAAGTGCCTTTTTTTCCTATTATTATTATTTTTTAATTTTGGCTCTTTAATGTTAAGAAGTAAAAACTGGCCAAAATAATGGCCAACACAGACACCCAGTGACTACAAGGAGTGTGACCAAACAGGTCTCTCAGAGAACTGAGGAAGAAACTGGTTTTGGTTTATGTACAACTAGTATTTATCAGATGCATAAGTCCAATAGTGGTTGTGTATTTCACTTGGCACATTGGCCTTCCTGTATACAACACAGCTCTCATTGACTCTCTTCACTCACAGGTTGAAGATGTTCATGAACTTTCGTATCCTTGCTACTCCACATTCCCTTCAGTGTTTAACTGACCCCTTATCAAATCAGAGATCAATATATTTAAAATAAATCCCTTGCCTATATTACACATGACAGTTCTAAAATATTGAGCCTGGGCTTTTAACTTAAACCTACTGGATAAACCAAATATACCCCGTGAAAAGGCAGAAGAGAAGGTTTTGACAGAATGGTGATGGGCAAATAAGTATGTATGTATATATGCAATTAGGTAAGTAGGTGTGTGTACACATCTATAAAGACACATACACATATTTATACAAATAAATATACTAAATAATAAAAATATACACACATATATAAACAAAGGGGGATGAGGCTTTCAAGGAATTAATAGGAGGAATGAGTTCTGCAGAACATTCACCTCAGACTAGTTCTCAGCACTTAACATTTAAAAATATTTCCCTGGTTTATATGCATACAGACTGCCTCTTCCTCTTTGGATTCCAAAATCCTTGCAAAAGAAGACAAAAGAAAAGTGAGACAATGCAGTGAAAAGCAGCAAGAGGGTTGATTTAGGGCCTCTTATTACGCTCCATCAGTCCATTTGTCAAGCAAACACAACGCAAGGTTTCTGACACGTTTGAGGGTCTTCCACAGAATCAAGAGTTTTACTAAGCTTACGCCTCTGCTCTTCTCCTGCATAACTGAAGCCCATTAAGAAAAATTAAACTATGACATCAAAACCTGTGTCTCCCTAACAAAAGGTTGAAGAAAAGCCAGAACAGCAAAGCCAACCAAGGAAACGAGCAGTAATTTCTGTGCCACAGGTAAGCAGCTTTCAGTTCCACAAAACGGGCCCACAAAGTCCATAGCTTTTCTACAGCCATCCCTAGGGCCTGGTTTCGTTGTTTATACTCTCCCCACTAGAAAACAATTATGCATGAAAGGCTTAGTGCAGGGAAGGGGAGCACGAGAGTTTATTACAATGGATTAAACTCACTTTTGATAATGTAAGGTGAAGGGAAAAAAAAAAGGACAAAAAAAGTCAGTGCCAACTGACTGATCTGAGCCCTTCCAGTAAAATGTAATGTCTAAATTAATGCAGAGACTAGTAAACCATTATTAGTGGGAAACTGTTTTTGAGACTTCTTAATTATATTACTCATTACAAATGTTTCCTGGAGGGCAAAAGTTTATTTCCCCGAGTACTGCCTAGGCCTGTATCATATAAAGCTCGGTATTGTGTTTTTGGTGCATTCTCCGAAGGCTCTTGCTTATAATCACTGTCAGAACAACTGTTCTCTGGCGAACTACAGCAAGGCACTGCCAGCCATTTGCTGGTCACGGCATTCACCTTTCCTGCTAGTGAATAAATATATTTTTTACCATTCTAATCAAGTATATTTATTATGTCACAACAAATACATTTAAAAAAGAATTAAGCCTGCAAGCATGTTTCAGAGTTAACCATTTCAACAATTTCAGGTTGATTTCTTTTTTTCATAATACATGAAGAAAAAAGAATTACAGGACACGTAGGGTTAAGTGCAACTCACTGTAAAGACTGTGGTCTTTTTGATAATATCCCCCTTCTGATTACCTAAAAGCAAGTCCTTATATATCATACACAATCCTGTTCTTTTTTTTTAAAGAAGGCAAACTCCCACCCCGCAAAGATACTAGAACAGTAAATATTGATTTTCTTGGCTGATGGTACACCTCAGGCCACACAACCCACTCAAGCATCTGCTCGCTACCACAAGCTATTCCCTTTGTCATGGAATAAAGACAAGTAGCGTTATGTGCTATCGACTGTGGATTGCAAATATTTAAAAGAAATAAATTTTGCAGAATGAAAGGTACCTTCTTTTGATTAAAAAAAATAACTCGACTATTTACTTTAGGCCTTTACCCACTCCTAGCACCTGTACTTTTCAATTGTTGGCTTGCCAAGTACACTGTGGTTTTCTTGCTGGCTTTTTAAAATAATTGTTTATTATGATGTATGTTTATTATGTTTATTATGTTTATTATGATGTATTTATTATGATATATTATGATTATAGCAGGAATATATGCCAGAAAAACTCCAACTTTGATGCAAGTTTTATATGTAGGCTGGCACATTAGCTATGTTATGAATTAAACACCTTGCATGAAAGGAAAAACTGAGTTTGATCTTTATCTCTCATTATTATTTAGAACAGGTAGTCTTCCTCTTCAGGTTTTGTGGTAGATTTAAAGTTCTGTTTTGCCAAAAGAAAACCACAACAGTAAATAAGGAAGCAGATTTTCAATTATTTCAGAGGCCTGAGAGTATTAAATTGCATTCTTGGTATTTTATAGAGAGTAACCACTGCAAATCTAGAAGTTTTATTGAGTGGGGAAAAAAGAGGCTTCCAGTTCTCTAGCCACAGAAAACCCAAGTATAGCTGTTTCCCTGGCTGCATCCATCCTAAAAATAATAGAGCTGTTCTTGTGTCAAGAGTTCAGAAACAAAGAGCCAGTAAATATGAACAGTTAGAAGAAAAGTCAAATCAAAATCTCAGATGTATGGGAAAGTATAGAGACAGGCATTCACCAAATGCATCTTTAAAAAGTATAGCAGACAAACAAAACACTAGTCTAAAGAATAGTGTGTTATTACTTGACTATACTGTGTCATAGGGTTTCCTTGGGTCTCCTTTTCTGCTTTATTAATTGGATGAAAGAATCATAACTCAATTACTTAATGATTTATTACAAAATGCTTTGCCCACACAAGATTTTTCAGCATGTAAACACCATACTATTAGACTATCTACTATTACAGGCCTAGCATTTCAGATTTCATTAGTAAATAAAGCCAGGTTTATTTGTAATAAAGTTAAGCCCTTCCAACCACTGACCATGGAAACCAGATTTTGAAATAATTCAGATTTGTGTTTCTGTTCTTTCTAATTAAGGGTAATATCGGGAAAGACAGACAGTGGGTAGCATTGTTCAAGCACCATGGATTTAAGCAAGAAAATCTGATTATCAGCTCATGTCAGAAGCCAAGCGATAATGCAGCTTAGCATTCGTTTGTGCTTTTCTTTAGCCAAAAGATAATTACTGTTCGTTAAGTCTTACGTAAGTGTATCTAATATCTATGGTCCTAAAAATTATGAATAGCAAAAGCACACAATAGGAAAAGAAGAGTTATTGTATTTATTATTTACTTGGGCTATTCCATCACGATAATTTCATTAGCTAGGAAAGTTAGACTTAATGTCATACTCTAATTCCTTAAAGGCCAAAAAGTTAAACATCAACTCTCATGCAATTGATACCAGAAGTCACATTTTCTTCAACACACAAAAGCCATATTAAAATGACACTGAGTGCATCCTGCAGTCTTTCCTCCAACTAAACAGGCACTGACATTAACTGGGGTCATTCTGACCATATACAGCCACCCAGCCAGGTCTGTTTATTGCGCTAAGCATCCACGGAGGGCCCAAAACCCTTTGCTCCCACTGGTGTCAGCCCAGTTAACTATTAACAGCATGGAAACCCACTGGGAAAACAGCAACATTTCAGTAGGCGCAAAACTTTTCTGGCCAAATAAGGAGGCTCAGCTTCCTAAAATCCCTTTAGTATAACCTGGAAGAGAGAGAGGTCGCTGACAGATGATTCAAAGCAGGAACTTGCTCAAAATTGCTCTCTGGAAGGGACTGTCTTTCCCCAGTGACTGCTCAAGGTGCCTCAAGAGACCAGCCTCTTATCCAATTTGCTTGAAGAAAAAGAAAGGCTGTAAATATCTTCCCCAAACAACAGCTGCTTCTTCCAAATGCCTCCCTGGTGAACCCTTCATATACCTAAGACCTATGCAAAGCCCTACTTCCCTCACTGGGAAACAACACACTAGCTACCTACTCAGAGCTACGTGGGACTATGTTCTCTAAAATTTCAAATTACCATGCAAAACAAAAGGCAATTCAGCAAAATGCTGATAATGTTTTTTTCTCATTCTTCAAACAGCTTTAACTAATTACTCTCTTCTCTGGGACAGAAACATGTGGGACAGAAACAAGATATTCACAGAACTAACAGAAAAGAGGAAGAAATATCGTTCCATTGACAACTATCCCAGGCCAAATGTCTGAATAGGGAGCACCCTTGGTGAGTGGGCAGCTGTGCATCTTTGGGAATGGGTCCAATTCTTTTTATGAACATGGGGCTCCACAGTGCCAAAAGCAGTGCACAGACACTGGAGACAGGGACAGGAGGCAATTAGGCCTCCTCTCTCTGACTCCCCACTGTCCTGGGCAAAGAATCCAGGAATCCAGGAAGGAATCCAACAAGGAATCCAGGCTGCCAGAGAGGCTGTGGAGTCTCCTTCTCTGGAGATCTTCCAAACCTGCCTGGATGCCACCCTGTACCACTTGCTCTAGGTGACCCTGCCTGAGCTGGGGGTTGGACAAGATGATCTCTAGAGGTCCCTTCCAACCTCAACCACTCTGTGATTCTGTGAATCTCTCCCTTTTGCCCTCCTGCATTTGTTCCAGAGAGAATCTGGACTCCCATAGGCTTCAGGGGGTGCATCAAGTAGAGATCTTCCAAGCCACATGTCTTAGCCACCCACTGAGCCACAGGCTAGATCTGTTGCATAGAATCAGTGCTGACCACCTGTATTTATCCCCAAACCCTTTCCTTAACTCAAATATAGCCTTCAAAGGAGCTGGCATTTACACAGCCACCTCTCCATGCAAATTCTATATACTACTTTATGATAACCAAAAAGGTTGATTAGGTGCGGGGTACACTAGAGATGAAAAGCAAGCCAACTGTATGTGCAGAGTAAAGAACTTACCTGATGAAAGCATTTAACACTCTTGCTCACAATGAAAAAAGTCCTTAGCAGCTACAGAGCGCTATGAAACACAGCTGGTCTACATTGTTATATTTACTTTCCTTTACTTCTGCCAAGGGCAGACAAGAAGGTGAGGGGCTCTGCACTCCCAGTCTGTCCCAGGGAAAACAGCAGTCTTAGGACCAGACTCTTAAGAGCCCGCCACTGAATTCATTTAAAGTGAAAGGAGCTCATTACTGAACAAAATAACACTCTACTCTGACTCTGTGTCATGCTAAGAGATGAGTCTCCAAGACAAATGGCAATAGCGGACAGCGAGTCTCAGCCTGGGTCTGGCCCGGCCCTGATTCAGTACAAACAGTCCCCCGAGTCACACCTGCTGAAAGCTGGAATGCAGGTCACCATCAGCATTACCCTTGAAATATAAAACAAATTAGCCTAATGAAAGCAAAGCACAAGCAAGGCAGGCTATTTTTATTCCTATCGCGCGATACGAGCACGCTGGGAGTTAATTTGAACAAAATGATCAATGAGAAAGGAGTAAGGAGGGGGGGAAAAAAAAAGTCAGCTTATTTGGCCCAGCAGGTGCAATAACTCTAGCCTTCCTGTTAATGACATATAGTGGCAATTAGGAGACAAAGTAAATAGAGGAGGAGAAGTACTAAGGTAGTCCATAAAGTAAGACATTTTAAAAAGACACAATTTTCATGAAGAACAGAATATAGTGCAGTGAAAACAAAATAAATAGGGTACAGGGAAACATAGATGTAATCAGGAAACATCATCATATGTTTACTTTTTATGTGTACATTTTATGGCTGACAGAAATCATTAGGATCATTTGCAATGACTTGCAGCATACGACATGGCATAGATTTAGCACTTTCAAAGTAAGTCACAATGACAATAGCTCCGTTGCTAATGCAAAAATCACTTTGCCTCTCAGAAGAGAATTTATTGGTTTCCTAACAACACATTTGATGTAGAAGATAGTTCTTTGGAAACAGAGCAAGTGAAGCATCATAGAACCAGTCAGAGGGATTGAGAAAAAGAAAAAGAGTTTTAAGTCCTCCAGAGTAGTGACAGGACTGGTAGATATGGCTGAATTGCCCTCTCTCTAGAGGTACCTTCCTCCCCCCTGTCAAAAGGTAGGAAAATCTCACCTGCAAAAACAGATGGAACTGCCAGACTGCAGCTTTAATGTGATTTTCACCCAGACTGCTGAAACTGCTCTTCCAAAGCCCCTTCTGTCTTCAGTACACAGAGACAGGCTCTTCTGCAGAGAAACTCAGAGCAAATGCCTTAAATATAGGTGTCCCAAATCACCTCATAAGACTTTAGTCTGTCAGACACAGACAAGGAATAAATAGTCAGCTATGCTGCATACCGAAGTAAATTTAAGGTAAGCTGCATGCTGGCACTTCTGTAATGCAGAACTCTTTCAAACAGCCTACTGTGGTTACTCAAAAGCTTACTAGACACTCATCCAAAAACTGCTACTTCAGAAAGTAAAACAGTTGACTTTGGCTTATTTTTGGCACTAGAGAAAGACTTGCAGGAAAAAAAAATACCCCAAAAAAGTATATTTTATAGGCTCTGTTAGCCTGTATTGCCTAAATCTTGGCAGCTAAATAACAATAATAAGTAAATCTACTGCGGTGACCAGGAAGACCACTGACCCTGATAAAGACTAGATCATAGTTACGGAGCCTTTCAAGCATTTCTTCCCAGAAAGCTTTGCCTGGAGGTAAAGAGGAGCTCTCTCACTCAGAGAGATGTCTGGGCAGAATATTGTATTATTTTCTGGATTTCTAGTGCATGTAGATGAGCAGCTCCCCATCTCTGACATATTTAACCCCATAAACTCTCTAGGGAGGTGGATCACCACATGCAAAGAAATTATTTGTGTGAAAGGAGTGACCTCGTGTTGGCAGGATTAGGCTTTAGTGCGAAGGTCAGCACAGAATGACGAGGTGTTGGAGAACGGCTGGTGTGTTTCAAATGGCCCAGGGCAAACGTTCCTAACAGTCATTGCCTTGGACTTCAAAAATTACACCGTGTTTTCTACACCGAGCAGTACTTATCACTACCCAGACATATTTTATAAGTATAAAGTCTATCTGATTATATCAGTCCCTCACTACCTAAAACCCTAACATACCTCATTACCTTTACTATCTTCCTGTGATTATGCTACAATCAGAAAACTCAGCCTTATTAATTAAAAAACACTCGTTCTATAAATTGACTAACCATCTTTTCTTCTTTCTTTTGCAAACACTTACCACTATATACTGCCTCATTGTTTTCACCCCTTGAATAGATGTCTCTAAAAAGCACAAATAAAGAGAATTAAATGCTGTGTCAAACGACTGGTACCGCATGTTTAAACACCTGCTTCCCTTCATCAGTCCTTCATAACATTGTTAAACGATAATTATACATACTGATGAGTAACAAATCAAAATACTGTAATCTGTAATGAAAAGGTTTTCACTGATATTGCCCATAAGGCATTAATCGGCTGTTTAGACTGTTCTTGTGTGAGAAAACATACCTTTGTATACAGAGAAAGACAGATATGACGAGAACTTACTGCATTTTTCTCTCTGCAGTCAGCATCGTACCAAACCACGGTTTACTGTTCATTTTGGATTTCATACGGTAAGGGGGCAGCTGAGAATTTTTTGGTGTTTTGGTCTGAACTCCATATTGCCTGAGGAGGTCAATGCCTCCTGGTACTGCCCTCACTGCTGCACTCTGTCTCAGATGGCCAACGACTTGAGGCGGGAGTTGTCATACTTGTGTGCTGCGCTACACACATTGCATCATGACAGCGCTGCATCGGCCTTGTTTATTTAGAGAAAAATAACAAGGCAAAAAGCTCATTAAAGGGACATCTGCATCCATATTTCCCTTGTGCTCCTTCCAGTACCCCAGGTCATGGAGTAAAATATGACGTGCATAGGCAAATTTCTGTCTCTTTACAACTGGCACTTAGTATCACTGCTAGAGTTGCAGCTTTGTGAGCAGTATCATTGACAAGAGTTAGCACAAAGCCACCAGCTTGTAAGCAGTCAATAAAGTGACATGCAACTGCAGAAACTATCAAGTATTTTTGAATCCTATATTTGTTAAATCCATGTCAAATCATAGAGTTTGTCAAAAGAAAAGAGGGCTGCTGCACATTGCTCTCTCAGCTATGGTCTCCTTCAGGGAGGTTGTTGTCTTGTGAAAACCCTCCCCTAACTAGATCATCAATTTCTGACTTACAGAACAGAAGATCAGAAGCAGAACAGAAAAGGAACAGCCTTCATCGCTTATCTTATTTCCAATTCATGTCCTCCACTGTCAAGCAGGGTTAATGTGAGAGACAACCTAGGACTGTTACTGCTCCATCCCTCTGCACTAAATCCCACTGTGAAAATTAAATATCAGCTATGACAAACTCAGGGGTGACATCTGTTAAAGAATGGGAGAATATTCCTCGTGAAGTAGCAAATCCATTTTTATCATCTTGATCCTGAGCTGCACAAGAGGAACACAAACAGGGACTAAAATTCAGAACACTAACAGGTAGAAATAAGCAGGAATTCAGCAGAATTTTTGGCTTTGCAGCACATTCTACTGTTCTGTGGACCACAGTAACTTCTCACTAACATTTTCAGTGTTTCACAGGCAAAAAAAGGCTTGTCTCTCTCAGTCTTTTAGTGTCTCCTAATCAGACCATCCTTTGCTGACACTCCCTTCCAATCCTTTTCTCTCTAATCATCTAATTGATGGATTAAAACTAGGTTAATCTCAGAGCAGTTATTTTCACTTTGCACTTCAGAAGGCTAAAATTTGCAATGAGACATACAGAAGAATCTATATAAAAGTTGTCTGTTAGAACAGAAGACTTAGATAACTGTATCCCAGCAAGGCTAGTTAGTTTAAGGGATTTACCTCACTCTCCAGGATACCTAGGTTTGTTCTGCAGTTCTTTATGAAAAACATCACAAAAGCCATCACCTTCTTTTCACATTACTGATGTTCAAAATATTTGCTCTGTGCTTATATGCAATGTGAGTTTGAATGCCTGAATGACACATTTTGCCCTTAGAGTGCCAAACTCCAGAGCTCTGTAATAAAAACATGTGAACCACTTGCAGGTCTGTGTCTTGCAGGCTGTCTACCTTTTGGATGAGAACTGAAATAATTATCTCCAGAGCATAATCCATGAATAGGAGTACCTCGAAGTACCTGCCCGTTAAGTGAATTTGAGTCACTTGCACCCATGCACATGCACTCTTTTTGCTGTCAGTCTTGTTCCCCACTGGCTATTTCCTCACATCATGTAATATGTAATACTCTCACAGAGTCCTAAACTGCAATTACCTATCGTTTTATCCTTACAGGTGTGATTTTGTCTTGAAAAGAAGTTTTTTTCATAGACTAAATGAACTATCTGCAAGCTTGTCACTAGACCAGTGTTCCAGCAATTTGCTGTTGTCTTACTCAGCAGTATCTTTTAATCAATATGGCTTAATTCGACACAGATACTCTAGTGTTTACAGAGTAACTTTAGCTCATGCTTTTTGTTGTATTCACACAAATTTAAGATGCTGTACATGATGTACCAATTCACTTATGTATAATTAATCATATTGGATGCTGCAATCATACACAGTGCAGAGAGGATTTTCAAAACTCCTACTTATTTTCAAAGGAAGCAGAGTTAAGCTAACACTAAGCATTTTTTTTTTAATTTCACCCTATCTGTCTTTGACTAAAACCCTAGGAAGCAATTTAAAAAGCTGAGCCCAAAGGAATTGAAGCGGCAGCACAACAGGGCTAATTATACTTCTCACTGACAGAGATGTAAATCTAGAGCAGTTGCTTAGATGTTAGCAGAATTACTCTAGTTTCCAACTGAATCTTGGGTGCTTTCACCTTGGAAATGGAATTTCTAGACAAATTAACTACCTCAGGGTACAGACAACCAGACCATATTTTAGATTCCTTCCGGTTGTAAAAAAATCATAGGACATAAGCAGAAGTAAAGTTTGACCTTGGTGTTTATAGAAAATATACAGAAGATTTATAGAAGAAAAACTGAAGTCACAGAAACATAACTGCATATTTTATTACTTAACTAAGTAATTTAGTTTACCTGAGTAATTTATTGAAAAGGCTAACTACAGTCTCAGCATTGATACTTTAAATATTGATACTAAAAAAATCATTGCTCCCTCTTTTCCCATTACTTTTGATTCTGTAAGAACAACAAGGGTTTGATTTGCACTCATTTAAAAATATAACATAGTCTTTGGGATATTATGTGTTAAAGTTTTCTTAGGGAAAACGTGGGTCTGCTGGTGAAAAGGGTGGGTGCCCTGACTATGAAAGACACAGAAAAAGTAGAGTACCTGAATGCCTTCTTTGCTTCAGGGTTTACCAAGGACAGCCCTCTGTAATTCCAGTCCCTGTAATTCCAGTCCCTATGGAGAAGAGAAGAAGCCCAGAGAGAAGACGACTTTCCCTGTGTAAAGGAAGATTGTATTAGGGAGGTCTTAGGGAAACCTGATTCCCACAAATCGTGTGGTCCCACGCAGAGCATTGTGTGAGCTTGCGGATGTCATAACTAAGCCACTCTCCATCATCTTCTGGGCAAGCTCCAGAAGTGTGGGATAGATGAGTGGATAGCAAGGTGGATCGAGAACTGACTGGATGGCAGGGCTCAGAGGGTGGTGATCAGTGGTGCAGAGTCTGGTTGGAGGCCTGTGGTTAGTGGTGTCCCTCAGAGGTCAATCCTTGGTCCAGTCCAGTTCAACTTATTCATTAACGACCCGGATGAAGGGATGGAGTGCTCCCTCAGCAAGTTTGCTGATGATACCAAACTGAGAGGAGTAGCTGATAGCCCTGAGGGCTGCGCTGCCATCCAGAGGGACCTGGACASACTGGACARSTGGGCGGYGAGWAACCTCATGAAGTTCAACAAGGGCAAGTGCAGGGTCCTCCACCTGGGGAGCAATAACTCTGAACAACAGCACAGGCTGGGGACCGACCTTCGGGAGAGCAACTCCGCAGAGAGGGATCTAGTCATCATGGTGGACGACAAGTTGATCATGAGGCAGCAGTGTGGCCTCGTAGCCAAAAAGGCCAGTGGGATCCTGGGTGCATTAAGCAGAGCGTCTCCAGCAGGTCGAGGGAGGTGATTCTGCCCCTCTACTCAGCCCTGGTGAGGCCGCACCTCGAGTCCTGTGTGCAGTTCTGGGCTCCCCAGTGCAGGAGGGATGTGGAGCTGCTAGAGAGAGTCCAGCGCAGGGCCACAAAGATGATTAGGGGTCTGGAACATCTGCTCTATGAGCAAAGGCTGAGAGAGCTGGGCCTCTTCAGCCTGGAGAAGAGAAGGATGAGAAGGGACCTGATCAGTGTGTATAAGCACCTCAATGGAGGGAGCGAGGAGGATGAGGCCGGCCTCTTCTCAGTGGTGGCCACTGATAGGACTAGAGGAAACGGCCACAAACTGAAGCATCGAATGTTCTATAGGAACTTAAGGAAAAATTTCTTAACAGTGAGGGTGACAGAGCACTGGAACAGGTCGCTAAGAGAGGTTGTGGAGGTTCTTTCTCTGGAGATCTTCAAAACCCGCTTGGATGCCACCCCGTGCCACACACTCCAGGTGACCCTGCGTGTGCAGGGGGGGTTGGACTAGTTGAGCTCTAGAGGTCCCTTCCAACCTATGATTCTAGGAAAGTGCTTCTCTATCTACAGCATTGAAAAAATTTTGCAAAATAGTATCAAAATTATATCTGCTCTATTATTAAATGAACAATTTGCAGCTTTTGGAAAGCAAGGGAATGTGCCAAAGTGGTAGATAGGTAAGATAGCATAGATCTCCACTAGATTTTATTTTGTGGAGCTTGCAAAGGAGTTGAAGGAAAATAGCAGAGAGAAATTGCAACACCAAAACACCTGCATTTCTCAGGAAAACTAACACACCAATAGAACTGCGCTCTTACAGGCCCACATATTAGCTTTTTTTTTAATTATTTGCTGCAGTACAAACTGAGTGTCATTCACTGCCAAATTAGAAATGCAATGTTTGACACCCTTATAAATGAATAATACAAAGAAAAAGTTTGGTGTGCCTAGTACAACTTTGCCCGCATACTGGCGGTGCCTAGGAATCTCAGAAATAAACCACACTCCCTTATGACCACAAAGGCAAAATACCTCTTACACACAATCAGCAGCTGTTTAGTTCTTTGACAAAGTCATCCTGAGGTTGCTTCAAAGGGGCATTTGAATTTCCTAGCAAATCCCCATTTTTGCTGGAAGATCTTGAGTCTCCACTAGGGGGTATTACCAGAATGTCTATATTGCCATAGTCATCACACCAGCAAAATCAGCCTCTCCCCCACTTTCAGTGTCCTAATTTGCACCAAACTCGACAGCATTTTTTTTTTTTGCCCAGCAGGCTCCCTGCAGCCCTGCAATCAGAGGGTGTGATGTTCCCAAGCTGCTGTATTGCAGGAAAAAAAAAAAAAACAGAGACTGCAAGATCTCACTCACCTTGCCCAGCGAGAAACTGTTTTATTCTGGGAAGTACAGAGAGCTAGGACTTAAATTATCAGGGTAATTAATGTCTGCACACCTATGCAGACATTCACTGCTGACTGCAGTCACCAGTGCAGTGTCAAGCCCTGGCCATCTCAAGGCTGTAAGTGCACAGCTGCACAAGTGGCATTGCCTGCCCCAAAGCCCTTACAGCCCAGAAGTGGAAGTAGGTAAAAGAGGCCATGACCAAGCTGAGCAAAGAGCAGCTAAATGGCAGCAGCCACAGCAACATTGGCTTCATTCCTTATGGCTTTTCAGCGGGACTCAATGGGTGGAAACATGAAGGAAAGGAGAGGGTTACAAGCCAACTGGCAAGGAACAACTCCCACATCAACGCAATGAAATGTGGGCTTTACAGTGACACTTGCAAAAAGCACTGGAATAACATCCCAAGTGATGTTTTGTTAACATGTCATACCTGAACAAAAGAGATTAAGGTAAAAGAGGCTGGATACTACTTTCCAGTAGATTTCACACAGATTTCAGTAAATAGAAAACAGGCAGCAAACTGGCTTTTGGTTATTAGCACTGTTATTATAGTATTATTCATAGGTACTAATTAATAATTATTAACTATTAACAGTTAATCTTTGTGCCAATACTAAATACTGATTCTCTGTTAAATCTCTTTAGCCACAGGAAGGTCAAGATATGCATCCTCACAGTATAAAATTCTGCTCGCAGATGGATGTAGAAATATAAACTGTATTCATTTATATTAAAACAATTCATCTTTCTAAGTGAACTGGGGCTTTAAAGTAACAATACTGTGTACATATCTCTTGCAGCTACCTTAAGGTCCCTTTATTTAGAAGTGTATAAGTCATTTTAGGTCTAATGAAAGCAAAATCTAGCAGCTGTTCTGATACAATTCTACGTATTCACATGAGGGAAGGTCTATAGCAAGAGATGGGAAGCATTTCTGTCAGATACAGATGATGTGGACACAGAGGAGAAACGTGCAGAATTATGCACAGATCCTCCGGTGCAGGTGGATTTTAGACTGACAGGAGGCAAAGTATTAAAAAATTGCTAATTTTCTCCCACTGAGAACCTGGAAGACCATGCTGAGGGATGGAGACAACCCTTTCCTGTACGGCAATGTTTATCGAGAGTGCGGAACACCACAGGTTCAGTGTCGTTTTGTCACCACGACTGCCATCCGCAGTGATAAACCGGTAGTGGCTGCAGGAAAGGCCAGTACTCACCGCCACGGTCACAGGGTTGTGTGCTATAAAACATGCAAATGGAATGTACTGCAGGGTGTATTTCTCTATCTAAACTAGCCCAATGAATTCAAGCAAGTTGACCAAGTCAGGATATATTAATGCAAAACCAATGCTCGACTCCTGCGCTGCTAGTTGCCACAGAACATTTTATAGGAGTATCTAATGCAGAGTATGTTTCCTCTCAGCGTCAGACGTATACGGGCTAAATCATATCACCAGGCCCAGCATTTTAATGCCAAAGTAGCAATAGGGAATAAAATAAAAAATAAAAAAGAAATAGAAAAAAAACGGTCAGTGCTTAAGGCTTGTGTCGGAAGAGTACAGTGGCCACCACTGAAGGCTTACCCTCCTAACCACTTAGCGTAAATAGGAAGGAAATTAGGACAATTAGAACAGCTAAAATGTAAATGACAGTGTCGAAAACCTTTTTGGTCCAGTTCCTATTTGTCTAAACAAAGCCCCAGCCAGCGACAGTCAGGGAGGTCTGCGATGGATCCATGGCAACGGAAGGCCGGGGCCTACCGCCACAGCCACCATCTTCCCCGGCACGCTGGCCCTAATGGAACAGACGTAGACGCACGCGTGCCGGGAGACAGCGCCGGGCGCGGGCTGCAGTCACCGGAAAAACGGCATCATTAGCAAGTGAAAGAACGAAATATAGCAGGTCAGCAATTTTCTTGATGAACTCATCTGTTTATTTTTATGTGAAAGAGGAAGATTAAGTTATTCTTGCAATTTTTGTGCTTTGTAGCTCTGCTGAAAGGAAGATTGCACTTATAAAACAGATTTTATTTCTTACAAAGCAGATGAATAATAAAATCAATGCTTCAACATCTATATATTCCTAAAATATTCTTCACAGAGCCATCTGAATGCCATAGTAAATGCAAAAGGTGATAGTACTAGCAAGGGTGCTAAAGATTACACTGATTGAGCAGAACTCTGAATTCAGTTTGTTGTCATTTGTATTTCTTTATAATCCCAAGGCGGGGAGGTAATTTAATCCGTTAAAAGATCAAGAGTTATCATGAGAATGCTGGCTCTAAGTCTGATCAAAATAGGAACTCCCCAGAATCACACCAGGTTAAAAAAAGAAACATTACACAAAACATAAACAAAATACAACAGCACAAAAATAAACAAAACCACCCTCCACAACTACAGTGACGACTTTGGGTGCGTTGTAAACTACTGATGTGGCATTAAGGCTTATCAGAAGGAGTTAAAAATGAGTTATTTTGTGGGTGGAAAAAGGCAGTCCAAAATCATGCTTCCTTTTGAATGTTTCCTTGCCGTCAGCTTGTCGGTTTAGCTTGTCCAGGCGTTCCCCTTGCAATCTGCCCACTCCACTTATCAACCTAGGACCTCTGCATGTTCTCCTATCTGTCCTTACTCTTCCCAGGTTGCCAGAAATACTACTGAGTTAGCAGCCACACACTTTGTCTACAGGCTCTTGGTCTCTTTGGGGTTTTTCTCCTCCTCGTAGCAGAATGAGAGGATCAAAAAGGAAACGGTCTCCAAAACAGAAGTCATCCCCACCTCTGCCAAGGGCAGACTTTGGGGAAGAGCACTGAAGAGCAGAATAACCCACCGGCAACCGGGAGCTGGTGCGAGTAGAGCAGAGCACACGAAACGGCACTGGCTGCTGCAGCAGTCATTATGGGACTGAATGTCTCCATCTCTCAAGGCTGCTGCATCACCCAGGTAGCGTAGTAAGGGACAGCCTGTAATATATTTAAAAACTAGTCTAATTTGTTAGAAATCTCTTTTTGCAGGCTGAATGCTTTGTTTCTAGAAGAGATTTCAAAGGTATAACAGGTGTAAGGAGATGTTTAGGTGGCAAAATAGAAATTTTAGCTGGTGGCAAGGTCTGCTTTATGCAGGTTTGTAACATGGCAGGTGATCTCTTGTGATCAGATTTCCTCAACTGGCTTCTCAGCTCTGTAAATATGCCACGCTTGTAAATAGTTTCTGAAATCAAATACTCAACTGAAAAATTATTGGGAGTTAAATCATCTAGAGCTAGGCACTATTTAAAGCCAGAATCTCTGACCTAAAATTTCAGCTCCAATGCAAAAACAAAGGATTTATCCCACATGTATGTGCTGACATTCACACAAACACAGCACTTCAGGACATGCTTACATTTTGACAAACACATTAAAAACAAGTTCAGTCCTGCAAAGTACTGTGAAGACCGTGAGGGGGCTAATGAAACCTAGGATATCAGTCATGACTCAGAAAAATCTTAAAACACATAAGAGGATTTTCATGATATGGGCAATATTCGGGCCCTAAACACATTTAAATTCCTTACTAGAGTTCAAGCAACATACTTAACACTCACCTGTCTGTTTTGCTGAAACAGGACCCTAATCCTGATCCTGCTTATTATCCAAAATACCAATTTTACCTGAGAAAAGTTAATGGCATCTGAAGCAGTAATGACATTTAAATATATTTATTATGTAATAAATGCAACTTCCTGTCCTTCACTGCATAAAATCTGTCATTTTATTTCATAGTGTAATTTGTTTGATTGGAACATTATGAAGAGCCAATTAAACTTTAACTGGTTTGTTTGTTTCTTTGTTAAAACTTGTCTGCAATTTCTGAGAAACAGCAGTCTGCTCAGTAACTCTGGGGACTCTTTTTCACACCATTTATAATTAAGGCAAATGGGTTCTTGCAAGGTTTAGATACCAAGAAGGAGTAATTTCTCTATAAACTGTAAAGAGCTGTTGTGCATGGTGTGTCCGGCAGGACCATTTTCATCACCATTATGTTTTGTGAAGTGGCTTAAAGGTCTAATAAGGCAGAACAGGAAGGCTGTTGATGGATATCAATACAACAATACCAGATATTTTCTTTCCTAAACCCTCAGAAGAGCTATAGTTCCAGTTCAAATGCCTCTAGGATCTGCAGGCCTTGATGTTACCATGGCAGAAGCGATAGCAAACAAAGATGAGCCAACTCTTTATAAAAGAAAATATGAAATATAGCCTATTTATTAGAGACATATTACTTCAGATTGCCAAATCTTCTTGGCAGGCAGAACCTTATAAAGAAAGATGAGATACTATTCACTGTTATTTATTTCTAAAATATCTGTGAAAAAATACAAGATGTTCACGCACACATGCACACAAACATGTTTGTATTTGGAAATGTTACTATGATCAAGCTTACTCAACTTATAAGTCAAAATGCAACATTTTAAAACATTATACCATAGTCAACATTCAGGGACTGCTTAACCCATCAAAATGCAGGAGATTCTGGCATTGAACATAGCAGCCTTCTTATAAATCAGCATAAAGCCTCATCCTCATGGGACGAAACAATATACACCAGCTAATGACCCGTGATCTAATATATATAAGAACTGTTCTTTTGTATTAGTCTCTAACAGCACATGGATAGACACAAATATGTGAAATAATGTTAGCTTGCAAATATTTCATTATTATAGAATTTATCTCTACTTGCAATGTGAGCGTTTAACTGTGTTGAAGAACCTTAGTTCCTTCGAGCTTGGAGGGCAGGGTGTAAGGTTTTGCCACACATCCTCCCACAATAAGAAATATGCTGTTAGAATTACTATATGCCAAGTATGCCATTACTATATGCCAACAATAACATTTCACCTAAAGAAAAAGCACCTGCAATATGGCAAGGGCTGTAGGGCTTTGCAAAGCTTTGACCTCATTGTGTTTCAATTGGCCTAATACACAGGTATGATTTCTTTGTAGATTAAAGAAGTATTGTAATCAACAAGGAGAAAAACATACTTGAAAGTAACAAGTAGCTCAGATATTCATTACTAGCCATTAACCTGATTTTCTAATGAATACCACATTAGGCATTCATTAACAATCATTCGTGTTTATGTGGAACAGTGGCTGTGTAATGAAGGTTGACAAATGAATAGAAATGAAATGAGGGAATTTTGGACACTTGTAAAGCAATTAACTTGTTTGGCATTAATTACATATTGAAAAGCTAAATCAAGTACATTTGGAAAGCCACTAGGACAGAGACACAGACCAAGAGTAGACAGAAAGACTAGATAGAAAAGAAAAGCTTTATTTCTTTTAAATAAAGAAATACAGCCATAAGTATGGTATTAAAGACAAACAAAGTCTATATCTAGCAGAAAGATATCAGATTGCAGCCTGCGTGTTAATAAAGAAATACGTTAATGAAAAGTTAAACAATGAAGCCAATAAAATAACCCCTCACAGTGGACAATGAAGTGCAAACAGGTGGTGTACTAGAGGGTTAATGTTTTTGTTTCTTAAAGAAAGAGCCATACAAGTGCCCACACACTTGAATATATGCTAATAAATGAAACCACCTAGTAAATTAGATGCTAGAAATGAGGGAATGGGGAAGCTCATTTTACAGTTATCAGGACACTTTCCTGCTAATGAGTTGGTAACCTGATCTCTCTAGGCAGTTCTGACTGCATCATTTCTGCTCAGCATGGCCCCAGTCCTGAAAAGAGATGCTCTGTGCATCCCTTCAGTGGCACTAAGGTGCCCCAACACCAGTGGGAAGCAATACAACAAGACATCACCCACTTCTGTGCTGCAGGAGACGGACACATGGTAACAAAGCTTGGGGACAAAAAGAGAAAGACAACTGAGAAGCAGATAATGGGTGAATTTTTACTCAGCTGGGACTTGCTGAAGGAGAGGAGCTTTCCTCTCGTGTGTCTAGTTCCTTACCCCGTTCTCTTTCCATACACACTGTAATCAACAGTGTGGTGCCACCTCACCCCCCATGTCAGCACAAAGCCAATGACCAAACTGCTGCCAACTTCCTACCCATGCCCTTTGCAAAAATGGAAAGGACTTTTCCTTGCCCATCGCTGCTGCCATAAAACTACTATTTTAATTTTGTCTCCATTAAAGGCTCATATAAATGCTCACATATCCTGATTTAGATCAAGAGGCCCATCAGTAATGCTTCCTGTTTCAAACAGATTCAACAAACACAACGTACAAAACCTATCTCTATTTCCAAGAATCATTAACAGCCTTTCTCTTTAGTCTAATGTTCCACTACTAATTATGCTTATAAATTGCCTATGTGATCAAACTAAAAAAAACATATAGAAGATAACTCATCTCCAGATATTTCTGCACTAAAAAGAGCGTTACTCTCACAGCACACACTTCACCTGGCAGGTGCTATCCTGATTCAATCCATGTTCTGAATTTGTACCCTATGCTATTAAAGCTGCTTATTGCCTCCTGTATTGCAAACATTTTCGACTACAGAAGACTAAATAAATCTTGCCTTGTTGCAGTAAATCTCATTTGGCTTTGCAGTCAAGTTTTAGCAGTTACATGCTCCATATGGGATGGTTCATATCGAAGGTCGTGAGTACCACAAAAATGAAACCAACTACAGTACCACAAATAACCTTCAATAAGTAGGAGCAGATTGCTTTATTTTTTTTAATCTGTTTTAACCTTGTCCAGTGGGCTTTTACTGTGCTGCTGCGAGCCATCCACACTAGCTGAGAACCCTCTGAATTTTCAGGAGGAACCATAGGAACCATAGGAAATCACAAATCCTTAACTAGCATATGCTAACTTTTCTCCTAGGAACAAAAGCAGCATCTCTGTTGTCCCCTCACCAGAAAACACCAATCAAAGAAGACTCTTTTCAGGAACAAATGTTAGCTGGGAACTTCAGTTGTGTTTAATTAAGTTCTTCCGAAAGAAACTGCATGCTGTGGCACTGAAAAGGTTATCAGAGGTCAGCTGCCTGCCATGACTTTGTGACCCCCAAAAGACAAAATAAAAGCTAGTGGTATCCCTGCTGGTAAGATTGGCTTCCGCGTTTGTTTCCCTCCCTTTCTGCTTTAATTTAATAGCAATCAGCACAATATGGCTGCTTTTCTTCTAACAATAGGATGGGCAGAAGTTAGATTTACGGCACTGCAAGGGGGAGAGCAGGAAAGAAGGGAAGCACACTATGGCTCTTGATCTACAATAGGAACATCACTTTGATACCCATAAATAACTTGCAAACCTATTTAAGATTCATTGCTGTCAAGAGCACACAGATGTGCACTTTTTTAAATTTAGTATTAACCTTATGGAGCATCTCAAATGCACAACTGTTAAACAACTGCCTCTAAAACGGAAAGATAATTCAGGCTATAGATCCATATTGAAGATAAAACGTATTCTAAGTATTTCTCTGTCCCATTTTAGAAGAACTGTTATCATAGATGTATGAACCAAAATTTAAATCACCAGTACAGCAAGCAAAATTACTGAGTAGATTGAAAGAACTCATTCCGGATGCTCCCTTGGATTATTTTGATCACCATAGATGCACACAACAGGTTCTGTGACTACCAAAACATGCAGAACAGACAGGATTTGACCTGAAGTGTCTGCTGGAAACCCTGCGCAGCTCCAAAGATTTCAGAATATCTATTATTAATCTGCCATCTTTATAATATATTTAAGGCTCTCACATCTATATTAGTAAGTTTGCTTCAGGAATTCACTTTCTCCCTTTAGTGATGAGCTAAAAATGAGTTGTTTAACCTTCCATTTTCATTTAATCCTTTTACAGTGCAAGAACTTTAGGCAATAGGAGGTAACACTCATAGTGTTTTGTGAGGAGATGCATCTTTTAAAAAACTTTTTCTGACCTATTCCTTTCTCAGCTATTACTCTTCATGCCTTTGAGTATGTCTCTGTTGCATCCTATATTGCAGATTGCTTTCCATTGGACATTCCCTTCTTAGGAAATTTGTCAGCAGTTTCCTTCAGACCCAGCACAGGACGGCACTGATTGATAACCTCGTGACGTAAAATCCTGATCCCATCCAAATCCATGGCAAAACACCTCTTGACTCCAGTAGGGCCAGGACACTCCCCACCTCTTTCCTCCACACTGAGATGACCCTTTCCATTTCCAATGCCACCGGAATGCTTTCTATTGCATGAAGGACCCTCAGTGCAACATCAGTGCAAGCGATTCCACTCCAGACACCAGGGAGGAAGAAGGAGGACTTGGTCCAACTCTAACAGGACAGCCTCCTCTCAGAGAGGGAGTCTGCGGTCACAGTTACTATAAATCTCAGCAGTTGAGCCATTAGCTAAAAATGAGAGAGATGATTCCAGCCCTTTTCAAATCACTTATTCATCTGGGTTTTAGAGAGGTTAAGGAAGGGGAGAGTAATTTGCTGAAACACTGCAAAACCTCCCACTGAAATCTAAGAAATTTTAGCTACAATGTACTCATACTGTGAATATTGGTTTCATTATTTACCTAATTAAAAATAAGGTTTTTTAATTTTTTTTTTTTTTTTAAAAAAAGGCCATAGTATTGAATCTCAGGCCATTATCATGGTAAACAGCAAGGAAAAAGATACGCTATGGCAGGGCTCTGTTTCTTCTTCAGTAATCCCCTTAGTGACAAAGTACTGGCGCTTTTGTTTGTGGGATGAATTATTCACTGGAAAATGCACTTCGATATGCTTCTCCAAGAAGGCATATCTCTATACCATACTGATGTGCAAAATTTAAAAACACTATTATCAATAACTGTATCAATTCTAGCAGCAAGGTCAGCTTTACGGTTCAGAGGCACGCATTTTAAAGCGATTAACAATTAGAAAACAGCTTCCAAGATTAAAGCGATCAGAGATAAAAAGACACAAACTACTTCTGCTGGGTTTTTTTTCCAGCATCAGCAATCAATCCTATTCTTCCCTGTGCTTAAATTTTCTCTTCTGTTGAAACACTATAGTCGTGAGGCTTTAATCAATACACAAAGCAATTACTTTCTAAAGTAAAACAATCTTAGGTCAACTAAAGATAAAGGAAATCATACAGGCACTTATTCATGTCTAAATGCCAAGCTTCTGGGTTCATTTCCAGACAAATCCAAATGACAAGGAGTACAATATTTATTTTCCCTGGTAACACACTGGGATACCACAGCATATGCTTTAGCTGAGTACAGTCTCCTGGGTTTGTCTTCAGTTTGTTCCACATAATTCAGTAAAATACACAGACAAGTGCCACATCTGGATTTGTTACCTAGGCAGCAAATAAACTTAGTCTGAAACCTCATAGCAAAATATGCAGTTTGCAATTTTAACTACTGTGGTGTCTCATTTATCTAACCTCACAAAGAGAAAAACAAGATACAGGTGATCAACAGCATCTCAGTTAAAATGAAGTTACATTGATGATTTTCAATTTTAATTAACTTTCTAGCTCTTATTTTCATTGTAAAATAGAATATTGAAAGGAGCACTGGTATCAGTACACAAATGTGACAGCAAACTCCCTATGCAGCCCAATTCTAAGAGTAAGCTAAAACAGTCTTTGTGACTGCAGTTAGGTTACTTTAATAGCACAAAATGCAAACTTGCTACTCTACCTAATGTATCAGATTATTTTTTTAATAAAAAAGCATGTTTTGAAACAAACAAAAAAGCATGAGAACAAGTACAGCTCATTTCAGTCAGAAAAAGTACTTACGGGGAATCAGCAGTCCACAGTTCTGTACAGCTCAGTGCAAAGGTTAGCAAAACATTTTTAATGTTTTCATGGCACTGGACTCAAGGCTATTTTGAAGACACAAACATTTCAGCGTTTAGAGTCTTTAAGAGTCTAGTTTTTAGACTTTAAGAGTCAATAAGTGAATAAGGCCTTCAGGCTCACACTCTCCTTGCTTGAAGCAGAACTTTTTAATACTAATTGCTTTGAAATACATTTTCCAGAAAGGATGGCTCAGCTGCCAGGTTCAGGAGCTGGTCAATTTAAGATTTTTTTTTTTTACTCCACTGAAAATAAAACATCTTTCATCTTCCCTGTAATAGCAACTCATTTATACCTCGTGTAGATTACTTGGTGTGGTTTTTTTGAGAACGCAGAGCAGGTATCTTTGCTAGCACTTCAGTGGATTTTGTAAGTCTATCTTAACCTCCCGTGCTGTGCCTCAATACTCCATGTTCAAACTCCTCAGGGAGAGGCAGCGTGCAGTGGGAAAAATAAATAAATGCTCGCCTGAATATTATCCACCCAGTCCTGATGGCAGTCAAGTGATTTTTCTCAGGTGTTTTCTGCAAGGGTATGAGCTCACCCTGTAAAGGACAAACTAGAGGACTGTATACTCCAGAGGCCTAAGGAAAACCAAGGAATGGGATTACAGGCATAAAAGCTGTGTTTTTTTCTTTCTTTTCTTTTAAGGATAAACAACAATAAGGAGAAAATAATCTTGTAAAAAAACAATCACAACTGTTCCATATAAAACAATTGAAGATACCATTACTATTGGTGGTTAATGAGGAACAGACTACATCCTGGCATTAGTCAGAAGTGCCTGTGGTAAACTGTAATTTCTTAACACTCTCAGGCCTTTACACCATCTTTCCAAAGAGAGTAACGCAACCAGATCTCCCTGTTGAGACTATCTAGGATGAACTCAGTTTGCCTGGAATAGAATTCAACCAGGTATGGGGGAGAAGGGAAGACTATTAATAAAGCAGCTTACATCATCTCAGATCATTCTACCACATGATAAATTCAACTATACAAGCAAAACGTGCAATTATAGGCCCATCAACTTTGCTTTTGAACCTGCAAAGATGGTGCATTCCCATCTGTAATGAGAGTGGTCCTGCTGTGCACTTAAGAGAGTTCAAGTTATGTCCACACATGAAACCTATGATATAGCTGGGATCTCTGCTATTGCAACCAATTTTACTGTGGAAACAGATACTGATGAGGCCTCCATCTCTATTGGTATATTTCCAGAAGTCAGAATGACTGTAGGAGACAACTGTAGGAGACCTCCTCTTTGAAAGCTGATGACCACCAGGCAACACAGGAGTGAGGGACACATCAGGCAGTCCAATAACTGAATTCCCCTGCTCTAGGCAAGGGAAATTGCAACTCACCAAGGCTGTGCAAGACCAGAAGCAATGTGACACCCGTTAGCTTCTTTGCTTTTGACAGCTGCTTTCACAGGCCAGCTCCCACCATAAATTTTTTGCAATTGTTTTCCCCTAGATTTTACCCAAATGCCAAGCTCCTTTTCCAAAATGTGTTACTTTGATATGTTTGGCCTTGAAAACCCTGCCTCTGGAGAATGCCTTCTCATCAACCAAGAGCAGGAGTCAAAGAAAACTGTCAGCATTAATATCAACTGCATTTAAAATTCAGGTGCACTGGAGCAATGTATTTCAAAATGATATTTTTGAAAATATATCTAAATGCTATAAAAATAAGTCAGAAATGTTTCAATATATCAGGAAAGGCAAAGGTAGGATACCAAAAGCACTTTTTACAATTATAATTCTTTATGTCCTGTATGAAATAAACAAATATGCAACCTATTGAGTTTCAAACACTGGAACCGATATTTGGAAGTGTTGAGATGTAAGGCCATTGTTGCAAAGACAACGGCAGGATTTTTGCTGATTTAAGTCAGTGCACCTTAACTGACCGCAGCAGGAGTGTGACTCTTTGAGTGTCTGTTCTCAAAGTTTGTTCCTACAAATACTAATACAAGTGACTCTTGGAGAGAGAGCAGCATGCAGGCTGTTACAGCAATACCATACAGTTTACTAGTAGTGGACAACACTGTGTGCTTCAAATCTATCCTTCATCAAACACAATCTTGAGAAGCATTTCTCAATTTTCTGCTTCTCAGTAAGGAAAAAAGAGTGATTTTTGTATGCTTTTTACTGACTGTATTCAAGATTTAAACATATTTAATTATGATATTAAATAATGTGAAGTGAAATTAGGTTTTCCTAGTAAAACAAATCTTTTAAATACTATACATCTACCTAATTTTCCAGCACATTCTTATCACAGATTTTCATCCAAAACAGGGGTTTCTTTACTCATATAAATGTTTTAATCAATAAAAACTACAAACTGTGCAGTTGATATTCTTACATTAAAAGACAATTCACAAAATTTGTCTGGGATGATCTATGCAGAATGAAAGAAAATGCAAACACCGATTGAGCAAAACAACATGGAAACCAAACAGGACACTTGCTGCCCAAGAACCTCTCTACACTTGCGGTTGTTAATCACATGCCATTAAAGTAGGGCTTCCAAAATACTGTTTATAGGCTCAGTCCCAAGCAGCCCAGCATAGGGTACTCTGAGACCTGAACAGAGCTTATTAGGTTGATGGAAAGTATTGCTCTGGTGACCTTGAAGTAGACCCTGATCCTTCCTTCTGACTGCAAGGGAAGTAAAGATCACAGAGTCACAAGAATGGTTGGAGTTGGAAGGGACCTCCAGAGATGATCTAGTTTAAATCTCCTGCTCAAGCAGGGACATCTAGAGCACATTGCACAGAGTCACATTCAGGTGGGTCTTGAGGATCTCCAGAAAAGGAGACTCCACAATCTCTTTGGGCAGCCTCTTGCAGTATTCCAGAAGTTTTTCCTCTTATTCACGTGGAACGTCCTGTGTTTTACTTTGCAGCCACTGCCTCTTGTCCTGTTGTTGGCCACCGCTGAAAACAGTCTGGCCCCATCCTCTTTACTCCTCTGCTTAAAGTATTTTTATATCCTGATAAGATCCTGTCTTCTCTAGGCTTGAATGGAATAGACGAGAGCAGCGAGATCAAGCCAAAGACCTCTGGCTATACTTACTAGCTCATAAAAACCCTGTCTTCTTTGTGAAAATGATATAAATGTTTCTTAAGAAAACTAAATTATAGCTGGAAAGAGGATCAGTTGTATTCATGCCACAGAAGAAGAGTTAGAACTGGATGATTAGTGAGAGGAAATATGCTTCTCTTCTCTTTCTTCTTACCTTTCCTTACGTCCCTTTGACCATGATCGTTTCAGCAGGATTGGTTTAACACAAATTTTCCTCTTGAGGTTGCTGATCTTTTTTTTTTCCCTCTTTTTTTCCCTCTTTTCCCCTTTTTTCCCTCTTAAGCAGTAGAAAAAATCTTGAAGTTTGTCTCTATTGTTGTTCAGCATTATTAAACAATTAGCTGCCTCCCTGACACCATGTAATGGCAATTCCTGGCTTTCCCTCTGAGTAGCTGCCTGCGATAGGATGCTAAGAGCATTAGAGAGGACTTAGACTCTGCTCCCCAAGGATATGTAAGAAATGCACATCAGGTGCAGAGGTCCTGAACTGATGCGTGTGCATTGCTCTCCTGAGTAGGAGGAGTGTTGTCCGTCCGTGTCAGCATGGAAACTCACTGTAGAAACACCTGTTTCAATTAAACTTAGATCCTCAGGCCTCCTAAGCCCAAGGTGAAATCTTTGCTAAAACAAGTGAGCGAGTTGAAGCTAAAGTATGATATATCTCAGCATAAAAGCAATCGTCCAGTATGAACAACATTCAGTTTCTAACTCTGCAGCCAGCTGAGTGGGGGTCCAGCCTTGTATAACAAAGATTACAACCAAGGCACCCTAGTTAGTTCTCAATTTCATCTTGGTAAGTGACAAAACCTCAATATTTGCCCAGGCATCAATGTTTACAAATTTTCCCTTCCTTTATTTGTTTTTATTTTACAGCTAGTTTTGTGTAACGAGCCTTCCTGGGCAGTATTCACACAGCTTTAATTCACCACCCAAATGTAGAGAGGATACTCAGAGTGTCTGTTTTTGCTCACAATTTTACATTGGCAAAGTTCATTCAAATCCCTTTAAAACCTCTAAACCTACAACCAAGCCAAAAAGGTACAGCTTCAGGATGCAAAAGAAATAAATCTTTTTGAAATGCTAATGGAGGAAAACATTTTCTGCTATTTCAAGAAATCATCTAGCCTTTTGGAGAAATTGTAAAAGGCTTGCCTTAATGAAGATATTTTAATTTATGGCATGCAATTATAGTTCAGTGGAAACAATATTATGCTGTGACAGCCTTGCTAATATGCTGTAAAAACAGAAACAGCAGTATGAGAGAGGCTGCTGCTTTTAAGAACTCATAGCGTTTCACTATCTTTGTTGAAGATGTACAAAGAACAATGCTATGGTTAGCTATTGCAAAGGTGCATTTATCTCTTGGCAGTGGCACTTCAGCTATTTTTCTGAAAGCATTTTTAAAGCAAAAAGCAAAAGGAAAAAAAAAATGTCTTGCATGAGTCCAGAAGCCTTGTGGAATTGCAATAAATATAGACAGTGCAATAGTTGATATTGTACCAGTGACCATGCGCACGATGAAAAGACTACCTAGGGCATTAGGCTAGGTCTGGTAAGAGGGAAAAGACACTGTGCCCTAATATTGCTGGTCGAACTAAATTATGAATCTGGGAACACAGAGGGGAAAAAAAAAAGGAAAAAAAAAGGCTTCAAAAGAAAAATAAAACAATACTACTAAAATAGGCCTGATTATGTGGGTCACTAAGTACTGTGTATTTCCCCTGTAGCATTTCATAGTAGTTACTGTTGCCAAGGGAAGCTTGATCCTCTCATTATGTATGTTTGTCTTTCACATCAGAGCCAGTCTCTTTCTTCCCGTGCCCCAGAACTGTAACAGAAATAAAAATAAGGAATGGAGCCCCATTATCACCCAAATACCTACAAAGCCGAGGGAGTGACCCCAGCGGGTCGGTGGGTCAGCCCCCTAATCATTGATGCACTTGCTCCAGCGGACCCCTGTCTTTTGTAGCAGGGTCAAAGCCAAGACCTCTGCTGAGTGTCCTCAGTGAAGAATTAACAAGTGTGACAATTTGCGGTCCCTCCCCCCCAGGCCCCTGGTCCTGTCTCTGTGAATGCTGTAAATAGAGACATCTGGATGGAGGCCTTTCACTGCAGTAATTGAAAATGAACATGGATCAAGTTCTGGCCTGTTGTATTCATAAATCTTCAGGCTTAATTACATTAAAGGGAAATCTAGGGCCCAGCTCTATGGAAACGGCTGATTCTATCAGGCTCTCAGATCATGAATCTTTAAGATAAGTGTTTTTCCTCTCTTTGGGACAGTCAGATGAGAAATTTTGATCAGGTCTTTCCAGTGCTAGAAGCCTGGCAAAGACCTATAATTGTTCTTTGTGGTTCCTTTGGCTTTGTTTGCACACAGCTCACTTTCGTGAGCAAGGAGTTAGCTGTGTACGTGCAGAGCGCGACCGGTGCCTCGCTCGGTGCCGGTGACATTGATTCTGCTGGGCTGTGCGCGCCCTCGACACGTAAACTCAGGAGAGGGGAAAGGTGCACATAATTCAGCATCCTCATTTGTGCATGCACAAAGTCTTCCGTCCCGCTTCCCAAGGAAAAGTGGAGTATAGGGAGCAAACGGGGTCTGCGACTCCGGTCACTCATTTCCACATAGGGCAAAAAAAAGGGGGGAGTGGGCAGAAAATCAGCTTGGAGTTCAGTGAAGATTTTCATCGCATCTGCCTTTTAAGAAAACCTAACTTTTGTTGAAGAAACTGATATTTTGAACAACAAGCAAATAAATCACAAAACTGAGGGCAGAAGGGATTAATTCTGCATTTTGAATGAAACTTTCTAGTTTTCCCTGACTGTCTGCTCAGTGAAAAAATATCAGCTCTTTCTGACAACCTGGATTTTGGCCTTTACACATACTGTGAATGGTGCCATGTGTTTTCTGTTTTTTTATTTATTATTCTATCTACACACATTTCAAAGCTAGACATTAAAATGCTCCCCCCGACAAAATACCTAAGAAGAAGCAAACAAATTCATGACTTTTCAAAAAAAAAACCCAGCTTCCTAACTGCAATATTCCCACGAAATTTCAGTCTGAATGAACTTTGATATAATTGCTATAAATGTTCAATTAATCAATAGCAGTGAGAGTTTCACACAGAAACCAGAATTAGGTACTTAGTCTCCACAGTTACTGGTTTCCCCCCTTATAACACAAATTTACATCCTCAAAAAGCAGGGAGGCTCTCCAGATACCTGAAAACAGAGAGCAAACAGGTCTTCCAAACAACAGCCTGTCTTGTGCCTAGCTTAGGGGCACACTGCAATAAATAAAAGCTCCTAAGCTCCTGAAATAAATCTCCCAACTTGGAAATGAGAGCAACCCATCCTCCTTAACAAATCTTGATTTGGTTCCAGGACTTGCACAAACTGCTGTGGCAGAAAACTATCAATAATGTTTGCTCTGTGGGAGAAGAGCGGGGTTACTTTTAGCCTTCAAAGCAGCAGCGCTCTAGTAACACGTGTTTTGGACATCAGCAGCTACTGTCATATTGACAGAAAGGGCTGGGTAGTCGGGCTGGGATTCTTTCCCTCCTGACCAGCAGCACTGTAAGCTTTTTCAGAGAGGACAGGCTCACAGTGTGACTGCAGTGTGCAGAGATGCTTCCCTTCAGCGGGGTCTGGGGGCTGCTACTAAACCCCAAAACAAAGGTTTGCGCATGAGTTCAAGGACAGGCTTTCCAGCAAAGCAGAAGAGTGGCAATAAGGCCAAAGTATTAAAGTGAGACTGGTCATCTGTGCAGCAGGGCCTTTCTTATCTAAAAGGTTTACTTGCAAATCTGCTGTTTTGCACCAGTAATTTTATTCCTGAATTCTATGTTTCATCTTTAACCCCAATGGTAGATTTAATTGCTTAATCATTCAGGTGCAGTCCATTTTATTGAGATCTTCTTGCCATGTTTTTAAAGAGGGACTCCACATGTGGAGCCCCCTTTCTGCTGTCTTCCAAACAGGAAGACTACTCCAGGAAAAGAACATCCTTATCGAGCTGCTTTCAAACAGGATACACCCTTCCCCAACTCTGACTCTTTCAAAACGTGCCGATGATCATGACTAATTCCTCTTACAGGCCTGTGTTGCTTGTGTTCTTACAAAGATTATATTGCTCCTCCTCTTACAGCACCTCTTGCCCCTTCACACTGACTTCCCTGCCTTGCCTCTCTTCCACGGGTATTGTCTCTTGCTGCTCCCCAGCATACGCTGCCTTGCCAGCGTCATTGCCAGCACTTTGATATGTGCTCTGGCAAGCCTTGGTACGGCAGTACTGAAAGCTCCCGTGTGCTGCCACGCTCCTGCAAACACTTAGGCTTGTGCCACCATTGAGAATCTGACAATCCCTGCTGGCTTCAGTGCAAATGCCCCCATTTAAATGTGGATTTGATAATTTATGGGAGTCAGGGCTTTAAATCGTGTCAGGGTCAGCTTGTGTTTATGAAAAATCAGAGTAACTCATCAATTTTACACTCCTTCCTGGCAAGAAATATGCAAAAACACCAAGGTAAAAAAGAAAAAAAAATAAACTGACATTATGAATTTCACCCTATTAGTAACTCAGAAGTGTTTGTCTGAAGTCTTCCAGAGCTAATAAACCTCTACCAGCATGTTTTATTGGCCTTAAATTATGAAACATACAACACTGAAAGCATCCTTTGTGCTTGTGTACGGTTGGGTGCTGCATTCTTCTTTGCTGCCTGAGCTGAGGTTGGTTGTGGGTTAAGGAGATATGTTAATGCCTGGGGTGCTTTTTAATTCTTTGGGGTTTTGGTTTTTTTTGTTTGTTTGTTTTATGCATACAACATGTTTATGCTTATGCTTATATATAAGGAGATATTCCTTCTGCATGAGGCTGTTTTTATTCCCTGGAGAAAAAGTACTTAACTCACACAGACACCTTGCACAATGCCAGTTCGTATTGCCTATTTCCTCATACATAAAAACAAAGCCTCAAAAAGGTGGAATAATGTGGATGCTTCAGAAACTCTCATGTGGAGTCAGTAGCTAACTTTCCAACATACACTCTGCAAAGCAAAGCAAATCATAACAGTAAAATATAAGTTCTGCTTTCTTCCATTCTTTGCCAATCGTAAACATATAGCTGTTGTTAAATCCCACCATGTATAATTTAGAACATCCATCACAAATATGGTAGATAGTAGAGAAAAGCATCTGGGCAGTCAATCAGTAGCCAAGCAGTACTGATCCATACAGCCAAAAGCCACTTCAGAAACTAGGAATGTGATCTCTCCAGTAAGCCCCATTTTCACAGAATTTCAGATCTCTCAAACTTTGTTCACAACCTAAGTGCTACGTCTTTTTCATGCACACACTTCTAAAAATGTGGGTCCTTCGATCTCTACAAATAATGACCTTGAGAGATGCTTGGGAGGCTCTAAGGTCCACTTAGACCACTAACTCGTCTTCTCCTGAAGCTTTAGCAAACAACTCGTACAGCCAAGGCACCAAAATAGGATGCTGCTGGTTACTTCTATACCTGACCCAGGAGCCATTCCTGAGATGCCTAAGTCTATCCCAAGGGAGGAAGACATCAGCAAGAATACACTGCAGTAGCTGCTGAGAGAGAGATCCAGGGGGTAGCCACGTTAAACAAAAGAAAATTAAAAAGGCTAAAAACACCATTAAACTTACACAGTTTCCAGTATTTTACCCATAACATAAGACCTAGTTATGGGCATTTGCATATTTGACACTGTTTCTCCTTCTCATGCTGATTCAACACACTACACACTCTGGCATACAGCCATAAAGGTTAAGATCACTTACGATTCATTTCTGTTATGCCTTCATCATTAAACAAGTTGAATATATTTTTTATAGCTCCAGAACCCTTGAAATAGGTTTAAGGCCTAAATATATATATGTGTGTATTGAATCCCATTAAATTTACAGTTTTGAGAAAACCTTATATGCCCCAAACACAGAAATCCTTTCCACTCATACAGGTCTCACAGTGTCTCTTCCTATGCTGAAAAGATCGAGTGACAGCTGGCGAGGTCATTGTAAATGAGGGAAAAAGAGAGTCTCGTCTCCATTACCAAATGGCAGCAACTAATCACTGTCACATCATGATGTGTTTCTGAACTGTCTACAGGTTTATTGTGGCCATTAACCTATTCAGATATTCTACTTGAGGAGAAAAGAAGTGTGAGGCCTAGTTCTTGGATCCCAATCTTCCGTAGTCATTTGAACCAATACAAAATCAATGTAAAGCACCACCAAAACAGACAAGATCTATACCAAATTAAATACATTGAGGTAAGTTAGACTCTGAATATAGAGGATATTACTGCCTACAGCACGCTGTTTTGTCCTGCAAGTATTGCAAAGTGTCTTCCACAACTATCACGGAAAATGTCACTCTTGTATTTACCACAGAGTAAGGGGAACACAGCAGAGGGACCAAGGTCTTGCAGATTCACATGCTGCTTTGCCGTCACAGCAACTTGCTCATGCCATCACACTCATGGACGAGCCTCTTGCATGAGGCTGACGTTCTCCAAGATTTCTGTCCAATCAGCACTGTACCTAGTAGAAAATCATATTTAATGACCAAATAGACAGCAGGTCCTCCCGTCAGTGAATCTTAGACAAATCTTTGCACATCAGCAAGCTCCTGGCATTCGTCAGACACAGACAGAAGTCCCTTCATCTCTGGAGATCATGGCAAAACGTGGTCATTCCACAAAGCCAGTGTAAGAAAGGTGAGAGGTTAAGACACAGGACTGAGTTTCAGAAGCTGTGGACTGAAACTGCCGCTCATCGTAACCCTTGGAGGTGGTGTCAGGTCTGCCTCCAGACACATCACTGTGGCTGGCATCAGCGTACCGCCGCTAGCCCTAATCACCAAGCGCAGGTCCTGCAATGGGGCAGGTGTGCCAGCTGGGAAATCAATGCACAATTACTGCTTAAGTAATCTTCTCAGCTTCCTAAGCGTGTTTTTCAGCCTCCTCCAAGCTCCCAATTGCACAGCTACATTAACAGTACCACCTAATGTACACATATGTGCTTTATATATACATGATCTTCTTGTCACAAGAACCTTCGCCTCTTGGAGAGGCACCGGGACTGTCTTCCAGAGGAATCTAATCTTGGCCTCCTGGTTAGCTCTTCCAGGAGACAAACAACCCAGGAGCAGAAGCAATACTGCACACTCTAGACCTCAGAACTGCACCCGACCTGTCTTTGTGACGCACCTCATATTGGAAAATAGGCACAAAATGTTACCTAGGGTGCTTTTCTACTTTAAAACCACCTTAGATGCTCAGTCTCTTTGTCTCATTTATATTATCTAAAACTGTAAAGACGCAATCCCAGGTGGAGTTCCTAGGTGATGCACTAGAAATTGTTACAAATAATCATCTTTTGTAAGTTTTGTAAGTTTTGTAAGTTAAGCAGTTCATGGACAAATTTAGCCCTTTACAGTCTTCTTGAATTGATATCATAAAAAAGTATTCAGCATAGATGAATTTTCAGGGGAAAGCATCAGTGGAAACTCTGAGCAATAATCCTCTTCTAAACTGGACAGATCAAAGAAATAGTTGAAAATATCAGTATATGAATTCAAAATCTTGTACATGACAAGCAGGGTGTTGGGGACGCTTAATGTATCTGCCACTCTATAGCTGCATTTTATTTAGTACTCTGGAAGTACAAATGCTTCCCCTCTAGTGGAACCACATAGCTTCCAAAAGCTGTCTTCCATTGAGAGGACAATTGTTTTCTATAGAGATGAGAAACAAATACCCATGACCCAAGTCACCTTGCCCCAGCAGGCTTTTGCTGCGGCTTCCTCTGTGTAAATACAACAAAGTCTGGCAGCAGTCAATCCTGCCAGCCCACACTGAGCCACCACAGAGTACATCGCTATTTACCCTTCCTATTAATCTGTCAGTGTTCTAGTCAAACACGTAAAACAATATGGTGCGTGCATATCTTGACTAGTCATTGCTAAGTTACTGAGGAGCAACATGAATGAGTGGAAAACCATGCAACAAACGATAACGCGAGATTTTTAAGGTATGGAATATTGGCGTTTTCAATTGTCAGCTTAAAGGAAGCAGCCATGGTGTTCGTCGCGCGGTGACAGTAATGTGAAAGCTACAAACTAGACCCCGTCTGCCTCTTTCAGTGTGGAATAAATGGGTAGTGTTTGTTCTGCTACGGTGCAGCTTTAATACTGACTCTTTTATAAATTCCCTGCTCCACGCAGTGAGGAAATAGGAGACTCAGGATCCTGCACTGCACTTAATTCCACACTACCAGACTGCTGACACAGTGCACAAACCAATGACCAGAGTTACCAAGGGTGAGCAGGCCCAGATTTTGAAGCATTTTGAAATATTTGGAACACTGCTAACTTAGAAACCCTGTTCAAGAAACCCAGTGGAATCCAAAAGCTATTCAACGGTCAGCAGTGAGTCCACTCCAGTACTCCTTGCTTAGACAAATTCAGCTCAGTCGTGGCAATTCTTGCCCTGCAGAGCATCTTTATAAACCTGCATGTACATTGTCAGACTGCTAAGTCAAATGAATTTCTTGCATTTCTCTGAGAAATAATATTTGATGATTCTCCAAGGCTTTGTCAGACCTGAAAATTTGCTCTGTTACCTCTTTAATCCTCTTTAATTCTTTTTTTTTTTTTCCATGAATGAAAGGAAGAGGGTGTGAATGACAAAGCCAAAATACAGGAAATAGGCCATGGGGTGTATTCGCAGTGCCAAGAAGACTTTATCTCAGTCAGATTAATCTTTGCCCAGTCAGCAAATTTCCCAGAGCTTGAGCAGAACTGGGGAAAAAAAGCATGTCTGTAAACATTACAAAATTAAATAACAAATTACCAATAATATCATCTAACCATTTCCAAAAAAAGAAAATGCTTTTGGTTTTCCTTTATGCTTAAGATGAACAAGTTCTACTTTGGCACTGCTGGAAGAGCTTTTTCATATGCGCATGTGTTAATATGGACATGTGTATATGGACATGTATATACCAGACTTTATCATGTAATTCATAAGTAACAAAAGCAAACTAAGGGTTCACTTATGCAAACATTTCTATGCAAAGCTTTATGCTTAAGCAATTCTATGCAAAGGTTTATGCTTCTAACTAGTCCCATTGACTTCAGTAATCTTTACTTATATATGAAAGTATGTAGATGCATAATTGTGTTCAGATTTTAGCTTCAACATCTCATATTTGCAATGGTTGTATTAATAAGAATATATAAGGCAATAAAAAATCCCAGATCAGGCTGTAAAATTGCCATGGTACTAGTGACTTACAAGGTGATACATTGTAATTGTACTGTACTGTAATTGTACTAGGCAATTCAACTTGAAAATGAGGCTTATTGTCCCAACAGTTTTAAGTTGACCAGAACAGGCCACAGCATATATCTCTTTGGACACTCGAAAGGCAAGCGGTCAAGGGATGTCCCGAAAAGTGTCTGGAACTGATCCAAAAGCAAAGAAAATAACTTCATCTCAGCCCATGCTCAGGCAACAACTAGTGAAGCATACGGAAAGCAGACCTACCCCCCACAATCAAGCCATCAGTTTCAAGAAATTACAGGCAAAACATCACTCTTTAAGTCACTGTTAGTCATGTTAAATTCATTCAATGTCAGAAAAGAACAGGTAAGTACATCAGCATTTCAAGACAAACAAGAGAACCACAATTAATTGATAACAACTTTAAGGTGGTAAACTCCCTGCCATTGGCATTGCTTGTCTTTTTAAACTTGCAAGGAAGTGCCACAATCCTATTCTGGTAAAGCCGAGACATTCTGGGAACTGCGGTAGCTGTTCTGCCCCATCTGATGTTTCACTCAGGCAGCCGACATGCTAACATCTAGGCAGTAATAGCAAAATCCCCAGTCACCTAGTCATAGTCAGGATTTCTGAAAATGCCCCAAGGTTTGTCCATAACTAAAAACTTGGCTATGCTTTAGCTAAAGATAACACATCTCCACTTAAACCTCGGGAATTACTACAGTTGCTAATTCTAATATAAGCATATCTAAATCAGAACGCTCCATTAGCCAATATGAAAGGAACTCATATGTATAAATTTGATTTGAAATACAGAAAAACAGAAAAACATCCCTATGTCTTGTTTCCTGAGGTTGAAGTGCAACCAGAGTTTCTGTACATTCCTCAGATATAAATGCCTGGCAATTAGACTTGTCCAAAGCGGTAACAATCTGCAGCGCTGAGATCGCGAATCAGGGTAGCGCATCCCCGCTCAGCAGCTTCTCTGTAGCTTTCAGTTCATGAGCCAAAGTCTACCAAGGTCAACAGAATGATGAATCTGTTCTTTCTTTCTACTCTGTAGTTGAGAAGTATGTATGTAAGGACCAAAAAAACCCCAAAAAAACAGTGACCTTAATACTTCCAAATCTCTCTTGCAAGAGACTCACAACAAAAGCAGGTATGTTATATTATCAACCAATGTTTTGAACTATAGCACTTGGAATAGCCTTAAGAGCGCAAACCAGGTCCCTTGCAGATGTTTGATGCTAAATTCTTCTAACTCTGATGAAACTCTTGTGCTAGTATCTTCAGATTATGTAAGTAAAAATAAAATACTCCAAACCATCTTTTAAAAAAAGAAAAACTCTCTTTAATAAAATATATTCACATTGTTTATAGAACAGAGATTTTTTAACTCTTCTAAACTACTCTAACATTTAAGGACAAAGAATTTTACTGATGGTGATGACATAATAGTAAGGTGCAGCAGCCTTCACCTCAGTACTATTTGCCAACCCATCGTAACCACCTCTGCAGGAAGGAAACTCCAAATACTGACAAATGTCACAGCTTCTTAACAGCGTCAACACAGTTAAATTCCCTAGCAGTGAGGGTGACAGAGCCCTGGAACAGGTTGCCCAGAGAGGTGGTGGAGTCTCCTTCTCTGGAGATCTTCCAAACCCGCTTGGACGCCACCCTGTGCCACGTGCTCTAGGTGACCCTGCGTGTGCAGGGGGGTTGGACTAGATGACCTCTAGAGGTCCCTTCCAACCTTAAGCATTCTATGATTCTATGATTTGATTTCACCTTTATTATAATGGCTTCCAACTTGTTCCAATTTTCAAGCTCCAAAAGATGTGCAGAAGAGATACAGAATTCAGAGTGGTAACCTAAAATGCATAAGTTTTTATGCCTAATTGCGCAAGTTTTTACTTCTGTGGACCCCTCAGAAATGATTCACAGGCTGCTGATGGAGATAAACCAGCTATTCTAAAAATTGTACTGTTCTGTTTCAAGTAACCTGAAAGCACACTGTATTTATTTCTAGGCTGGTTGCAAAAGCCTCGCTTGAGTTGAGAGGCCCTGAAATAAACCGAGACTTGATAGTTCCAAGCACTGAGCAAAGTCCTACAACAGAACAGCAAGAGCACTGTGATTTTCCCATTTTTGGTTAATACTCTAGCTACAAGTCCAGACTATTTTTCAAGGGATATACACAGAAGGCTTTTCCGATCTTACTTTACTGAGAAACTTCAAACAGTTATATAAGTTATACATATATATATATATGTTATTCAACAAAGTTATATAAGTTATATAAGCTTTCTAGTAATATGAAAGTTTGCTTTGTGGTTTATGAACTTCGTGATTTTATGAAGCAACTAATAACTCTGTCAGTCTGGTGGGGACAGAGGAGTCGACTCTTCCGGAACCAATGAGCATCTTTGCTATAGGTTTCAAAAGGCAACCAAGAAACCTTCCTAGAATAGCCAACTATTCCAGGTGGAGAGCAGTATATAGCTCAAGGAAGTTTGGGGAAAAGCAGTCTGCTCCTCTGACTTCAGCACAGCTCATTGCTTTACCAATGCTGAGGACTTGGTGCAGTGCATTGGTTGTCTCAGAGGCATCTTCAGAAAGAGTAATACAGCCTTAGCTTCTGCCACATCTTCTCACAACAGCACCCGTAAGCTCTCAGATTACTAGTTTGATTTTTCCATTTCCTTTTTCATTTCTTGTCTCTCAAGCTTAATATCCTCTAAATGCTGGTATTTATACCCAGTAGTATATCTGAGGCTTTTCTAGACACCATAGCCTCAGATGAGTTTAAAAGGAACTAACAAAAACAGTATTGTGCACAACTGCTGCATGCAGTGCAACCTGAAAACCACGTCTCTGCCCTCTATTTATATATTTTTTGTGTCTGTGTCCTCTACAGCTTTCTCTTCGCAAACCCCAGGTGTTTGCAGGCATAATGCTCCCAGTGCTGCAGCAAAGAGTTTATTGTGAAGAGCCTTTTCTTTGCCACTTGTCCTAAACCTGTTCGCAAAGTGCTACATGCGTTCTACCGATCACCATAAAAATCAAGGAACAAGAAGTCCTCTGTAAGCCTGCCCAGCAGCGCCACTATGACATTGGTTGCGACAGCTTTGTGACCCCACATTGTTTTCCATTCATTCACAAGCCTTTCTCTTTGTTTTCTTTTATTTCTGCTCCCTCAGAGGGGGGGGAAAAATAGAGGAGGGGAGAAGCCTTTATAGGCATTTTTATCTACTGTAAAAAAAAAAAAAGCATGTGTGCATTGGGGTAATAGATTAAAAAAACACAATGTGACAGCTACTTTAGAGAACACTGCATGGAGTTACAGTAGTTAGGGTTTCAAAAACCACCTGCAAACAAGTGCTGATACCATAGCAAACTACCCTTCAGATTTCTTTTTTCCTCTTTCTTACATGCTACTTCTTTTTGGTTTTGTTTTTTTTTTTAAGATCCCTCTTACCATTCTAAGCCCAAAGTTGGCAATTAATTTATGTGACAGCTATGAAGCTAGTATTAAAATTGTGAATAGTGGCTAGCAGTTTTCATGCCCTCAGTGTTAGCATCTTCACACAGCAGTGAATACAGGGGCTGCGGCTGGTGAAAGCGACGGCAGCAAATGGGGGCAGGCAGACTGATTGCTTGGGTTTTTGCTGGGCTTGGGCTCTCTTATTTATCTGTATACAAGCGTGGAGTGGGGGGAAAAGGGGAAGATTGGAACATGATAAAAACAGCAAAATACAGACACCAGAGGTCTTGCTCTCCCATGAGCACATGCTTGAGATGGGGCAAGAGATGAGCAGAGCGAGAGCCTGGTGACGTTTTCATCTCTTCCTGTGCTAGAGGAGAAGCGAGCGCACTCAGGAGGGGAAGCAAGAGGGGCACAGAGTGAAGGGCACCCAGGTTTGCTTTCATTTAAACAGGCGCCCGAGCAGGTTTAAGGCATCGTGGATATGAGGGCCGTGGCTCCACCACCACCTTTGGGAAGACACACAAACAGAGGAGGGAGCGAGTGGCTCCCAAGCTCTCCCCTCCAGGCATGTGGGGGAGCACATTGGTCCCTCCCTCTGTCCTTTTTCTGCCTGGTGTATACAAACACGGGCAGGAGGGAGCCGTGCAGCATCCATGCACGCACCTGGGCTTTGGGAAGGGCAATAGCAGCTGCGGGCTGAGGAATTTCGTGTGCGCTCAAACAGGAGAGGAGGAGAAACGTGGGGTGAAGGAAGAGCCACCGAGAGGTGCACGATGAGCATGGCAAAGGGCACCTGTTGGACGGATCAGGCTGGGGACAAGAGGCTAAAGGAAGCGCAGAAGGGCCCCCATTATCCCTGCTCTCCTCCTGAATGGGAGGGAGGGCAGGGCCTGAGGGTGAGCATGGCCGAGACTGGGGCAGGATGGGGACAAGTCCAACATGCAGGTTTTAATGGTGTGGAGGAACAGGAGGCTGAGTGCAGGGAAGGGAAAACCACCTCCCGTGTTGCCTTCTTTTTTGGCAAGGGAGCTGGAAGAGGAAATACCCGAGAAGGGCCCAAGCACTCGGTCTCCTCTCGCGGCAGGAGCTGCGGTTACAAGACACGTCGGCAGGCCGGGACGCCGAGGGTCGCGGAAGGGGAGGGGGGAAAGGGGCGGTTATTTGCGGCGAAGACTCAAGCCCGAAGCTGAAGCGGCAGAGGAGAAAAGGAGCAATATGATCAATACAGTTCCATTGTGGGGGCCCCGCGTACCTCGGCGGGAGACCATCTGCTCCCTGTCAATGCATCACCTGCTTGTCTGGGCTGTTGGCGAGGCAACGCGGCGGCGGGATTAAGGAGGCTGGGCCGGGGGGCACCGCGCGGGGCTGGGGTGGCCCCACGCTGGGGCACGAGGGGGACGGCGGCTCCCCAGGGCCCACGGCTGCAAAGTGCAACCTCTGCCTCCTTTTCCAGGGCGACCTCTCCCATTCCTGGGGAATGGGCTGGGGGGAAAAATCCCTGCAGCTCTAAGTAAAACAAATGCTCGTTTCTGGACCGCGCCGCAGTTTCAGAAAGCCGCTTTGCACTCGCGAACGGCAGCGGTTTTGCTCAAGGGAGCACAAGGGGGCTCAGCACGGCAGCGGGTGCTTTGGGGAGGGAGGGCTGCAGACACGGCTGCATCCCCCAGGTCCCTGCTGTGGCTCCGAGGGAAAGGAGGCTCCGTCCCGCCGCAGCCCCCGACGGGATGGCCAGCGCTTCCTGCAGCTTGCACAGTGCCCCTTCTGCAGTCCCGGTAACACCTCCCCTAAAAAACTCTGGAAATTAGGTAAACTAATGGAAATAAAATCAGGAACTTTGAAAATAAGCTCATGAAAAGCTGTAAAACAAGAAGTCTGGTAAAAAAGAAGAAATCCTCAGGTGTTCCACGGCAATGAGGGCACCAGGTGCCCAGATACAGCGTGCTTTGATTTTGGATAATTCTGAATATTGTTAATATTAAACATCAGTCACTTTCTAAGCAGACAAATCATAACTTCTTGGATCCCAGACCTCTCAATACTAAAGTGCATCCTGCCACCCGAGAAGCAGCATCGCTGCCGCTCGCTCCTGCAGCGCCACGACGGACGGGCTGCACCAGCCCCAGCGAGCAAGCGTCAGACAGAGCTTTACGTACATACACAGGCACGTATGTATACATACACAGGCATGTACATGTACACACTCCCACATACAACGTCTTCCCAAAGGACTCTGTGCTGTCCCACAGCAGAGCTCCTAAATAGGACCTGATGTTCCCTATGTTTTACGGATGTATTACAACCATCCCAAATATTCAGAGTTTGGGATTTTTTGTTACAAACTTTACACGTGAAGCAGATTCTCCCCAAAGCAGGTTAAGGTTCCTCAACCTTCAGAGAGAGCAAGCGTCCATATGTAGGTAGACACAAAGTCAACAACAGCAGGATCTGGGACAACGTCACATTCTCCTGAAAAACAAATGCATGAACAAAGCGCCATGGCCTGTCTTGTTGGTCTGCTGAGTTTCTCATCAGCGATTTTTTTTTAACTTTTCTCAATCCCAATAGAAGTTTCAGGCAAGAGTGAGGGAGAGTATAAACAAGGGTGCATAAGAAGCCAAGTTAAACCTTCACCTTTGCAAAGAGTTTTCCTCTTTACATATCATTCGGCAGGAAGCAAATTTCTTAGAAGAAAAGCTATCACCTGCATTCATTAAAAGCAACATATACACTGCAAAGCAATAAGTAAGCAGGGCCTGAAAACTAGCTCCAGTTTTAAAAATACCTCCTATTAAAGGGAGTGAGTACAGTCTAGGGGCATAAATGCAGAGAGGACACAGGTTAACAAATGATGTTACCTTCACCAAATCTCATTTTACCATCTTGTTTCAGTGTCATCAAAAATCAAACAGGGCAGTGCTTAACTCATTCCTCTATGGTGAAATAAAGGTTACTCACCTAATATCTGCAAATCTCTAAAGCTATTAGGTGCTACACATGTTTCCATCAAATAATTCATGTGAAAGGGGCAGTTTTGTGTACCTACAAATGAAGCTTGTCAAAGCACTGCAGCCAATTTTTCCAAGCAGTTAAAATCAAAACATCCATTACATGTGACCCATCAGGATGGAAAGGTGTTTTCTTGTTAGTTTGTAATCAGTGTTGAAGTAGTTTTTCATGCGGTACCACACTTGCATCCCAGAAATGCTAATGGAGTTTTCTATTGACATGCTGAACACAACAAGGAGTACACGCTTTTAGGTGTCACAGTTAATAGTCCTCACTGTTTGCATGAATCAATATGGAGAAACCAGACTCTTAGAAGACAGACGTTTTGTTGCTCAGAATGACATTCTTTCATTATCTATCATACAGTTGAGAGCAATCCACAGAGAAGGAATACTGAATATTTGTTTTCTGGATTCACCATTCATTTTAAAGAGTATGCTTCTGAGCCACTGAATGGTAAACACAGCAATTAAAAGGTAAATGTGGAAGAAATAGCAAGAATCACTTCTAGGAAAACTAAAATCAATAGGTGGATAACTAATACTGAGAAACAAAGGTAAAGCACACATCTCATGACAATGTGCAAAGTGCAACTTGCAGCTCCTCCATGAACTTACTGGGAAAGTGATCCATCTTTTCTGCCTTGTGCAGAGGCTCATAAAGGCATGTGGAAGACTACATCCGCTAGGACAGGAGACCCCGAATGCCTTTTTGAATCTGAACCTTGGAAGTCTAAATAATAAAACTTACCCTACAGAAGAGAAGCAAGACCAACACTTACCGTCTCTGTGCACTAGCAAAAATAATTCAGTCAAGCCAATGAATATCACTACAGGATATTTTCTTAGCTAGATTTCCTCAGAGTTTTACTATATAGATTGCGTTGATGCAATGCTTTTGCTTTTGGGTTTATACAAGACATCTAACTTAGTGAACTATAATTCCTTGATGAAAAGCAAGAATATATGAATGAATTAACATGATGCATTAGGTGAAATAAGCAGAGATTCATGGGCTTTTTTTTTTTTTTTTTTGTCACACTGGAGTAGTTTTTGAAAAGGATGTGTTATCAAAGAAATGAAAGTCCACCCTACTGAAGCTAGGGCACTACACAGGTTGGAAATTTTAGGGGCAAACACAAAAGGGCAGTATGAGGTTTACAGAATAGTGAATTTTGTTACACCTGCAGCCAGAGACTGTCTGCAAATACTGTACTTTCTTGTATGAAGAAAGGCTGAACAATGTTTTCTGATGGATAAATGCTCTGACATATTTGAGAATGCCATGTGATATGCGTTTTCTCATCTGGTCATCTCTTCTCTGGACTGTTACTTACATTTGGAAACAAAAAACAACACTATAGCATGAAAGGAGCAAGGTCTTGCAAGACCCCCCAGAATTAACTGGAAAAAAAAAAATCATTATCCAGGAACTTTTGATGCAGGGAAGAAGGAAAAGCCAACCTACAGAAAAATAATGTTAGCCCAAATGACCATATTGAAATGGAAACCTTGAGATGGAAAACAACAGAACTAGGATGATGGATAGTGGAAAGTGGTTCATGTTCTACATAACAGCGGGAAAGATCAGAGTTGTACTGAGGTCTATATTATATATTACAGTGTTTATGGACAGAGAGTGGGGAGGAGCACAAAACACCAGATAAGGCTCCAGTTTCCTGTATGCAACACTGAGAGGCTGAGCCTCAGAAGGGCAAGAGAAAGCACCTAAATTAAGCTCTACTACAGGATTATAGAGAGTAACAGTATATTGTTATTACCAAGAGCAGTAACCTAGAAACACTAATCTCCTCCACTAACAGATTTTTTTGCACACCCAGAGTTTTTTGAGTTTTTTTTAAGATAATATTATCTATTTGACATTATGACCCCCAGGCAGCAGATACACTGAGTAAGACTCATACTGATAATGGCAAGCAATTGGTGAAAAGAAACCTTTTAATGCACTTGACAGAGAATCCTGACACTATGTTCAAATATTTGTGATACAATAGGCCACGCTTTTTTAATCTGCCCTGTTTATTGTCTATATTTTGTACTCAAAAGTATCAGTTTCCTGTTAGCCAGTACTAACTATATTTCTGGCAGTAATTTCCAGCCTCTTTAGGCAAAACAATAAGTGCAAGCAGCTTTCAGCTGCTGCAGACTCATGCAGAGACTTTGGAGTCATTGAAGCTTCCAGCCAAGTCAAAACAATTCTTAATTACTGGTACCATATCTACCCCAGGAATGACCCATACAAATTTAATTGAAATTTTGTCTGGATTCTGAAGTGAAAATTGGGTTCCCTTCATAATCTAGTATGTTAGAAAACAGTAGTTAGAAAATACCAACAGGGATACTTAAAATAAAACAGTTGAGCACCATATTTTGATGTCAAAAAGGCATTCAGAACACAGTTTTGAAACAACAAAGCTGCTTCCTTGTGTAGCTAATGACAGTCAGCAGGAATTAAAATAACAAGAAGTTTCCATTCAGCCAAGAGGTTAATTCTGGAGAAGAGAAAAATCAGGTTTCCTGCAATGCTAAGCTGCAGATCTGTACCTTCTAAGCCACACTATTTCTCCTAGTACCTTCCTAGTACCTTCCTAGTAGCTAGTACCTAGATCTGTACCTTCTAAGCCACACTGAAACACCATATCCTAAGGAACACTATGCACAGGACCCATCGGATGCCATGTTCCTTTAATGTACTGAAATCTAAACACTGGGGCTAATCCCAGAGTTCATGATTTTGATTGGAACAATCTTAAGTGAACTAGTCTCAGTAAGATTTCTTTTCAGAGCACCGAACAATCCTAATTAATGCAAAATATTTCCACAGGATAACTTTGATTTTGTAGAATGTGTTTCCTTGCAAAATCATTTTGCCAGAAAATTCCTAATTTTGCTAATAACCAGTTTGCAAATTCACTGCTTTAACCATAATGTAGGCAGAAGAAGAACAAGGATGCCCTGATAATCCATCTCTAGGACCAGCTATCACACTGGAAATATTTTATATTTCCTTCTGGAAATACACAGGCTTCTCATGCTTAATCAGGAGTTTTTAATGTTTATATTAAATTAGCACTCGGAGTCTTTTGGGCACTATTATCAGACAGTCTCTGATAAGCTTCTCATCTGAACAAGTTTGTATTAAAGCAGTATACCTTAAATAGGAACAAATGTTGAAACAATAAAAAGAAACAGATGCAGGTAACATCGGTAGGATTACTAAGTTAGGTAGGTCTGTGCAGGCTGTCATGCATATGAATTATTTTAATGATCTTTTGTTTTCATCTAGCATTTCAACCAAGAAAATGGGTGCAGGAAGCATTGAGAAAAAAAATGCAGCAGCAGAGAAAACATAGCTGGGGACAGAGAAACCATTTGTCACAACTAATGCCACTAAATAAACTGAAGGGAACGTGGAGTGTTTTCCGAAAGGGGCCTAGATATACCATAGAGGGATGTTGTAGAGGATGGAGTGAAAACAGGGATGAAAATCAGGGAAATTTGAGGAAATGACTCAAAGATGATAGTGATATCCTCTGTGCAATGCAAAATGAACACCCAGGCAGGTGTCCTGGATGGGATAGGCACTAAGGAATATATAAAATAAATTAATCTGAAAATGAGGACCTGGATAAAAAAGATTCAGTAGTATGAACTAAAAAGAGCAGTCTACCTTTGTAAGATGAAACAGAGTAGCAGCAGATGGATTTAGATAGAGCAATGAAGTAAAGGATAAATGAAAGACAAGCCAAAGCCTGAAGGGAAATTTTGACTTTTTTTTTTTTTTTTTTTTTTTTTTTTTAAAGCACTCTAATAATAGTGAATAAGATTGTTCCTCATAAAAAAATATGCTCGGCATTTGGTCTGGGTCTGTGCAGAAGCAACATGGCTATGATAAAATAATATGTAAGGAAGAAAGCTTCCCTTGAAATTTGGGTTCCGTTTTGACAGAGGAAAAGCAAGTTTCTTTTGGTCATAGCACTTAAACAGATCTGCAAAAACCAGCTGGCTTCCAGCTGGTCTGTAAACAACATAATTTCTTGCACTTATATATATATATATATATATAAAACCAGATTATCAGTGTGCAAGGCAAGGTAGAAAATTTTACCGATATCTCTATAATTAATGAGGAAGCAGCAATATTACTTCCTTCATTCTTCTATTCATTGGTTCCTGAATGAGCAGAAACTTCAAAAAAAATCACTTTAGAACACATTAGGATCTAAAAACCTTTAAGCTATGTTATGGTCTGCAGCTAGGAGGAACTTTCTCACAAGCAACTTGAATACTTTCCAGTCATCTGCTACCAAAGATGTTATTTGGACCTTTGAAACAAACCCACTGGACAGCATATTTCTGGGAGACATCTTCCTATTTTCCATTTTATTTGTATTTCAACCTATGTCCATGATGTGTAGGTTACACCACTGTTTGCCCTGCTGCTGAACTCAAAGCTATGTGTCCACTGTGTTTACACACACATGCAAAATAAGCAATATTTAAAAGACACAATATATCAGTGCTGTTCTGAAACTACAGCTCACAATAATAAATGGAATTCTCTTATTCCTTGGCACTGCAGGCAGAGCTCTGTGAAACTCATGCTGTTTTCAACAAGTTATCTTCTTTTCAAAATTGTTCTCATCCTCCTTAGTCATTATTTCTTGGAAATTTATTGTTTATAAGTTCCATATACGTATATATTAAATCAATTTCAGTAAATCTATGAGACACCACAAAGGAAACAAATATTGTGTAATATTATTACTGATACTAAAGAGATCCTTCTCTAAGTACTACACATCATAAGCTGTATATTATCATGATGGCCTTTCTTTCTAATATATTCCTGATAAATTGAATGCTAGAAAATTAACAGCCTGTCTGCGGATCACACCTGGAAACTAAACTACATTTCCATGCAATGGAGATGCATGGTCATCCTCTTGTCTTTAGTCTGTGGCCTGGGATGCCTTTTAACTAATTTGTGGAAAATAAAGATTATTAATTTAATGTATATATTTCAAAATGCACTATGGTATGGAGAGGCAGGCCTAGAGTTTATTTTTTTGCAAAACTACCTATGTCTGGCAAGTAGAAGGCAGTGCTCCCTCGCATGGAAGAATAATGCACATTTAATACATCAGTGGCAGTTTCTCATTGTGAGTCAAACCATAAGTGTGCAAAGAGAAGATGACATCAAATTCTTCTACATATGAAAATCTGTCAGCACAGGTAAACAAGAATACTTGGAGCAAATTTAGTGATGAGGAAAAACAACTAAAACACATTTAGCTGGATAATGAGGTGGTAATGAATGCAGAGCTGCACTTTGTATTCCATTCCGGCACACTGGAGTTGAGTCTGGGCGGGATGGGGAGCCGACACTTATCCATTCCTGCCATGCATCACTGAAATGCACAGCATGGCCTCAAGTTGATTATTGCTACTTTCTAAGAGGTTGTCAAAACATGTAAACTGCCAGCAGGAGATATACTTTTAATAAAACTGCCTACTCTCCAAGGTTATTTTTCTGTTATAAAAACAGCATCCTTTCACATAAAATGTTCATGTGAGCAAGAGAGCATGTAAACTGATGCAGCAGCATTCCCCAAGAACAGCACTGTCATCACAAAGAGGCAAACTGGATATTTAGACAGACTAATTTTCTCCATGCTCCCTGTTATTTGACAATGAGATGGTTCATTCTGAAATGAAAAAGCACATGAGATTTGCACTGTGAGTTACCTTAAATTACATAATGTCAGTCAATCTTCTTTTTCAGTGATTATGTCTTAACTCTACCTTTGTGGATGAGAACAAGTCCAGACCACTACAGCTTTTCTAATTTATACATAAATGGATAAGGATTGTATCACTGAGGTTTCAGATGGTTTAAATAAATAAATAAATAAATAAATAAATAAATAAATAAATAAATAAATAAACAGGAAAAAAAGTCAGGTGAACATGTCCCCAGGACTCTGCAGATACATTAAATAATGTCTCTTCTCTTTCTCTAGAAGAAAAGAAAGAGAGAATGGGACCAAGGCCCATAGTCCTTATGGAAGTAACATCTGGAGAGTATGGGTAGAGCGTCTTACTGATGTTAGTATCTTTGTCCTGTTTCAAAACAAAATGAAGTGCTTATAAACTAAATTTCAGAATTTCTATGAGATTTAGGATGAGGTCCTCCTCCTTCTAAGTACCACCAGACTTCCACCCACTGAAAATGTGTGCAAAAGCAGGTGAGCACATAGGAAAAAATACGTCTAGTGCATTAAATTTGGACAGAAGTGCTGAAGGGCTGGACAGACTCTGCTATGGAGGAAGCTCTTCTTCAAAGCCCCTTGAATTACAGCACTCCAAGAGCTTTGCGGGGGTATAAGGATTATAACATCCAACCTCAACATAAGGAATCTCGTTTTATCACAGCAGAAAGGCAAAGCCAGGTTAGAAGACAAACATTGAGCTTCATTCAAAAACAACACCTAGGTACAGAAGTGTTATCTTGTTACTGCAGTCCACTAGAACAGCTTTTGTTTTTATGCACTCCCATCTCTCACAGTTACAGACTCAATAAAAGTGGCATTGAATGTTTAACTAGTTTTCATTTTTAATCCATTAATAATGATCTTATTTAAGTACAGGTTTTTGATAGCATACCTGTGGGGGGAAAAGAAAGCAGCCTTTTCAATAAAGATAAAATAAAAATGGAAAAAATGATTCCTCAAAGCACATCTTCCACAAATCCCCGTCAATTAGTCTACCCACATTTGCAGGATTTGTCTTTCAATCAAGTTTATCCAGGGTTTAATTTCAGATAGAGTCTTTGCCTCTCCCATTGACTTGTTTTTTCTACTTTGCTCTTCCTTTGTACATCATTCTTCTCTGTAGCTTCCTCTACCTGTCCTTTGTCTGCTCACTCTACAGACTCTTTTTCTCCTGCATGACAGAAACGACACACAACCACCAAAAATACCTATTTAATTTCTCTTAACTAGAGGACAGCTTTACAGTCCTGCAGAAAAAAAAATGAGCTGACAGCAAGGTAACCTTTTCTGTTAAAGGAATGTTTCCTCCAAATCAGCACTGTCAAACAGGAAGAAAGAAAGAAGATTGCAGACATATTTTTCTGTTTTCTCTTTTGTTCCTGATGCCAGAAATAAACTTTCTCAACCTCTCTTGCCTAAGAGGGTAAAATTCAAGGACTGCTTTCCCTTTGCATCTCAGAAACAAAGGTCAAGGGAAGGCTGGCAGTAGATATATCTTCACAGCATTTGTTTAATGAAATCCAGTTGTGACACAGCACTACTGGAGTTTTTAAACAGATGTTTTCTATGTATATATATGATTTTTTTAGCACTCTAAGACTTCTTTTTGCTTTATTTTCCCTCATTCAGCACAACGTCTTGAGTAACTTCCTGTCAAGATGCTCCACGATTAACAACCCTTTACAAGGAGACTAAGATAAATACCATACTTCATCCCTCAGCTGATGGTAATGTTAGTAAACATGTTAGATTAAAATAAAAAATAGATTATACTGTTGATAGGAACTGCAAAACTGGAAGAAGTGCCCAGCAGCCCACTCAACACTCTTAGTAATGGTTTCGACTTTGCTCAGCCAATTTACTGCGGGAAAAGAAAAGACAGAGGCTCCTTCTCAGTGCTTTCTGTCACGAACAAATACAAATGTTGATCAGGAAGCTGACAGACAAATCAATAGACAACATCTATCAGAGTCTTAATTAGCATACACAACCCAATGATTCTCATTATATAAGATGCTTATTACCTCATGATAGAAACCAGGCAACAAGTAGATTTCCTTCTTTTCCTTCTTTAAGTCATTCTTAGCAGTAGAGATATTTTCCAAGGTAGTTTCAAGAATCTCTCAGCTCTGGCTGGAGAGAAGTGAAGACAGAGCTTCCTAATATTCCAGAGCAGCCTAGCTGTTGACTCCAACTTAGGGACAAGATACAACTTTAAAGAAATAGCCAATTTTCCGTTGAACTAGTAATGTATTTTCTTTCTTCTCTCTGACTACCCACATGCCTAGTTGAGGCAGTCCCATAGCAAATATTAGCTCAGAAAGAGCTCTAATTTTACCTCTGTACCTTTAATTTTATTTGCCTTTCTTTTTCAAGGCTTATTTCTGAGCTACCTAACAATTTTCAACTGCAAACTGTAGAGGGGACCTGACTTTCAGAAAATTAATTATCTCCCACAAAGCTAAAAGATTTAACTTCAGCTCACTTTAAATGTTTCATTTTTCATTCTGGTTTCCATTATGGGTTTAATGTAATACTCCTCAATGCCACTCTGACAAATTTAACTGAATCTACTAAAACACACCAGAACCACAGGGCTATTGCCTATAGAAATAATGATACCTTTTTTTTACGATCATCCTCTGTTACTGGCACACACTTCCTGCAAATACAGAATGGTACACCACTTAGGCCTTCCTCTACTTCCCACATTTCTAGGGAATATCACCACTGACAGAGTGTTTAACTTCTGTTTTATTAATTCTTTTTCACTCCTGGTACATACTGGTGTTTGGGGACTTTACTATCCTTACACAAGCTTCATTCTATTCAGTTTGACTCCTGATGTTTAGACATACAATCTTTGCAACGCACACGTTTTTATGCAAGTAACTCAGTAACTCAAAGGATTCCAAACACCAGAAATTCCGTATGTTTTCATCTACTGCCAGCATAGGTACTCTGAGGCACAGGCTGCTCTTCCCACATTTCTAAATCAGAGAGGAAAAATTCTCTTGGAAGCTTCACTGTCAACATCAGGTGGAAGTTTAATGCTTGACACTGAGACTGCCTCTTGCACTGTGGCTGAGGGTTGCAAATCAGTGTAAAGTTTGCTGCTAACTGGCGAGTTTGGACTTCAACAGCACAAAGTGTGATGCAAGTCACAAAATTCCCTCAGAAACTATATATGTTGATTTCTTATCTCATACTGAGGCCATGCTGCTACAGCTGGATGCTTGCTACAACTCGACTGCAGTGATAAGCATGACACTTAGCTGAGAGGTAGCTCACCTGGGTGTCCGGAGGAGCATTCATACTGTTCCTTTACATTTTAGCCAACACCAAACATTATATAAGCTGTTGTGTAATCCAACTATATAGTAAGCCTCTATTTCCAGTCCTTCAGGAAATATCTCAGAAGTGGTTTCAAAAGCTTTTTCAGATGCTCTGTTCATTATTCAGTGGGATTCTGTTGCAAAACAGGGTGGTGTTCTTCAATTAAAAGCTGTATATAATGCATATACTTCAGGGGATTGTTGAAGGTGATTCAATTTCATTGTTTCTTGACTTTTAAACGTCTATTTCACAATGGTAATGTTCTCAGCTTAATTTGATGTGGCATTTTAAAACAGCTTACATGAAATTAGTAATGGAAGTATAAATCCCAGAGACAGAGGCACAATTATCCAGGGAGCCATATCTTTAAGACTGTATCATGTACAACTTCTCCATTAAAACTTTATAGGCAATGTGCTGAATGTTAGATAGTGCAAAACAGGAAACTTCCTCACTGCCTGCATTCAGTGTGGCAGCAGGATCCTACAAAGCTTTGTTCATGAGGGCCACATCATGACTTGGAGGTCACAAAATTTACCCTCAAGCCAACCTATATGGTTCCTGCTCCTCATTTCCCTTCTCTCCTTCAAACTTTCCTATCCTCTCTCACTTCTCCAGGTTCCTGGGGCTCTCGGTCTGTTCCAGTCCCCGTCAGGGTAGGTTGGGCTTGGCCCCAGCACCATCCCACCTTTAGAAGAGGTCACTCACCCACAAGGAGACAGGGAGAGGGCACAAGGCACCACCGCTGTGTCTGACTATCTGCTCTAGGCGACTGGGCCAGCTCCCACCTGAGAAAAAAAAAAAAAAAAGAAAAAATCCTCTTGTATTCCCAGGAGAAGGATGGGAACAACTAGACACTTCGGGAACTTTCGCTATGGAAGTTCTCGGCCTCATTTTGCTAAGTCAGTGTTTTAACAGAAGGCTTCAACAGCTACCTCATCAGCTCTCAGCATGTTCTACCATAAGAAGCAAGTGCCTTGTATACAAAGACGTTTGCTTCCTTTTTGCCTTTTAAATAGGACTTTTCTCTGCATACTTCATGCCAGTCTTCATATTCCACACTACTGATACTATGTCATCTGACCCTCCTTAAGAAGCTATCGGCATTATACCTTTACGTGCTCTCTGTTCCCTCCTGCTGGCACATCTAATTTAATAGGTTCAGCATACAAGTACAAATATGATGAACATTTTTATGTTACTTTCTAATGGTAAGCCATATTAGTCTATACAGTAAGAGCTGTATTCTGCATTCAGTGTGTTTTACCAGCACCAATGTCTCCAGTGTAAGTAAAGTCACATCACTTCCTTGAATATATTGAAAATCCATGAATCATAAAAACCAAGCTAGACATATTTTACATTTCACTTAAAAACAAAAAATGATTCTGTTTTCAACAAACTGTTCTTCACAAGAGAAAACATGGCTCAGATGGGCTCTAATAGTACAATATTTGGTCAATTAGGTACAGAGAAAAATATATTTAGTATCTTTTTAAAAATTCTTATGTAACTTGGGTACAGTTTACCAAAAGTATGCTGCAATCGCAAGGCTTGCAGCCAGGAAGAATCATAATTCTCTTTAAAAAAATCATCTTTTCGCATATTTACTGAATTAATTCACCATAAGGAAATATATCAGAAATATTTCTAGAAGTGTTTTGCTAATAAATCAGAACTTTTTTTTCTAATATTTCAATGCCTAATTCTAACTTTTACATGAAATGTGTGCTATGTGCATGCGGACAGTTATATATACCTTTCTTTTAAAAATTGAAGTAATTTGAAATAAATGAGTTCCAGACAATTTTTTTTTTCTAGATGAAAATGCAGAACACAAACCTGCATTTATATTGATACCTAATCCCCGTCTTGTCTGTGCTAACATAAATCAGGACAAAAACTAAAGCCAATGGGATGTCATGGGGTCAAATCAGTTTGAAATCTGAATGAAGACCACACACTTTTCATCCTTTAGAAAGATTCACACCATTTTGTTGTTCTTTATTTTGGCAAATGAAATTAGACAAATCACTTTTACTCGCTTCTCCTAGCTAGGCTTCACTTTATGGTTTTCATGTACCAGCATAAGACTAACATACACACATTCATGAATTTAAACTGAAATGAAAGGAAATTAAATTGAATGATTCTCTCCAAGGCAAATTCAGACAAGTTATAAACCTTCCAGTGCCATTTCCTTTGATGTTATGGAGGATTATCATATAGCAGTTTTGAGGTACCCTTCAAACTATACATTGGTCTTATAAACCTCCCTTTTCTGGTTCTGTATTCACTGCATGGTGAGCACAGATATCTTTCTCAGTTTGAGCAGTGAATCAGGGGAGCACTTTTATCAGCCTGTGGACAGCAAAACAGTATAGTCAACTGTCTCAACAGAAGAGGCCCCATTTGAGAACTCACAGAACTCAGTGAAATAGTGACAGTTTGCATCTGGAGTGCCTAGAAAAAGAGAGTGATTCAAGCAACATCCTAGAGTCAGTCAAGAAAGTGGAAAAAAAAAAAGGAAAAAACTTCTCCATTCTGCATTTACTGAGATATATGAATCATTGGACAATATATATCCCAAAGTCAGAAGGAAATGCATAAGATATTATATATCTAAATAAAATTCACATGTGTAAGGCATGTTTTGCTGCAATGACCTTTTTTAGTCTATTTATTTTTTCCCTTTAGTGTTTAAATTCAGGTGAAACCTCCTTACAGAACACATTGATTGTCATGAAACATTTTTCCCGGTTTCGTTCAAACTGTTATAGAGAATTTTATTTGGAATTTACTCTGTGAGTGACACAGATTCCTCCCACAGCTTCCTATGGAAGTTCATCATGCCCTTCAACCACTCATAGTCCATTTTAAACAGCAGCTTTCTCCTCTTTGGTTTGGAATAAAAGTCTTTAAAATCAGAGGCTGATAGTTAGAAGCCAAGATATTTGAACTGCAATGAAGTCTTGGGTTTTCCTTTTATTTCTGTGGACTTTGGATCAGTTTCTACAATTTTCTTCATTTATAACCACCAAGAAGAGCCCCTCTGTCATTTATCAAAACCATAACCACTCAGATAAAAAATAAAATAAGTAATGCTATAAAGTTATACAAGTTCTATTATATTATAAGCTAAAGACTCCTTAAAGGTCTCCTTTTAGACCCCTGCTAAAGATCTGAGCGGGACTAGTCAATACACAGGAACTGTGCTGGTTTAACTAGGCTGAATCGGCGCCTGCAGAAAACGCGGTCAGAGACCGCTCCTGTTAACCGCGTGTTGTTACAGAGCGCTCCCGCAACGCCAAGCCAAGCACGAGCCTGGGGTAATTCTGCCAAAGTCGGAGGGCTAAATCTGGAGGAAAACTTGGCCCCTTATGTTTTGGAATCCGAGCTGTCACTGCCACATGGAGCCCGGATTGACTTATTAAGAGTTGGAAGAGAGGCACTTGGTATTCCGCAAGGAAGATGGCATTTGCGTATGTGTTGGGGATGAAGGAGTTATGGCGTTTCTATGGGTCCTGTGAGCCTTTTATTTTATTCAGATCCCCACTGCTGCACAGCATGAACTGACTGAGCCCCAGAAGAGGTTAACTAGCACAACAGCCATCATTTGTGAGGAGTGGGAAAGAGCCATGTGCTGCACCAGCTTCTTTTCAAGACGCCTGATTTTTATTTGTCTTCATACTGGCACAAGGGCAAGCACCCAACATAGCTCGTCTTGAGGAGCTTGGCAGCACTCTCCTGTCCTGGCAAATTTGATGAAGGCAAATAAAGTAATCTGCACATTGTCTATTCCTTCGCTTGGGTGACTTAAGTTTGAAAGGAAAACCAGAGAGGTGGAAGGGAAGGGAAGGGAGAGGATAAGACTTTGGGATTTGGGGCCCTGTTACCATTTATATCATAAGCATCTCGCTTTCGACAAACAAAGTGAAATTATCTATTGAAATCTTACCTATTAAGCAGAAATTACTTTAGAAACAGCTCCCTCTTCCCCCATCCTCCTCCCCTCCTTTTTGAAGCCATCATTGCATAGATTTATTCTATTCAGCACTCACATTAGCAGATGTGAATGAAGGAATCTGACTGAGCCTGTCAAGGCAAAGAAAGCCATGAAAGAAGAGAGAGAAGAAACATTACACAACTATAATGGCAGCCACAATGGAAATATGCTGGCGTGAAAACAATTAATGCAATCAGTGCTCTAAGTTCACGGCTTCCCCTGAAACCAAGCAGCCCCTGGAAGCTGAGCACAACGCAAGGAACACCCTGAGGAAAGCACGAGTAAAAAGGCTTTGCTGTGCATACAAAGCTGCTCGAGGAGGGGGCTTCAATCGCTGACTGTTTTGCCTTCACCTGCAGTTGCTGACACGTGCTCACGGCTTGCTCAGAGACAAGAAGGCGGCCGAGGGAGCGTACTGCCAGAGTTTGCCTCCATGGGGAACCCTTGCCCCTACGCTACTGCGTACAAAACTGTACAAAAATCACAAAAATTACAAAATGCTGAAATGAGCAGATTTGAGGATTTGAAAAACATTCTCTCAGATCTCTTTTCAGACTGGGAAATTTGTCAGAGGCAGTCTCTCCCTGAAAAATGATACTGATGGAATTAAATATCACCTCCCAGGAGAGAAGAAAGAACATTTCTAGAGGTTTCTAACCAGCTGAATTGCATGTACATCTACCTAGAATTAAGTTTTCCCTCAGAGCAAATACTTGGGTCTGGAGTACAACATTAATATCTGCACAGAAGTGCCAGTTGTCCACAGCACACACCACTAATGACCCATGGTAACAACAAGCAATAACTGGACCAAAAACAGTGCAAGCAACAACTTACTGACCTATATGACAACAGGTGTAAAACAGGATTAAAATTCATGACCTAATATGGATATTTATGTCTTCCAGGATTAATATGAACAAGACAAAGGAAGACAAGAGAGAAAGTGGAAGCTCCATTTTCTGAGGTGTTGTGATGTAGAAACAAAAGTCATTGATAGTTGCTTGATGGTCTAAAGTAGAAACCATCACTTGTGCCTTGAGGGCAGAGATCAGGCCTGCCAGGGGAAGGAGTTGCTAAGCATCCCTTCTGGACATTGCTAAACATTTCACCCATTCATCTCCTCCATTTGTAGCAACACCTTGGAGAAGGCAGTGAATTTTACCCTTTGCAGCAACCTGATTCAAACATCTTCTCCATAGCCTCAAATTCAGGGGCTCTCTTCTGCCTGCCGTGCAGTCACAACAGCACGTTGATCCCCTTGTCACTGGATCTCAAGTCAGGTGTGTACACATGTACAGTCATTCAGTTGGGCATCTGTTGAACTTAGCTAGCTCCTGTTCCCTTTGCTCTCATCCGGACTTGCTTTAACATAAATTAATAACATGAATGATAGCCTGAATAGATTATTAAAAAGTGACTTTATGCTGCAAATCTTTTACAAAGGAACTCATGTCTATTTTATAAAATATATGTACATGCACTCTGATGTGTTCCTAGCTTCTTGCATTTTATCATTTCATTCCCATCTTGCTTCCTTTTATTGCAGCAATAAAAGCACAATATGCACACTGTGATTCTATTTATTACCTTTCTTCTTGTATACATACAAATGACCTCTCAAAATGCTATGGAGATTCATCAGGATCCTTTTCTTTCTTTTTAAAATCACCTCATTCTTTTGTAGTTATAAATAACACTTCTCTTTTTCCCTTTTGTGAAGTCTAGGGTGGTTACCAGTCACTGCAGTAGGTTGCAAACTTGCTACACACTAAGGTGGTAAATCACTGTCAGAAGACAGCTACTGTATAGCCAAATGAGGCTATACATATCAACGTAGCAAAACATAAAGTGTACCTGCAATATCCCACTTCACCTGAAAATCCAAAAATGCACAGTTGAAGACTGGTATTTTCAAGAAGCAAAAATCCCTAGTGCATCTTTTGCCCATTAAATTTTCCAAGGGAGCTGGGTATGTCCCCACTAATTTTTGTAAGAGTCCTGGGGCCCCAGGTCAGCCACTATCAGAGCACTGATTGTTCAGAGTTGCTGCTTTGCCATCCCAGGTTTGGCTCAAGAAACAATCCAGAAGCAGAGAGAGGGAGGGTAATATTTGGTGACACAGAAAATCTAGCTCTAAACAACAAGGGCTGAACAACAGTTTTACTGTTACAGAAAATAAATGAGTTGCAAGTCAGCACAAACATTCAACGCTATCTAAAATTCAGCTTGTTAGAAGGTTTGCTGAGAGCCAAAAAGTAAATAAGGTATCAAGAGCCGCACATCAGCTTTCAGATTTCAGTGTTAGTCTTAGGCTTCATATACAATGGAATTAGTTTTCTTTTCAAATTTTACTTTCAAAATTTTTAAAAAAAAGTACATGCATCATTCAGGGTTTTTGTTGTTGTTTTTTCGCCCCTCTGGTTCTTTTTTGCTCTGGTTCATATGCAAACACTAAGGAAGTACTTAAAATTGGAGCACATTTCTCTCTCCCAGTTCAAATCAGAGTAGACAACATAAACAAGATGATATAAACATGCCATGCTAATTAGATTATTATTAGAACATGAAACTTCTAACTATTTGACAAAAAAAAGCAGAGAAAATTAGGAGAGCTGCAGCAAGCTGTGGTGTTTGCCAGCTCCCTATTATGACAGGGTGTAAATAGGGGTTAGACTCATGCTTCAGTCTGCAAGGAGGTCACATCAAACTGCTCTCACCCCACAGGCAAGGTGAAAACAAGACCACACATACAAAGAGGAATTGAGCTTCAGCTGGCATGACTGGAACCAATGCCAGTCAAAGAGTTCATTGAACAGTTCAATCATTTATCTTGACAGGATATGATTCTTTTCAAGCTCCTTCTAGCACTCAAGCTCAGCCAGCTCCTCAAACACTGACACAGTATTTAATAGCTCTAATGATCCAAATGAATATTTAGTCTAGAAAATTAACTTTTGATAACGGTGGCTGATATACCCTCTTATGGCACAGTGTGTTTATCAAATGTTATGTTAATTTATCACTGTGGAAAACAGAATGCTAGCTTCTATGGGAAGACTTACAGTGGTCTACCACACAGGTTGCTACAGTATGAATTCGGCCATTTTAAATACAAAATCCATACCTCTGTCACTTTAGTGGAAGTCATAATGCCATTGGATCTCCCATTCAGCAGGATTTAAATCATGTACTACGCATTCATCCTGCTTTGTTTGCTTTTCAAACCTAAAATTATTGGACAATTTTCACATTGTTGTTAGTTATAATACTGGCATGTTTTCCCTTTATATCAAATATGCAGAAAAAAAAAAAAAGAAGAAACTTTAGTACAGAAGATTTAGGCAAAGCTGAAATTAAAATGCAGCAGGTCCCTGACTTGGATCTGGCTGAACATGTCTCCCACAGAGGAATTTTCATGTTTCACAGGGATCCTGTAAGTTTGTTATAGGATTGATTTTCAGGTCTATGCCTTACTACCTTTGTGAAGTTGCTAAAACCTTGAATGGCTTTGCAAAGCTAATCACAGTGTTGTGCAACTTTCTCTGCTTTACCATGGATTTTAAGAAGAACGTAGTTCCCCCCCTATGACATCTCTAGGCCAAATGGACAGCAAGCAAATACCATACTTTCTCTTTTCAGCCTATTTTTTTATAAATCTGCCCTGCTCTTAAAGTTGAAAACTTTTCTAGCTGCTGCTAGACGAGTTTCAGAAATCACTCATCACAGGTTTCCTCTCATTTTGAAAACATTTGGATTATATTTAGGGATAATTTCTCTACTATCTGCTGGCACCAAACCACTCTGTGGCCTGCAATGAACCCAGCATTTGGACTGTCTGATAAATGCAGCTTTGGCATCATTAACATGTCTCTGATAACAACCTGATTTGACTTAACTATGCCATCTTGTTCAGTAACATTTCAAAATTGCACCCAAGCCTAAATCGCAGAATGGCTAAAGCCTCAAGAAAGACTTTGGCAGAAGAGAAGGAACTCATACAAGCTTCTCACTACCTAAACAATTACAGAGATATGATTTTAAGAATCCACTTTTTCAGCCATGCAATAACCAAATATTGAATAAATAACCAAGTATGAATGAATAACCAACGAAAACTCAATTTTCCCATTTCCTGAACAACTGCTCTAACAGGTAGTCTGTTCAAGAAAAGTTAAGTAACAAGTAATAATTGTTCAACATCAAGCATGCTCAAAGAAAAGTATCTATGACGTGTATATATATATATGAGTCACGAATGTCCTGAATTTGGCACACACTGTACTCAGAGACTGCTTCCCCTGACTATCACAGCAGGCTTGGGAGTCATATTTCTTGGAGGCAGACCAGAACTCCGATTCAAGGCACATCATTAGCTCTACACCTTAAAAACACAACCCGCACACTCATACAGGCATTGCAAGCACTACTGAGAGGCAGAGGGGGATCTGTTTACCACTCCTCTAGTTGTTCGCCCCAAATAAGGACAACCGGTGCATCAAAGGGGGCTTCACCCCTCTCCAGGATTAGCTCCACTCCTACCAGGCTGCTGGTGTATGGAGGCATCCGCAGCCCAGGAGAGCAAAGGGCTCCTCAGTCCCCTGGATAAAATGTCTGTACTCAGAGCAACTGAGAGACCCAGGCATGGATAGTGTTTCTGTGGCTCCTGCCATTCTATTACACGTAGGGAGCACAGTGAAGAGGCACTCAGATCCTTCATGAGCCTGGGCATTAATGTTCAAAGCTTCATGAAGTTGAGTTTTTAATTGGTATGGCAGTATGCCAAGTCTGAGTACTGAGTGTTAACTCAGTAGAAAGAACCCAAATCCCTTCTGAAGTCAGCAATATCCAGAATTAGAAATTTCTGAACACTTCTAAAAAGGATTCTGTGTGACCAAGAGTCTACAAGACAGAATAATATAGGTGCATCTATCACATGAAAGGCAATTACAGAAAAGCAATCTGTAGCAGTTGCTGACAAATAATAATTTAGGAAATAGAGAATAAAATATACCCTACCTGGTACCATAAACTGTAGTTTCATCAAGCGATTTTCATGATGCTGTTAAGTCTGGGAGACAAGCTCAAGTGGTTTAAATAATAGAAAGTAGAAAATACAACTTCCACAGTATTGTGTCTCAATTCACACTTTTCAATATATAATATAGAGAGCAACTTCACTCCAAGTACATCTGAGATTTTCTATTTCACAGATAATGTTTGCAGCTCAGTGCAAGTATCTAATTTCCAACCAATCTAAGACTTTACACTGGGGGCAGCATGAGGTTATAGCAACAAGCCAGTCAAAAAACAAATTATTCAAAGACTGCTCAAAATAATAATGTAATTCTATCTATTGTGCGACCTTCGCTTTCAGAGGATACAGCAATAAACTGTGCACAGAACAAAGGTCTTACAGAAACACAACAAAACACATTTTCTAAAGACATACTCAACTTCAAATTAGAGTAATAAAGATTTACCTTTACAATAGTGCTACCATATTTTGCCTACTTCTGCATGGGTCCCAAGTGACCAAATACTTTTAATTTTTTTGCACAAAGTCATATGTGAATCATTAGGAGAATAGAGAACAAAACAGAAGACAAAATACTGTTATTTAGCCTTACAAATTTGTGATGCACAAGCATCTTGAATGCTGTAGGCAACTTGTTCTACTCATTTCAAAGCAGCAGAGCTGAGCTCCTATATTTTCATATTCATTAACAGTTACATTCTGAATTCTGCCCTCACCCAGAACTTTTTCCAAGAAGGCAAATTTGGGCATTTTGCCTCTTAACACTGCTACAGGAATTAATTAAATCCAACTTTGTAACAGGAACACTGCTTAAAAACTTTTCCCGCTGTCCTTAGTACTGTTATCCTTTGGTACAAGGCTGTCATCATCCTAATCTCTTTCCTAATTCACTCTTCAGTGCTGTGGTATAACACTAACTGATGAATCTCCTCTAAAGAATTCACACTCACTCTTCTATCATATCTCTTCTCTTTACCCACTAGCAGATCTGGAAAATCTGCTCAGTGATAGCATTCAAGCTTTTGCATGGTGTATCCATCAATGGGAAAAGGCTATACTGTATTGATCTTGAATTAACAACAGTAGACCCAAGGACAAACTATAACTGTTAGTCTATTTTTGTAAGATTTGTATCAAAAGCAGCTCAAAGGTTGAGAACGTAAAAAGGCAAATCACATAGAGTGAAAGTGAAAAAATAAGTTTGATAACATGTATTGCTTTGTTCCGAGAATTTCCAGAAAGAGTCAGCTTTTACAACTCGACTCTGCCGCTATTTACACATCTAAACAATTATTTGAAGGTTTTCAAAAGAGGCTCAGCACTCAGTGTGCTGAAATCTTTTGAAAACCTGGTCATAATAGTCACAATGGGAACTGAGCTCCTTTGAAAAACTACTCGCATTTGAGAGCACCAAGACAGTGGGAGCTGGATCTCAGACAGAAAACTTGCATCATAACATTTCTTGAAATACTCAGCAGTATCAGAACAGGGCTGACTAGAATCTACTCTACCCTGCGATTACAGCCTGCATCAGATGAATAGCCAGTTCACCCAGTGATTTTTCCATTATATTGATTTCCCAACAGGAAACTTGGGGTCCATAAAACCTTTTCTGACAGAAGTTATTGATTTTGAGACATCAGTTTAATTTTCCCTCAGAACATCATTTCTGCTCTGCAACTCTCAGGACCTCTAGGCAGCCAATGCCTCCTGGCCCGTGCATTCACAGAACCCAAACTAGTTAGCAGAAAGGAAATCCGTGTCTTAAAAAACCCTCATAGGACTTTGTCCAGGGGGAACTTGGAGTGACTTACGGTCTTCCTACGGCTCAATAGTCATACAAACTCTGTACCTCCTCAGGCTTCCAGGCTTTGAGCTCGCCAGGGGTCCTTATCCCTGTGTTGTATTCACCGAGGACCATTCTATATGCTTCCCTTTATCCCATGTGGCTCCCAGATGCTGCTGAAGAAGGCGAGGGCACTCTTGAGTCTTGAACATCCTACGGCATCTCAAATGGCATTAAATGCTTGTGTTTAGACACCCAAATTGCACTGAGACCTAGGCTTCTCAGGAAATATTCAGGTAGACTAGTAGATCTCTGCAGAGCCCCTGAGCCAGACAGACATTGTACCCAGCAGAAAAAGTGAACATTTAAATCTTTCTTTCTTTCTTTCTTTCTTTCTTTCTTTCTTTCTTTCTTTCTTTCTTTCTTTCTTTCTTTCTTTCTTTCTTTCTTTCTTTCTTTCTTTCT
>PTEX01000047.1:3127033-3238545 GCA_003342815.1 Eudromia elegans
TCTTTCTCTCTTTCTCTCTCTTTCTTTCTTTCTTTCTCTTTCTCTCTCTCTCTTTTTTTTCTCTCTCTCTTTCTGCAGTAAGATTTCTTCAGAATGACCTTTAAATATTATATTCTAATTTGTAATTAAACTAAATTTTCAAAAGCTAAACTTTTTCTGCAACAACATAGAAAGTCTGATTCTGAAGGAGTCTAACTTAATGCCCCATAGGAAGCCTGTGAAACAGTTTTCTGCCTAGTTTTTCCCCAACCATATATAGTTGAGAGATATAAAGTGTATGTACTTTGAAATGGAAAAGAGAAAAAGTCACACTAGCACATAAGACTTTTTTTTAACCTCTTATTCATACAGAAATAATTCTTTTTCATCATTTTTAAGGGTAATTAGTTTCAATTCTTTCAAGCATTCTCTTATTGTAGAATTACAAAAAAAAGAAAAGGAAATTTAGGAGCTTCCAATTTACCCTCTCTACACATTTCATAATACCTCTAACCACTTTAATTTTCTATCCATTTCACATAGGCATTTATCACTTCCTATTTTTCTAATCATTATCATTTTCATTCTCTAGAGTTTTCCAAATCCTGTTTCCTTCATGGGATAGACATCTGATTCAAAAGAAGACTGTTCTAATGATGACATAGCACAGCAACACAAATTCAGGATTTCAGTCATTCAAATACTCTTCATTTACTTGTTTGGTCGCCTCAGATGCCTCATCTAAGGAGGTCAAATCAAAAACAAACAGTTCACATTAACATAGTAATATTACTGACGGGGATGAACTTCATGAAGTTGATTCACAACATTCTTTCATATTAAGAAAACACAATTTCCTTAATTGATGCTAGAGCAGAAAATTTGCCCTGAAGTTTTCATGTAATTTTATATCTGCAGACCAGATTTTTTTTTTTTTTTGTAAACTCTGTATTGGATTGCCCTACAGTGCTATTTCTGTTATCTCTAATTAAGTGCACAGAGCTGGTCAGCATTTGTCAGATTAAACCGCACTGACAGAAGCAGAGGCCTCTACCTGCTGGGGCTGCAGGAATCCCCGGATTCCCGCAGGTTTATGCCACTGCTAAAGTACAAGGAGGAGGTGATAAGGGCAGTCAAAATGCAAAGGGCTCTGTCTTTGCATTACTAGAATGTGGTTCATACTAAATGACATAAAAATATATCCTGCAGTCTTCTTGGGAGAGACACAAAAGCTATAGAAAAGACCACCTGACAGGTTCAGGAGAACAAATATCTGCAAAGAAAAGGAATTTTAGTGGAGCCAAAGAGTTAGCATTGTTCCTGCGTAGAGCTTCACACCTTCACACCTTGTTTCTGCTGCTTATAGCGATGGTGGGGTTTGAAACAACCAGATTAAAGCTCCCTGTGTGGGTCACGTGCCTTTTATTCGTCCTATTTGCTAGGCAAATGAGCCGGTTGTTTCTGAAGCATCTGGCAAAAACGTGAGCCGCTGGCTCCTTTAGGCGCCCTGGCAGGGGCCTGCCTCCCGCGCAGCACCGGTACGGCCCTCGCAGCACTCGGGCCTTTTCTGGCACGTGCCCGCTCAGCCTGATCTCATCCCCAGTTATCCCAGCTCTACACCTTCCCGCTGGCTTAGACCTTCCAGTATTTTTAACAGAAAGCGCAACCATTTTAGCACCTTTTGTACAAAGTTATAGTTGGGAAATCAGGGGGAAGAATCCTTACGTCTTGTATCACCACAGGAAGGCGATGAGCTTTCTAACAGGGTTTAGTCTCCAACCTAAAAGATAACCCAGACTCTTTTGCACAGAGCTTCAGCACCAGGCCCTGCGTATTTGAAGCGTGCCTTCATCTGCTGAGTGCAATACCTGCATACGCAGTGGGAGTCTGCGAGAGGGAATCATTCCCTGGGGCCTCGGCTCCTCCTGAGACGAGAGGAACGTTGGGGCCGGTTCCTTCAGGGCAGGAACAGCCCCAACACCCAGACGCAGAGTCAAAGCCCACCGAGGAGCAGAGGAGCGGCCTCCTGCACCGCAGAGCTACAGGTAACGCGGGAGCCATGGCGGCCCAGGGCTAGGGACACTTGGACGCTCTGATGTGTGTGTTGAGGGGTCCCGCAGGGAAGTGGGAAGCAGTGCAGAGCACTGGGAATAAGCAGCTCGGAGGCAGCCGAGAGCGGCTGGCAGCTATGGAGCGCCAACATTTTGTTAACATTTTATTGAACCGGGGGTTAGCGGGGAGGGCTCGCCGTTGGACTCACAGCATGCTGTAGCCACGGAGCGCTCGGGCAGGAGGGCGGCAGCCGGCGAGGGGAGGCCCCAAGGCCGCTCGCCAAGGCGCCCATGGCCGGGGCTCTGCTGCCCCCCGGCGGTGCCCGCGCCGACCAGCGGCGCGCCCGAGGAACGGCGCGCCCGAGGAACGGCCCCTCGGCCACCGGTGTCAGCCTCGGCCGCGAAAGGCGCCACAAAAGGCGCCCCGCTGAACGGAGCGGGGGTGCGGGACGGGAACGACGAAAACGCGTTTTCTAGAAACGCCTTTCTGAAACGGTAACAGAGCCGCATCCTGCGCGAGGGTCCCCTTGTCGGGGACACACGCGTGGCAGCAGGGGGAAGCAGCCCCCAGGCCAGCAAACTGCCCTTTGACCAGCTGAGGCCAAGGCTGAAGGGCGGGTGTCTCGCCCACCTCCCTACACATCAGGGCCAAAACCACAGCACAGCCTCCTTATTCCATTGCAGCCTACCCCACAAGTTTACAGCCTCGGCTGGTGACACCACGCTTGGCTACTACATCAAGTATCAGGTGCCTGTGGGCAACTGGTGGCCCGTGAGCGTGGGGCAGGGACCACTGAGCCAACTGTGCTGCGTGCTCATGCTGTACGACCGTGGTTTTCCCCAAAAAAAGCAAATTTTCAGATAGCTTTTCCTAGATGAGATAATTGTCTGCGATCAATTCTCCATGTCCACAAACACGCACATTTGGTAACGTTACAGAGACCGCCTCTAAAAGGAGGAAAGAAACTAAGCAAAGGTTGGTTGTTCCACGCTGTTATCTCCAACCTGGTACTACGACTAAGTAAATTATTAACTACGTTAAGCTGCATTTGTTTAAGCTAGACTCTTCAAAACAAAAGCATTACTATGAAGACATGCAAGATGCATGTAAGCCAAAACCGCAGTGCATTCTGCGCTGCCAAGAGCAAGGAAGGAAGACAGGAGATGGAAACGCCGCAGTAAGAACACGACCTCTGCTACTTCCCCCGACTGCAGTCACTCCCTTGTCTTGTGGTGCCTGGGATTTGGAAGCGTGCTCCGATCCACCACAGCTGGTTGTTAGGATCTTAACCTCTCATGCCGCTCTCCATCCTACTATTCTACTACGCAGTTATAGAAACTCTTGTAGTATCTACAGCACTAGAAATTTGTGTTCCGCATCGCTCCGAGCATCCCAAATATGAGTCTCAGGAGTCTCCTGGTATGTTGGCCTTACACTCTGCAACACTAGCAGAACTGAGGGACAAGGCACATGTACAAACAGCCCCAGTCTCCTTTCTGACTGGATATTTAAAACTATGAAATACATTTGCTTAAGAATGACCCTCACAATCCTTTTAAGCCACCTTCTCATTTTGTGCAACCCCAATGTTTGGTCCCCATTTTTATCCCTTGATCACATCTTAAAGCCAAACCATCTTACCTACTGATATTGTAAGAACAGGAAGCTGTTTTATCAAACTACAAACTTTTTTTGGTGTATTTAATCAATAACTCATCATTTTGGTAATTTGTATTCCAAATCTGTTGAAGGTATATGTGTATATTTGTGCACCATTAAATATCAGCTTTAATTATTCTGAAGAGTGTTACATGGCCTGTGACAAAGAGTCCTCATGTTCAAAAAGTCATGATTTTGAAAAATATTTGTGTTCTTTTATGCACTTGGCACGCTGTTAACTGACTGCAGTGTGTCCATGCATGGTCTGTTGAGAACTGCAGTGCACAAGGTGCAGAGCAAACGTGAACATAAAGATAGTTTTACTAATCTTTTATGACAGCTATACTTCTAACTCCAGGTTACTAATAGTGTCTCCCTCCATCCTCATGACATTGCCACCCAGTATCACTGGGTACTGAACATCTCCTGCTGAACATCCAGGCCTCCAGATTCTCTCCAGAAATCTGGGATATATTTACATGTCCTATGCCCTGACAGACCTGCCAGGCATAGGGCCTTACCTTTAGCTGAAGCTGGACTTTTTCTTAACCAACAGGCTGTTATAGTATGAAAGGGTAGTACAGATACCCCTGAGCATGACTTTGTGGTCAGTCTCTTCAGAATATGGTGCTGATTATGGAATAGAATATGGAGCTCAGCCATACAGCTTGCCCACTAACACCACCCTAAAAGTTGGAGTAAATAACATTGAGTTTGTGCTTTATACACTACTCTCAACGTGTCTCCCTAGTAAAGCCCTCTTTGCTATTGCCTCAGATAGAATGCCTTTTGTTTACAATTTCACCAGCTGAAAGACTCTTTTGAGAACAAAAAAAAAAAGAGGGTAAAGAAAGAAAGCTGAAGAGGCCACTATGAGGATCTAATCTATGGCTAAGACCACCCCTTGACTAGCAGTCTGCATTGCCATCAGCTGTATGCATCATGCACACATTCTGGTTTAGATCAGCTGTCTGTGCCTTCTCCCTCATTAACATTGATAAAAGCGGTGGCCTCTGTCAGACGGGCAGCATTCCTCAGCATACCAGCTGCAGCTGTATCTTTAATGCATCCTATGGGCTTGGAGAATTAATTAGTTCTGATAGTCACCGTGCTTCAAAATGATGGCTGTCATAACCCCACAGATAAAATTACACACCCCTAAAATTTTCCACATCACACATCCAGACTCTTCATAGGCCGACCACTGGCTGCCTTAGACAAATGTCACTGGGAAAGAAAAAAAAAAAAAATATTTGCCAAACTTTCTTTTTTCTTAATCTCTTTGTTATGTTTCAGTTAATTGTGCGTTAATCAAAGGCAGTATTTTCCAAATACTCACCCTCACCTTTTCCCAGGCCTTTTCCTAGGAAGTCTGGTGATTTCTACCCCCCCTTTCCTCCTACTTATAATTAATATTCTGACATTTTTCTTGGCAGAATCAAAATTTCCCTGCCCATATAAAGGTCTCTTCCTCTGAACAAGTTTATATTTCTTACTGCTCTACCAGGTATGCCAGTTTCAAAACAAAGTAAAAAATGACTTCCCTAGGACATGAACCTCAAACCATAATTATTATGTCCCCAGGGACAGTTTTCCTATTGTGACCAGTTTCAAAAGAGAATCAACATACTGTAAAACCAATAACTCATTTATTTTCTGGTGCTTACACATTACTAGGAATAAGAATATTAAATTTAGTTCAAGACTGCTGTCAACTTTGAACCTGCTGCTCAGTTAGCTCTCTGAGACCTCACTAGAAAGTCTGTTCCCCCAAGAGAGGAACAAAGTTGCTCAGTGGTCTCCTTGGCAGAAGCCTTAGCTGAAGGCAGGATGTGACGGACCAGGACAAACATACCAGCTTTTATTCTGCAGTGTGCATGAGCGATCGGCCTATAAAGTCTGCTGCGTCAAATTATTTCTTTTTGTTTCCTTTAAAATGGTGATTTGGTCATACAATTATGAAGAGGCTGAGGTTTGTATGGCATCCATTATAGGCTGTTCAGCTATCTCCAATAGAGAAAGTTTCATGTTGAGAAAGTTCAGGTGAACAAGATACAAGGTGATTCATGTAGTTAACAACGAATTGGAACGTTATAAATGCAGTCATCAAAACTGCAAGTAAGGTGTCTGCGATCATCATCATTTTCAATTCACTTTTAAACTGATCTCATGCTCCAGATGCCTCGCTCTGAGAAAAAGATATATCTTGTCGTTACAGTGGCATAAGTTATAACATGAAATATTGTTTTCAAAAACACCTATATAAATTAAGGGGATTAATGAGCTGCTGAATGTTTCCCGTTGGTTGACATTTCCAGCACACAAAAATAGAAGAGCTTGGAGAGAGACAGTAGGCAGATGACGAAATCAAAAAAGCAACAGGCTCACATCTACTTAAAGTAGTAGCATCCAGTCCAGGAACACAACAGTAGTGGGAGAAGGCTGTGACAGCCTGCCATGCACAAATATATGTCATAGGATACAAATGCATGCTGTTCTCAAATGTATGATATTAGCAGTGTTACAGCACACCCAGTGAGTCTAACTAATCTTTTCCACCAGGCTGCTTGCAGCCTGAATGTTTTCAGAGATACAAGGGAGACCAGTACCTGAGACAGAAAGTGCCCAAGGGCCAGGATATTCACGGGGAGCTTTGGCTGCACTCTGTTGCATCAAGCTGATCCTAACTTTAAGGTCTCCTTGAGCCTGCTCCACTCCCACATTTCTTCCTCTCAATTCCCTCACCCAAGTCAGCATTATCTGAAAAAGACTCCAAGGGAACCAAATCCACAGATACATTTGTATTCTGATATTTACAGTTTCAGGCTTGCAAAATATTTGTCTTTCTCTAGGAACCAAAGCGATCCAAGAGCCCTCCACACTGCAGTTGGACACAGAAAGAGGCACAGCACAGAGCTAAAATAAACTTTCCTGCTGAAGCCAGGAGAGTTTGAGAGAAGGAAATGGAAGAGCACAAAGATTTGGCCCGGCTCTACGATCCGCGAGAAAACAAGAACGTGATAGCTTGCCACCATGACCCTGGAGGATGACAGTCCCAGAAATAAATGAGCTGGACGCAGGACAGGATACAAGTGACGCGAGGGCAGGAGCTGGAAGATGACCAAGACAGCCCAGTTGCAGCGACGTAGAGCAATGTATTCTATTCTGAGGAATGAAATTCCTGCTGCTTCTAACCGGAGCTCCTCCGGCACTTTCCCAAGCAGATGCCCATTATGGCCTGCTGTCAGAAGGGGAAGAAGAGCGTGGGTTCAGAAATATTTAGAAATGTTATGATCGCAGGTCTCTGCTGGCTGAGACCCACAATCCTAACAGTTCTGAAGTGACAGGTTGAAACACAGGAGACAGGACCTCTTCCCTATGCCAATAGCACCCCCTTTCACCAACAGAGCTCCAGCCAGAGGCATCTTGCACTGCAGCAGCCCACCCCAGTCCCTACCAAAGCAGCTTTTCGTGTTTGCTCCATGACATACGAGGCTGTAATTTTGCCCAGGCTGGGACAGAAGTTGACGGAACAGAGTGATAGAGCCACCTACTAACTTGCTAACACAGTCTGGCATAGTCTGCATTTAATCCCCGCAAATTAGGAAAAGCCCCTTTACCAATAGCAGGAAATGGTGCCCAGGCTCTCTCTGGAGCAGAGAAAGCAGTTGTTCGTGTTTAGCAAAGAGACCATATTCTGACAAGAGCGAGAGGAAGGAAAGAGAAAAAGAGTTTACTTCAGTCAAATGTGTATATGGGAGGTAGTAGGGAAAAAAAAAAAAAGAAAAGAAAAAAAGAGCTGATGCCTGTTGCTTTTTATCTTGATCTACAGAACAGGAAGAACAGGAAAGCGCCATGCTTGATTTACAGCTCCTTTCACCACTGCACTATCTGAGCTGGCAACAGGCAAGAAAGGAGCCCTGCTGACTTCAAGCTGCTGTAGAAGCTGTTGGCTCATGACATGAGACATGCAGGATTGGACACAAACATGTTTCCACCCAGGTAACACGGATCCTGCCCAGATAGCTATCCAGCCCAAGCTCGAGCAAAAGGCAAGCTGCCCTAGTTGTTGCTTTTTGCACAGCTGCAGTAGAGGGAGGATAACTTTTACTCCCAATCTTCAAAATTTATTCAAATTCTGAGATATTCCTCTTGCCTTTAGCTCAGACCAGATTGTGTATTGTATGCAAAACTGAAGCCACGTGAGACACCTTGACCTCAGAAGACAGAAATGGTAATTCTTAAGGCCATATGTACCATCGCAGAATTAGATAGTGACCACTGGCTGCTATCTTGTCTGCATAAGCAAGAAATGAATTATTTTCCTCATCATATATCAAAAAGGAACAGGATCTGATGAGTGCACAGGAAACATCTTGCCTTGCCATCTCTGATCAGCATTTTTTCAGTATTCAGTTAATTATATTACAAAATTAGAAGAATTTTTATAATACATATATGTCACAACAAAGTTCTTTAAAAAACCAATATGGAGATCACAGAATCACAGAGTGGTTGAGGCTGGCAGGGACCTCTCAAGACCATCTAGTCCAACCCTCTGCTCCAGCAGGGACACCCAGAGCACGGGACACAGGGTGGCATCCAGGTGGGTTTGGAAGCTCTCCAGAGAAGGAGACCCCACAGCCTCTTTGGGCAGCCTGTTCCAGGGCTCCGTCACCCTCACAGGAAAGAAGTTCTTCCTCACATAGAGATGGAGCTGCCTGGGTTTCAACTTGCACTCATTACCCCTTATCCTATCACTGGCCACCACTGAAAAGAGTTTTTCTCCCTCCTCCCTACCTCCAGCCAGCTTGGTGTCATCTGCAAGGTTGCTCAAAGTGCACTCCGTCCCCTCATCCAAGTCATAATAGGTTACAACATGTCATTCATAGTATAGTATAAATGCAACATCTAACTGAGGCTACAAATAGGAATTGAGGAGAAAGGAGGAAAAAGAAATAGGTTTCTAGCCACCATACTTCTGCAGACTGTTTAACCAGCAATGTAACTAGCTGTAAAACAAAACTTTGTATTAACACACACTTCTGGAGTCCTTTCAGTGACTAAAAAATGATAACATCAAGGGCACAAACTGAAGATATTAGGCCAGAGGCAGCCTAATCAGCAGCTATTTAAGAAATGAGAGAGGTTGCCCTTACAAAACTGAGCAGAACAGCAGTGACTAAAAAGAAGCTGAAGAACTATGAGGAGAAACAGTTTTCAGCTATTCAGAATGTATACTTATCTACTAATGTCTACTAATCTAATTCTACTAACTCTCTTAATCATATGCACGCAGCACAGCTGAGTGAATTTTCTACTATCTACTTTGAAGAAATTAGTCAAAATAATGCAACCAAAAAAAAAGGTAAAAAGAAAAAATTCTCCTTCTTTATCCAGCTAGCCAAAGTTGGAAGATGGTCTTTTGGTCTCCTGAGATAAAATCAGCAGTATTTCTCCCAGAACTGTATTGGGGGCACCCATCCCCAATGGTTATGGTATTAAAGTAAATAAGGCCACTTCCAGAGAGTGATTACTCTGCCTAATATCAGTTGAACAAGTGTAATGATAACAAGAAAAGCAGTTGCTCCCATTTTCAGTTCTTGTCTGCTTAAAAGAAAAAAAGAAAAAAAAAGTCATAACAGTTGAGTGTCCTTGTTTTTGCACTGTCAACAGCTTCAGAGAGAAGGATAAATGAACAGAGCTCTGTCAGGATATCCTGTCATTCAGTTAGGAAGGGTTTAGCAGTGAAAATTTTCAGCAAAGACCCTGCATTTTGGAATTTCTCCTGCCTAAAATTCATATGCCATATCGTTCACTCACTTGCATTCAGGAAGAGAAGAACCATTTCAAATTGCTTGCTTAAAAATGCAGAAAAAGTCATAGTAATTCTAGAAAACATTCATTTTATGTCATATTCTTTTTTATTCCTCTCACATGACTCTGAAGAAAAACAAGTTCTTCACAATGGAGAAAAAGCTGGTGGTTTTAATCCTCATGATATCTTTGTTTGCAATGAATTTGGTTTCAACATCACAAGTCCCAGATCAGGTAAGAAAAGCTTTTTATCAAAAAAAATGTATATGTTCTTATTACATCGTGGAGTGTGTGTGTGTGGAGTGTGTGTGTGGGAGGGAGTGTTCTATATTAGAAAGAGAATAGTTATCAGATACACTATCTTATAGGTGAAAGAAAGCTCGCTGAAATAGTCACTGATATTATACAATATTGAATCATAAACCAACAGTTGTATAATTCAGTCATCCGAAATCAACAGAACTGCATCTACTTAGTCCAGATAAGAATCTGGCTTAAAAGTTGTGTCATGAGTATGTTGAAAAAGTCTCCAAAAACTGAAGAATGTGGCAATAAGTTATAGCTGACGTGCTGGTCAGAAGCAACAACAGATAAAAGGCATTAGATTTTCTGCTAGAACAGCTATTTTTGCAGGTAGAAAAATAAGGAATTTAGCTACTGATAGCAATTGTAATAAGTTATAAATTTAAATATGAGATTAATGGAATTCAGGAGAATGTGTGCCCCAAAAGCATAGGCCATGTATAAATCTTTCAGATCTGTGGAATTTCACAAAATGCGGTATCACCTTAGCTGTAGTGAGGAAGAAAACATGTTGCAAGTCTGACTAAGGAATTACCCATGTGGACATTTACCCATTTAAACTATCTCACAACTAGATGCTTTATAATACTGTTTTCTGGACTGGAGACAAAAAAAAAAAGCCTCACACTTGGCGTTTCTTTTTAAATGGAAAAAATACTTTGAAAAATCTGAACAAGTCCTGGGAAATATGTTATCTGATTCTGTCTTTAAAAGGAACATTTATAAATGACCTTTCCTTCATTTTTCCCAATGGCAAAAAGGGAAAATGACAGAATAAGACAAAGTGGAAATAAAGCCACTATTATTGATTTTAAATCAAACACTTTTTAAAGCTGTGAAGGAGAGAAGGGTATAATCTATTTCGATTTTGTCCTTCAATAATATCTCTGAAATTTTCTAGAAGGGACATATTATTGGCAGGGGTGCCTTTTTGATGAATAATACTGCAATGAAGTAATTTCAGCCATCCCTTGCTAGCAGCTTTTTATTTCTCAACATCCTGCAAGTCCAGTAGTTTTTACAGCCTCAAACTCTTAATGATTTACCCAGCGCCAGCTTAAGTAGCATACTCAGATAAAGCAGCAACCGTTCTGCATTTATGATGATCCTTCAGCGTTAATCTCACAGCTTGGGCTCAGTGGAAATATTCATAGGAGTGAAGCTGCCCAGACTGCGCTGCTTATGTTGTGTTGGTTCTAGCTATGGTGCCTGAGGAGTCTTGTGTTAAGCATGGGTTGCCTAATCACAGCACTAGTGCTAGCAGCAGGGTTTGGGAAGGCAACGTGCTTTAAAGGAGCTATGGGCTGGAAGCATTGGAGCTGGCTCAGGCTGACACCTTGCGAGGCACTTCAGAAGAGGAAGAGAAGTGCAGGGATGCTCTGCCTGCAGCCACCGAAGACCTGAAACCCAAGGAGCTGGAGCCACTGGATCCTGTCACGAGGGCAGGTAGGCCACGTGGCACAGCACCACTTGCCACGGCATTGCCAGGTGCTCTCGTGAGCCCTGCCCACATTTTAGCCAAATCTGGAAAAGGGTCTCATTTTCGTTTCAAAGACCTCTGAAATACATCTACACAACAGTAGGAGATTTTACCATCAAGATATAACTGTGCCTCATTTAAAAGTTGCCCAAAGCAGTCTTATAATAAATAAAAAATATTTCTAATATAAAAATTAAAAAACAAGTGAATAGACCTCAGAAGGTACTTTTAATTGGGTGACCATTATCAAGTGGCATCCCTCAGAACACATGCCATTTCATCTTAGCACTATCTGTGATGCACCTTTGCAGTCTTTATTACGGAAATGTGCTGCTATCACAAATACTGCATTAATGACAGCTGAAAAAGAGGAGAAATCCAGAGTTACTAGGCTGCCGTAAACCTAGAAATTCTGCCCAAAGAATTAGGTACCTGTCCAGATCACCTGTGAGCTTTTGCAATGAGGCTGCTGTATCCCACATGTGCACAGTACTGCCTGCACAGTACTGGCGTACTGCACCAGTACTGCACACTTCTGGTTCAGGAAGGCTATTGGCAAATTGGGTGGACTCCAGAGGAGAGGTCGAGGATTGAACCAAGAACTAGGAAGAGGATTCACAGCAAGGAATTCAAGAAAAAGTATTTACTTAGTTGCACAATGAAAACGTACTTTGATCTCAGGCTACAAGTATTCACAGGAAGTGAGAAGTAAATCTGGTAATACAGCAGCTTCCTGTCTATCATACAAAATATACAAGAGAAGTGACTGTAAATTGAAGGGAAGCAGCAACAGCAAACAAATTACTAGACAAATAACATAGCAGGGTTTGTTGTGCATTCTCCATAACTGACAATTTTCAAATCAAATAGATGCTTGGTAAGAATAAATTTTATGTAAGGAACTCCAGTACTCTGTGTTATTTTCAAGTATAATTGTCCTTCTGGCTTTATAATCTTTGAAACTAGTTATAATCTCCACAGCCTATTATTATCATATGTAGATATTTTTAAATGCATGCTGCCACAACTGATTCCTGCGTACACACAATACACACATGTGCACAGTAGGCAGTTAAAGTCATTCACGATAAACATTCAACATTTCCTCATGTCAGCCTGGCAATTATTCAGACATGTTTGCCATTGTCTTAATTGGCTACTTAATTAAAATCCTAGTCAGTGAGTTAACTTAAATTGTACAGTATGAGGTAGGGAGATCTGTTGTGATCAATGTTGCTTGAGTGAATTAAGACCACCTGCGTGGATCTATATTTAGAAAACAGAGGGTAAATGGTTATCTCTGAACAGGATCCAACATTTCCTCTCCAAAACTGATAATTTCATTTAGTAGTTTTTGTTGGATTTTTAAAATGTAATTTTGCTTTGGATCATTTCTCTTCATTTGTGCATTATGAACTTATTTCTACAAATACTTGAGAAGAGGAAGCCAACATTACATGGAGTTCAGCAAAAAACACTCTACTTTAAAATAGGTTAAGTGATAGGTTAAGTAGCAGAAAGCAGAGATCATTTTTATTATATGGACTATATTAGTCCACTTTTAGTATACGGACTATGGAATATATTTTCCAAATAGTCATTTTTACAGCCACAAAATGCAGCACTTCCTCTTCACCCCTTGTGATACAGCTTTACTGATAAAAGGAAACCCACCTTTAGAGAGGATCAAAGTCTCATGGGCTACTCTGTGCTCAGAGAGCAAAGAGCCACTTCCTCTACACCCAGTGGTCAATTTTACCTTTGAATGAAGACAGTACTTGCTGGCACTTGTCTATCCTGCATTGTGATTGCAAACTAGTTTCAGAATTAACGCTCAATAGGCAGATGCTGTTTTCAGAACCCAGTGTTTTAAGGACCCTTAATTTCACATTTACTGATAAAGCATTCTTAATAGAAATATGACACTTGGAAAGACTCATCTTACGGTGTTTGAAAGTATTTTGTGCTGAGAAGACAACTGAAAGCAGTCTGTTTAGCCCCAGAGCAGGGGTCTGTAACTGTTGAATAAGAGCTGATGCCTGAGAGTGAGAATACAACTGAGTCAAGCTTGGTATTTTCTTGGCCGTGCCACTGGGGGCAGAGATAGATCAACTCTGAAAGCTTTTTCTTTCTTTCTAATCAATCTTTTCCTATTATAGATGAAGAAGCAATGTGATCAAAAGCTGCTTATTCGAATGAAAACAGAATGTCTACCTTGTTCTTTAAACCTCGAAACCCAGTGTCCTGCTGGGTACACCAAAATTACCAATGGGACTGGTATACCAGACTGCAGGTAGTTAATTCCTCATGAATTAGAAAATGTGAATTTCTGTTAATATTTGTATTAAGGAGCTATTCTATGCATTTTTCTTAATAAATATTTACCTTTGACTTCATCAGCTCCAGAATTCAAGTTTTACTTAGAGTCATTTAGGTTCAGGTTAATCAGCAAATGATATAAACAAGAAAATGAAAACTGGTACTATTTGCCTATGAAATTTGCTTTTTGAATGATATTATGAAATTATTTTCATACTTATTCTGCAGTTACTCAGTATGAATGATATAAATGCACAAATCATAGACTGAGGGCAAAAAGGGCAGGAACATATTCCAAAACTAAAATCTTATCTGATATATAGATCAAGAAAAGGAGCAAATGTAAATACTTATTGGGTGTTGGGTGTTTTGGAGTAAATGCAAATACCTATTTAGAGCTTACTTAGCTTTTAAAAATTCTTGATATTTACTAACTTTTTAAAATGCAATTTCAAATAAAAACTTACAGAAAATGTTTGTAGATTGCAGAAAATAAATAGGATAAATATACTATGTAAAGAAATGGTTCCAAGGATCTTTTTAGACCTTGTTATATAATGTATGTTTTAATTTAGAAAAAAAAATCAAATTAATAAAACTGTGTTTAAATTGCTCTTCTCTGATAGTGACAGGAGAAGCAATAGTTTAAAATTTCATTTATTTTAAGCACTTTAAAGTAATGCCCAACTTCTTTTCCTCAGGTATTATCTAGAAATTAAAACACACACGCTTTCTTTTCCTGGATGTCGGCATCTTTGTGTGAAGGAATTTGAACAACCTGAGTGCTGTCAGGGTCACTGGGGCCCGGACTGTATGGGTAAGATCCTTTTTGACAGAGTTTGAATGAAGTGCAGCAGTGAATCAGTTTTGTTTCTTTACTTTTTGACTTATGGTGGTCTTTTCTGTTCATTCTCTTTATGAAAAAGAGTTTTTTCCTCCAAATGTTTTAAACATCAAAAAAATACTAAAGGCAGTTTCTCAAACAGCAAGAATCAGGAGTGCCTTTCCTCCAGTTGCCCTTTCCTCAGGAAAAGCCTTTCACCAACTCCTTAAGTGCTTCAGGCTGCTCAAGTGGGCCTCAAAATACTGGTCAGGTTTCTCTGCCAAGGCAGAGCATTTCCTTCTTAAGGGAGCTGAGGCCTGGGTCAACATCCTTGAAGTCCTTTTGCCTAGAAAATAGTTAAATACATTCTAGCTTGGCCCAAATTGTGATTTAACTAGCACTAATTAATTTACTAAAGCAAAATCTTGGAAATTCAACTGGAAATTGACACTTCTTCCGTAGGAAAAGAGCTGAGTAGGTGGTTATGTGTTCCTCAGCAGACCACTGCTCTTGTGATTATTCCCTGCATTCCCACCAAACTGCACCAAGGTGTCAGCAGTAGAGAGGCAGCCCTACACTTGGTTATCCCTGCCAGCCTCAGGGTGCTCTGCAAGGCCATGCTCTAGAGAGCCAAGAGGTCGTCACCCAGCAGACCCCAGCCTGCGTCCTTGCAGAAGGCTGCGCAAGCCAGGAGGCCCTCTTTTCCTCCAAATAAACTTCCTGGCCCCAAAAAAACAAAGCCCCTGAGAATCAAGGTCTCAGCATTGTTCCTGCTGTCACTTAGAGGAAGATAACAGCTCTTTTCCTTATCGCAATCTCCCTAAGAGCATACAGCACGCCTCGAAATGCTCAGAGGAAAAGCCAGTCCTTCCTGAGACTAGAGGGAAAATCTCTGACTTGGGGTATACTTCACTTAAGCATCTGATGGCAATGACAGAATAGGGTCTTAAATAGCACTCCAACTTCCTTAAGTGATAGCATGTGCTGAAATAAGTGTGCAAAGGAAAGAGGCGTCCTTTCCTTTCCTTCCCTTCTCTCCTCTCCCTGTGAGACCCCCAAGCTGCCCTCCTTGCCCTGGGAGGGAGGTGCACAGCCCAGCCTGGAGCACCCCGGGGATCTCCACGCGCCTCCCTCGGGCATTGCCAGAGCACAAGCTCCCTCGCTCTTCCTGCACCCAGACCCTGAGTACACTGAATTGTATCAAATCGTGTCATTCAAACTATCTCATTAAAAAAAAACCCTCTGCCCAGTATTTCAGACTACACTTGCAGGGAGTGAGGTTAAGATAAGGAATCTGCCCTGAAAGTTGCAGTTTGAAAAACACTTGTGGAATAAACTCTATGAGTCAAAGAAACTGATGCACTTAAACTCTTTCGGGCTAAGTATAAAAATTTACATACAAACTAATACTCCTGTAAGAACTAAGCAAAAAAACTCACTTTTTTTTCTTTTTTTTTTGAAAAAACATCCTAAACAAAAACAAAGAGCTTGACCCTTTTAAATACTGGTATCAAGCCCCAATGATTATGCCTGTATTACTCTAGCATCCTACTGACATCCAGAAGCAGAGTGCCAAGCACTATCTCCTGCAGAGTGACCAAGAACAAGTGCTTTAGCTGCCTATCTAAGCTTGTAAAACAATATGGTAATTTGCTAAATTTCTGATAGAGATAAAATTGTTCCTCAGCAGTTCTACAAAACAAGTAACAAGACACAGGGAAGCATGTTGATATCAAAAGCACAAAAGAAAAATCTTGTCAGCAATTTTTAAAGTATCTTTCTTCATATTTATACTGTCAACTAAATTTTCTCATGTTTTTCCTGTTTTTATATATTTAATAAAAGCATCAGATCACTGAACAAACATCATCTATAGCAGTAATTGAAGAGTTTGTGTCTTAGTCACAAGAATGAGACAGAACTCTCACATTATTCAGATAATAAGATTCATTGAAATATACTGTCTGTATCAGAAATATCTATTTATTACTTTATGTCATTCCTACCTATTTCCTCTCAAATCTTAAAAAAATTTCTTATTTCAGCATACATGAAGTAAACTAAAATTTTCATCATGTAAATATTTTGATTTTTACAGAAGAAAATTTCTCAGATCTGACAGACCTCACAGATACATAATTAAAGGATAAATTGAGAAATATTGATAGACTGGTTTAAAGCCAAATCCTTGCTAAAGTTCGGGGCGTGTGTGTGTGTGTACGTGTATACATAAAGACACATATCCACATATTTGCTCATCACTCTAGCCAAATTATATTCACTTTCATGAAAATTTCTGTATCACTTAAAAACTCAGAACCTGGATTGAGCTAGTCAATAGGACCATAAATCTATGCTGTCCCTCTCAAAAAGAGGAAGAGTTTACACCTATGCAGTACAAATCAAGACTCTTTAGAAGTAATAAATCTAGTAGTATGCTACAGTGGAGGAGCTATGAGAGCAGTAGGAATTTGCTACATTCAGCTGCCACCTGTGTCAGGATAATGCTGCCTAAATGGACACTCTGGTTAGACTGATAGACTACAGGAAGAAAGAGCTTATGTGAGAGATTCAATAATTTGCACAAGGAGGCTGCGAAGCTATAAAGAAAACCAAGGATATCCCTACAACATTTGACAGAACAATTTGTCTGATGATCACTGTGATATGCATTTTCGATACATAATCATTTAGTAAAAGTTTGAATATTGAAACATCTCAGCCAAAAATTAAATTGTTTTGATTTGAAAATGTAGGCATTGTTTCTTATTCTCTTATGCTGTTTGGGATTTGTGATCAGATGTTCTTACATGTTGTATCATAGCTAGTACCATATAGCTGGTATTCTATCTCCAAGAGGATTTGAAACAGATATCAAATGGTCTTATAGGGGTCACCATGGACATGAAAAGCTTTTCTATAAAGCTAGTGCAATTTGTGAGGAAAAGGAAAGAATTTTATTTAAATTCTAACAGCATTAGATAAAATTTTGACGGCAAATTTTCAATCAGTTATAGCCATATTCATGTACAGAATGAATGGTCAGGAAAACTCCACATCTATCAAAATAACTTTTCAAAGCACATGCAGAAAGAGGTGGATCAATGTGGAAAAATCAATACAGAGTGGTAAAAGCAGCTCCAAAAAAAAAGAAAATTATTTTCTGTGCAATGCTTTGATTATAGTAACCATGCTAAGCTGAAATACAAGAGCGAGGTAATCGCCTCAGTGAAGCAAATATTACAGCAAACATATTCAGGCAGTTCCAAAATAGTAGTTACCATTTGAGCTCCTTCTCTGACCTGAGCCTCTGCAGCCTCTGAGGCCTTTACCACTGCTGAACAAGTGCAAGCTGAAGGATCCAAGTGAACTGGCTAATTGCTTAAATATCTTTTCTAGCATGTCCAGGAGGAGCTGCGTCACCATGCAACAAAAGAGGAGTCTGCTCACAGGGTATAAATGGGGATGGAGTATGTACCTGTCAGGTATGTCCTTTCTTTTTTAAGGGAAAAAAAAAGAAAGAAAGAAAGAAAGAAAGAAAGAAAACAACCTCCCCACAAAAGGCAAATAATCCCTGCTAAGAAACAATATATATATTGGTTTGTTCTAAACTTCACACTGTTATTCCTAAATTGAGCATGTTCAGGCAACATTATTCAAGAGCTCTCCTATCCTATCTTCTTGAAAAAGGTGCTTTGAGTTCTTTAGCATGTGCTATTACTTGTCAGTCCTTGCCCAAATCAGAAAGGACTCACACTTGGGACTACATGCTCAGGATAATGCTCCTTTGAACATTATGAAATGAAAGTAGCATGTGCAGTGCTTAATAACTTCAGTCAAAAAGATCAGGGAAAAAAAATCAAATGAATCTGGTTTGCTTCCTCCTCTACTGGTTATTCTTTCCATTACATCAAAAGCACTCCTTCTGTGGACGTGTGAAAAAGAGATGGAGAATGACAAATAGTCAGAAAAATATAACCTAAAAATTTGAATAAAGCTGTGGGCATTCAGCTTGATTACTGCTTTTTATTGTTAACTTGCTGTTCAGAGCACCTGGTATGATTTCAAGATTTGCCAATTTTTTTTTTTAAATCTCCGAAGGGAAAAAAAATAATTCAAATAGTTAATGTTTTCTGTTATTGCAGTAGTCATGTATGATTAGCTAAGATCACATTGTAAGATTTCACATTGTAAGATTTTTTTTTTATAGCGAAATATGTTGTTTTCAGACTACTGTCTGTATATCTATCTATCTATATAGACAGAGATGAAAGATTTAAGATTTGATTTCCTCTCTGTAATTCACAGAAAGGATTTAGTGGAACAGCCTGTGAAAAGTGTGCTGAAGATCATTTATTTGGCCCTCACTGTACATCTGGTAAGGTCTGAGCTTTCTTTATTGGAGTGGGGGAAAACAAGGTAAATGAAAATTGTTCTTGTACACTATGAGGTTGTAGGGGGATAGGTAGAGGATCTGAGTTTCCCAGTAAAAGCTGGTATCTGCTTCTAGCAACACAAGAGGAGAAAAAAATAAGGCTGCTCAATTCCTCATTCCTACAGGGTCTGGATTAAGCTCAAAATTATACAAACACTCTCAGGGAAGTATTACAAAAACACCTCAATCTTATCTTCAATATCTTTGTTTAAGCCAGCAGTCTAATAAATTAGGGATTAGAATCATTTTTGCCACTTTAGGAGATTTCCAAGTATGCTTCCTTCAGAGGCATTACCTCCTTAGTCTTTAAATCCAGCTTTGTTTCTAGTCTCCACACCATTTTGTGTGTTTCCATAATTCAAGTGAAAAAAAAATGTTTTGACTTAGTTGTTTTATTTTTATTTATTTATTTATGGATGATTATTTCATTGGTTGCTCCTGCTGCAGTTAGGAGAAAAGGAAGGTGGTTTGAGGAAGGAATCAGAACTATGTGCAGCATTCGAGACAATCAAAATAGCCTAATACTTAATGTTTTATCCTTTTTTTTTTTATATTATTTTACTTTCATTCCAGACTATGCTATTCTGAGCATTAAACAGACAAATCCAGATTTTTTCCCCCAAATACTAAATATATTACCTCTTTCTTAAAGAGTAATCCCTCTTTATGTCCAAGCAAAACTCTTCATTCCCTGCAGGCCCACAGAATTCTTAAAAGAGTTAAATAACCTTAAATAACCTGTGCTGGTCTTTCAACACTAGTCCTACACCACTGCTGATTCAAAGGACCTTTTTTTCCATCAGCTGTCCACTGGATGCCAGTGTTGATACACATAAATGCAACTGAGCCAACTGGGCTATTTTTGTTAATCAATTCAATATTGTTAATGTAATTACTTTCTGTGCATCTACTGAAGGATTCAACTGCATATTAATGTAACAACAATTTTAAACTTCAATCCTCAGGTATTTAATGTACTCCAAGCTTTTAAGTACCTGTAAAGACTGTGCATTTTTTTGCAATCTTTTTCAGCAATACCTTTGACATTGCCAATGTTTAAACTAGGACCACTGACATAAGTAAAATATCACTGATAATTTTAATGTAGGTGGTTTGTATGAACACAGCATATGTTTGCAAAGGTAAGCGAATAGACTACATAACTGTAGCTTGAACAGGAAGTGCACACAATACAGGCCTTTCCTAGTATAACTATTCAGGGCCTTTTTAAAAAGCACATTACCTTAATTGAAATGGTTCTATTAAAAAAGATTTTAAGTATATATGAGGGCAACTCTGAATACAGAGTCACAAGATTTGCATGCAGAAATGACAGAATATAGGAACTAATAGGACCAAATAATCCCTGCTTCAGTGATTACCCTTTAATTAATTAAATTCAGTATTAAAAAATATATTTGCTAGTTAGTTTGATTTTTAAAGCATTGGTCCATATAATAAATTTGAAGATATTCAGGCCCTGGGGCTGTTATTAACCTACAAAATCAGTATCTGTTTTTTATTATCATATATAGGTATGAGAATTGATCTTCATATTGATGAATGTCAGTTCAGGAAATAATGTCAAAACTTGGTTTCAAAAATTGCACTTTGTAATATTTCGCAAGTGTTGGCTTGGACATTATTTGCCATGCATAACCACTAAACATCTCTTTCCAAACACTGTGATTATTTAGTAAAGCCAACCCATGTCTCCATGTAGTTTGCAACTGTGTTCATGGAGTGTGCAACAGTGGAATTACAGGCGATGGAAGATGTACGTGCTTGTCTGGATACCAAGGGCTCAGCTGTGATCAGCGTAAGTACACTGCTTTCTGTATAAGACATGTTCAGCAGCACTGAGGCCTTTAGAACTGGTGAGGACAAACATACAATTAGTGTCACATTAGACACTCTAGAGCAACCAAACATACATCCAGTCTCAAACCCTCTATGGGATAACTATCTTCAGCACCTCAATCACCAGAATAATGACTGGAGCAAGAGGACCAGCAGTCTCCACACGGGAGGCTCTTTGAACTGGTAAACTGCAGAATGCAATATCTCCTAGCACAGTATGTAGACCATGCTTAACCTGTCACCCTCTGTCCCCCAGCAATAGCTGAATGTGAGACCCTACAATGCCCTGCAAACTCCAGGTGCTCTGCTTCTCCTGAAGATGCAACAAGGCTGGAATGCACATGTCTGCCCAATTACCAGGGGAACGGTAAACAATGTGAACGTAAGTAATTTTGATGCCCATTTTGTTCTTAGAACATATCTCTATTAGTATTTTAGTTTAGATCAAGACTGCACTTTTCAAATCTCACTATTGTGTCAGTTATCTGCTGGTTCATATCACACAGCAGACTGAGCATACACAAACCAGCCTGCTTCTGCATGAAACTGAACTATAGGAGGTGCTCTAAAAGCTCATCAGTCCAGCTGTTAACAGACTTCAGTCCATACAACCAAAGCAACAACACTCAAATTCCCTGAAATGCATGGTGTGTATACCATGTAAATAGCACCACCTGCCCAATTGCTGTTCTTACAAACCACTCCCATAAGGTCAATCTACTTGCTGAAATCTGACCACGTAGGTTGCATCCATTAAAATCAATGATAGTAACAAATGGCTTATATTTATTGAAGATCTGTCATATAGTGGCTCAGCTTCACCACTAAATATAAACCCTGCAGTCAAGTTAATTTTAGTCTTTCTTATTTTTCATGAATTAAAACTAATAATGCCTCAGCTAGAGGTAAGTCTTCATTAAAGTTGTCTTCTCCCACTTTCCAGCTTGCTATTCAAAGTTGAAAGTCACTGTATTACAAGAAGCCAGATTTTCTTTCCTGTACTTACACTATGTGTCACAGCACCTGCTCCTCTTCCTCTTTCCAGACCAATTGTAACAAATAATTTGATTGTATCTGATGCTGAAAACACTATCAACTGTTATCTCGGATCATACTGGAAGTATCCTGTCTGGGGACTGCACGATTCAGTGCTCCTGGTCCTAACAATAGTGCCCTTCTCTCTGAGTAAGACCAAAGGTTAGTCTAGAGGAGGACATCAGGAGCCAGAAAATCACCCTTTTGGTGAGGCTTGAGGTGCTTCAAGTAGGCAGTGAGCCAGTGTAGACAATGAGTCCCAAAGAAACTGCATTGACACACAGATGAAATGCACAAGAATGCAGGAACAGGTTTCCCAGAGATGTTGCAGAGTCTCTGTGCTTGGAGATACCCAGTTGCCTTCTCTTGGCTTTGGACTGATGCAGCATGCATGAATGTTCTTCCTCTGTCCCAGTCCCTTCAGAGACAGCAGTCATGTGTGGCTTAAAACAGTCTTACTTTTGGCCAGCTGGAAAGCACTGGGCAAACAGCTCCAGCACAACTATGTACATAAATTAGGATAGCCATGACCACCCCAAACCCAGCAGTGGTATTGCTTGTTTTTGGTTTATGCATATGAGGATGTAGACCTGGGTATGGTTTCGTACTGGACCAGAAGAGAAGGCAAGCAAAAGACGGTGAACCAGCAATGTGGCTTGTGGCCAGGAAGACAAATGGTGTCCTGGGTAACATAAGGAAGAGCATTGCCAGCAGGTTGAGGTAGATAATCTTCCCAATCTGCTCAGCTCTGCTGAGGCCACATCTGGAGTATTGTGTCCAGTTCAGGGCTCCCAAGTACAAGAGAAACATATACTAAAACAAGGCTTGTGAAAGACTGCTAAGATAATCAAGGAAGTGGAGCAGCTCTAATATGAGGAAAGGCTGAGAGAATTGGGGCTGTTCAGCCTGGAGAAGAGGATTGAGTGAGGATCTTAACAAAATGTATATGAAGGGAAGTATATTTGAAGTATATGAAGGGAAAATGTAAAGAGGATGGGGCTAGAGTCTTTTCAGTGATACCTAGTGATAAGAGGAGAGGCAACAGGCACAAACTGAAACATAAGAAGTTCTGAACATGAAGAAAAGTTTCTCTACTTCGGGGATCACTGAGCACAAGAACAGATTACCCAGAGAGGTTGCAGAGTCTCCTTGTTAGGAGATACTCAAAAGTCAGTTGAAGTGCTCTAGGTAACCCTGCTTGAGCAGAGGGAATGGACTAGGTGATCGCTAGAGGTCCCTTCCAACCCCAAACATTCTGTGATTTTGCCAAGAGCTAAATTGAGAGGTGTTAGCTCTCAGTCTCAGCTGAAGGGAAGAAGGGAGATGAAAACAGTGAGCACCGTCACCTTTCAGGGGAGTCCTAGGCCTGCCACCTTCCAGCTGCAACGTGTGATTGACCGTACCCTAAACTGGACAAAAAAGAGCTTGAAGATACTCCCTAAGCACTGCTGGATTCTGAACAAGGACAAGCAATGCCTTAGCCTTAAAGAAGATGGTTCATTGAAATGAGTAGTGAGCTTCTACTTCATGAAACTGTAAAGTGTGGAAGACACAGCTAAAGAACTTGCTGGCCAGCTTCCCGTAGCACTGAACAGGTGACATTATATTGTTTAATCACCGGAAAGAAAACAGTGAAGGCCTATTATATTGAGAAATATTTTCCTACTGATCTAACATGCACTTAAAGCTTTGACTGACTTCATCTCACCTACCTGACCTTCTCTGGTTATACTCAACCAGAAAACAGGGAAATACTTGTGGATACTTTAAAAAGCACATTGCATATTTTAATCTGCTAACTCAGTTTCCCAAAGGATTATTCCTGTATAAAAGCAAACAGTTGGTTACTATGTTAATAAAAACACATTCCTCCTGTCTCTTTTCATGCTGCCACAATGCCTCAGACTTGGCTATCATGAGCAGTTTAGTCCACCTAGGCTTTGTTTGTCATTGAGATGCTTTCCTAGATCCTTGGGCTCAATTTTAGAACATTGGATAATAATTCTCTTCCTTCCCTTTTCTTTTTTCTAAGCTATCAACCCATGTTCCAAAAATGTCTGCGATCCCAATGCTGACTGCATTCACCTTGGACCAAATCATCACAAATGTACTTGTAAAGAAGGTTACAAAGGTGACGGTCAAGTCTGCTTACCCATAGACCCTTGCCAAGCAATGTATGGAAATTGCCCTCCACAGTCTACCATCTGCATATATGATGGTCCAGGAAAGGTTGGTGTTGAACTGGAGTCCAGAGCATTTTCTGTGTCAACAGCCTAATAAGTTTTTCTCTCCGAGATGTAGCCCTGCCAAAGGCGCAAGAGTACTGAAACCAAACTCAGAAAGGACAAGCCCTACTCCTATCTTTGGCATAAACCCCTCTGATGACCCAGAGTCCCTTCACAGACTATTTTTGCCAAAATTCATCTCTCCTAAATAGAAAAACTGAAATAAAGCTTCTCCCACTTAAGTGGGCACCATATAACGGCCACATATAATTAACATTGTTGAGAAGTGGCTTAGATTTTCATGTTGCAAAAATTCCGCCACTGACGGTGTGACTTCAGAAGACTATGCCTGTTTGGCTGGCCATGCTGAAAAACTGAAAAGGGAGCCATGCAGGGTGATCCTGGAGGACACAGTTACACATCTTGCTCCACTCACGTGCCTCCCAGTGGTCTGCACGTGGCTGGTAACTAGCTCTTGATGCATTTCAGTTATGACGTTGTAATGCCTCACTAATCAAGCGTAATGTCTTATTGTGTTTCCACACTCCTTTTGGGAGGCAGAGGACTGTGAAAACAAAGTAAGAAAAAATATATATCTAACCTATCCACACTGATCTGAAATGTTCCCAGGTCACAGAAGTGAATGTGAGGCTTTAATCTGAATGAGGTTTTACTGGAGAGCCAGTATTTTCTTGAGGAGGTAAAGCCTAGGAGTTGAATAAATATGGATAAGCTTTATGTTTGCATTTGAACTCACCAGGTGTTTAGTAAGGCTTTTGACAGTTTTTAAATCTTATTTTTAAAAAGAAAGAAAGAAAGAAAGAAAAAAGAGTTCTACAACCTGTGTATGTCTGGCTGTTTTTCTCACTTCACCTCTCCTATCTTTCTGATTTAGTCCCACTGTGAATGCAAAGAACATTACACAAACCTTGTACCTGGAAAAGGATGCAGCATAAAAGACATCTGTGAAACTAACAACACCTGCCATAAGAAAGCTAAATGCTCAATGTCTGCACCTGGACAAACTATGTAAGTCTTTTTTTTCTTGTCAATGCTCACTCAGATTCTCTTTCTTTCCTCTAGTAAACTGGCTATGAAAACAAATTCAGTGGATGAAGACTTCCTGAAGTTTTCTTATGGAGGAATTCAATGGATTTAGTGTCAACCAACTAGCAGTTTTAGATTCCATCAAACCATTTGCTAATACTTATTTAGTTGTATTTTTATATCTCTCAGATACCATTTCTGCACTTGTAAATAAAAGGAGCCGAGACCTTCTCATATTCCTTAGGGCAAGCAGCAAGTGTCTGGCTCAGAACTGAGGGCTCTTCCTCCTACAAAACAATGGCATGCCTGGCAATGATCCCCGGCACACACTATCCTTTTGGCTCTGCCTGGGCATTGCCTGGGAGAACACTAGCTGGTGGGGCCAAAAATATGCTTGGTAATGTGTTAAAAATTAATCAATATTAATTAAGATGGGATAGCACTCAAGCCCAGGCCTTGGCCCATTTCAGCACATTAGTATAGATAAAACAAGGAATGTGACCCTCATGTTGCTAAAGGAACAACTCACCTAGGCAGGTTCCTCAAAGCTTTGAATCAAACACATGAGAAACCGCAAGACCTCTGGCAGAATATCTTTTCCATTATATAAATTTGCTATACAAATCTTATAAGTCTGTTTAATGCAAAACTTCCAAGTGTTAATTTTCCGGAGTTGAGGCTTATAATGGGAATGGCAAAAGAGAGCATTATTTGTAATTAGGAAACAAATTGTTTGTCATACAGACCTATAGATAAAAAGTATTCACTTGGGAAAATACTCTTGTTATCTATTCTTGAATACACCTTACTTTTACAATGGAAAAAAATTCTTGTAAATCAATGCCTATTTCTAACAAGCTTACGTAGAATATATCCTAGATCGTTTTCGGAGCATGCTGTAGTACTCAAAAGTTCTATGCATTTTGTGACAGCAGTATTAATAGTAGGACCAGATGCAAAACATTTAAGATTAAATAATATTTCTATTTCAAGTTAAGACCAAAATCCATATTTTTATGAGTTGAAAAATTAAATTAGCATTCTAGATAACATCAGTCAGAACCCTGCTTTCATAATTTATCTCTTTTTCACTGTTGCAATTCAGTTTCCAACAGATGAGGATTTTTTGACAATTTCAGAATGGGAAGATTAAAACTTTTTGGTTGTAGGAGGGGGAAAGCAATCCAAACTCCTTTAATATGGAGGGGGGGAAAAAAAAACCACTGAGGAAAGAAGTGGGATTCTAATCAACCTAAAAATGCCTTTTTGGCAAAACTAAAACGATTCTGAAAAGTTTCCAATTCAGGAGAATCCCCTCATCAAAGAGGAACTTTGGAACAAGCAGGACTATCTGATTCCCATGGACACAGCCTTTCCAAAGCTACAGTTGTAATACCTGTGGCATTGTTACCATCTTTTGGCTGCATCCAAATTTTAAATGCCCTTTTTTATTCCTTTTTTTTTTAATATAAACTCTTTCTAAAACAGAGATCTGTAGCAGAGCCCTCAATCTTTCTTATGTTTTTATTAAAGATACAGTTGCAGTGTTAACTTTCTACATGCCACCACTTCACCCATGATCTGTACAGGAATGAATCTCTTATGTAGACTTTATGGTTTTTGAACAGTATAACAAAGCAACCTTCCCCCCATTCTAGAAAAAAAATTAAAACTGTGTCTGTTTCTGTTCCTATATAGATCTTTTCTGAGTGAGTGCTGACATTGTCCATGACGCGGCTTCAGCACAGCAATTACAGTCAGCCTTGCCCTGAAGCTTAAAAAGCTTCAACTGGTGCAAAACTACATTGCGTATTAGACCATGTGTTCTTCGGTTTCCAAGCATACCTAGCCATCCCTCAACTAACCTTCATTATTGCCTTTTACCCTACTTGTACCCTAGCTCTGCCTTCAATTTTAGATGAGTCTTCAATTCTAGTCTCATCTTTTAGATGAGACTGAAGCAAAATAGAGACATGGAAACTTGTGATTTCTGTCTCTAGAAAAAGCTAATTCTCTTCCTCCTCCTAGGTAAACTGAAGTAGTGACAGTTACTTGGTCTTTTTCAGTCACAGATATATACTACCATACAGTTGCTAATCCCTTTATTTTCACTGTGTGCATTACATGTTGACAAGAGTCTAGTTTCATTTTAGCCATTGAAGATGAATAAATGACAGAGTCGACACTACCAGGCAGTCTCCCTAACACAGCCAAGCAGCAGCAAAATTTCTAGCAAGTGTAACAAACAGAGCCAGGACTGTCAAAAACAGACAGCATTGATGGCCACTCACTTCAAGACAGCTTGAAAGAGCTTGAAAGAGTCCAGATTTTTAGAAAGTGCTAACCACTATTTCCTATGAATAGTCAGGTTCACACAAGGTTAAGGCTCACATAAGTTAAAGCTTTTTTTTTTTTAAATATAACAACCAACTAACACCTAATAACAAGTAATAACTCAAACACAAGAACAACCAATGATTTTTTTTCCACCTCTCTTGCAACACTGATTTCTTTAATAACCATAAGATTCAATTTTTGTAAGCATTGTTTCCTCTTTCATGGGACAGAAAATGCCCTATTGACACTTTAGGTTGTTCTTTCATAAATGTCTCTTGGATTTTGTCTTGGTTGTAACTAACCACTTAAAACACAGCCTGTCTCAAGATGATGCCTGTAACTCTCACAGGCACAGTGACCCAAGTAATGACTTCAGGTGCTATGTACCCAAGTACAACACAACCAAAACAGTTCAAAGCAGCAGGGATTTAAGGACATCTTCGCTGCAGAGTGATGGAATTCCACATTCATTGCACTGCAGAGTCCAGAGCAATAGAAGCCATGAGAAGCAATAGAAGAGATAAGGAAACAGTTTCATATCATTATTTAATGAAGCATGGTCCAACATCCATTCACCAAATGATAAATTGAGAGCACGTAGAAGCAAAGATCAAAGATATTCACAGTTCCTAAAAATGCTTTCAGAGAAGCAACTACTACCTGTAGCAGGTTTAGTTAGAGCCTTGCTGATGTGGCAGTGCACAGAACTGTGCTCCAGCACACAACTGAGGTGACAGTCTCTTCACAGGTGCACTTGCCAGGCGGGCTACATTGGGAATGGCATTACGTGCTACGGGAACATCATGGAACGACTCAGAGACTTGAATGCTGAGGTGGGTGGACAGTGGCAAGGAAAGCTGACGTCTGCCTTATCTCTCATGGGTAAGTACCAAATGGAAACAGAGTCAGTTCTTAATGAGTGGATTAATCATGCCCTACCTATCCCCAGAAACACTTGTAGCTGTAGGACAGTGCTGCTTAGTCCAAAGCAGATCCAGGTACTCACTGGAGTAAAATTTAATACTGAAAAAAAAAAAAAAATACAACCCTTTAATCAAGATGAAACTGCTCTCTGCAAAGCAGATAAGCTGTACAATATTCCTGGTATTTCTGAAGTTTGGAAGCATATGAGAATAAGAAAAGGAAATAGTCTCTAAAGAAGTAAAGTAGAAGGAATAGCGGAGGAAGGATGTTACAGCGGAAGGAATTGCTGACAACTGGGCAAAGACTTTGGAAATCAGGACTGACTGTGCATTTATATGGACTACAGAACTGCTTTTGGGAAATGGAAGACAAATTATTTGTGAAACACTTATTAGAAGGGGAAGAAGTATGAAAAAATGGTAAAGGATTCTTTCAGTTTCCTTAAGCCACTCTTGCATCCAACAATGTAAACATGTTTGCAATTGTACAAGGATGCCAAAAACTGAGATGTTCAGAGAAATAACTCTCAACTTTTAGCAGTTATTGCAGTCACCGGGTGAAGAAAACAACAGAACTGTCCCAATCAGCTTCAGCTGCAATCCCATACATCTGAGCTTTGAACAAACACTGCTAGAACTGAGTGATATTTTTGAGCTTAATTTGTAAATATGAGGGAATTTTTCACACTTAATATAACTTGCTTGCTCTTTTTCGCTAAAGCCCAGCAATTAAGTTAAATATCTTTAATTCTTGACCAGAAAAAAGAAAAGGAATTCTGCACATCTCACTGAGGACAAAATCTGGCATTTACATTAATATTTGTGGAAATCCAGGGACACAAAGCAGTGAAAACAGAAATCCCTATTTAGTGCTCAGTTCAGTATTGAGTACTGCACTTTCTCTATAGTCCTCCTTATGTGCCTGAAAGTGCCTGACATGCTGGGTGCCACATTTGCAAACAACAATCCAAATTTTATATGGCTTAGGTTTTGGACATACATGCAACTGTGCTGATTTATCAGTCAAAAGCTACAAAGACACAATAACTGCAAATGTTATTTTATAATATATTCACTCTACATTAATGTCTTTCAAAAACTAAGTAGAATATATAGCAGAATAGCTCACATTGTATTTTAACACACTGAATTTTACATCTAGTACGTCATACCTACAATAACTATAAAAGTGTTTTTAGTTCTGATTTTAAACCTGTATATTAGAAATATTTAATGGCTTCAACTAGATAATTCATTACTGTTATACTATTCTCTTGGAAATGGAAATACCATCTGAGTAGCAGATGAACTTTAATTACCTTGCAGTACATCATTTTTTATTATTAGCTGTTTGCTGATCTTTGTATTACCAACAGGTTCTCATTAGAACTCCCCTCGCCTGACAAAGACTGAATTAATTTTATGTAGGAACCTGTTTCCCTGTAAAGACACTAATACAACTCCAAAGACACCGTGTTTTCATCTCCATCACCCTGGTTTGCCTACTGTGTAATCTGGGTTACTAAAAAATATTTCAAATATTTTGCCTTAATCTATAACAAATGCAACAGCACCTAGATTATGTATTTGCACTGCTTTGCACATTTCACCACCAGATTTAAAAAAATAAATTGGCATTTAATAATCACCTGTCTCCAAAAGCTTTTTAATATTCATTTGATCTTTTTTTTTCTCCTTTTTAAGAGAATGTCTATGAGTGGCCACTGAGTAGTCTGGGACCATTTACTGTGCTCGTACCAACAAACAAGGGGCTCAAAGGTACAAATGTAAGTAAGCAGAGAGAGCTGTGAATAACTGGGATTCAACTCTTTCAGCAATAAGACCTGTGTTAAAAAAGGGGAGTGATTCTACAGATTCAGAAGAACCTTTTGCTCTAGCATGCCTCTGGCTAACCATCTAAGCCCAGGAGCCAGAGACTCTTTTCTTTACTTTAAAGGAAAGCAAAATGATTTTCTGAGTCAAAGTAGCATGCAGTTGTGTTTCAAGTACTGTTTGAATTGTCTTACATCTGTATCTACTTTTCATTTTTTAATCTAGTTGGGACAGGCTCTGAATAAAGGTCTGATTCCTGATTCCTTTCATCAGGAAGGTCTAAATTGAATTTTTAAGTAAGGTTGTTAAAAATATTTTTAGTAGGAAAAAATAAACATAACATTCTTAGTGACCAAATAGGGTTAAAATTATGTTCCTATTTTGTCTCAAACTCTGCATACTCACATTCTAGGTGGGAACAAAATGGAGAGTGTTAGGAAAGAACACACTTGGGAAAGGGAATATTTTTCACTTATTTCACAGAGAAAAAACAGAGTTTGCAGATGGAAATGAAAACCTTTCCCAAAATTCTGCTGAGTTAAGAAAAAAAAAAAAAGATTATACTTTTCCATGCCATCTCTATTTAGTGCTTAAAGTGTGGCCTAGAGGCTGGATTTTCAGATACTTACCATTCAGAATCTTCCACTGCAGTCAGGAGATATCTTGATATGCTCACTGCTTTTGCAGGGACATAAGAAAGTGATCTAACCTGAACTTAAATCAAGAGAGACCGCAGCTCAGTTACAACATCAAAACCCTATAATCTCATTTCAGAAGAAAATTATAATTTCAGAAAGTAACAGGGGGAGGAGGATGTCACTCACAGTGAGGTTTTTTTAAGGTAAAACCTGTACTGAAATACATCTCTGTCCTTTCACTCTTCTAGATAATGGAGTTGCTGAATAATAAGCTGAAAGCACAGTACTTTGTGAAACTCCACGTAATCGCTGGTCAGTTGAATACCAGTATTTTAAATAACACTCATGTAATATATACTTTGACTGGCAAGTCAGGAGAGATATCAAGAGGAGAAAAGGTAAGTGACCTTCATCAGCAAGGTTCATTCTTCACGTTTTAAGGAAGGAGTACAAGAGTTCTTCCCACCTTTTGTATTGCTTATGCAGAGAAAACACCAGCTGCATTGCAGACCTAGACATCCTTTGAACAGTACAGCAAATACAAATCTTCAATATAAATAAAATACGCATGTGCATTATCATGAAAAAGTGGTGAAAGGTTCATTGCTGGATAGGTTTATTTGATATCAGAGAACATCAGATCAGCTTGATCCCACAGTTTCAGAGATTTCTGTGGCTGTGTATAGCCGTATGTATGTTTTCTATACACTAGACAAGTACACTTCATGTATTCTACTAGATTAGCAGCATCTGAGAAGAGAGACCTATTTTTTTAAAGAATCTGTATTCCATTTATTACAGGAAAGTACCATTTCAGTCCCAGGCCTGTTAGCTTCCTGCACACTCCAGTACAGTGCATAATCAGCAATATTTTGTAGTTTTAAATATACATAGAATATAAGGAAATGGGTTGTAGTCCCCTAAGATAATGGGAGCTGACTGCTTTGCTACGATCACATTTTAAATAATTTCCTGGCAGACTTTCATTAGCAGCAATCATGAGAACCTGGTTACGTGCACTCCCTTCACCACAAGGCCAGTTCTGCCTGATATCCCTGTTTCTCTTCTGCACCTTGCTATCCTGGAACAAAATAATACGGTCAAGATCCAAAAGATTTTTTTTTGTTTTTCCATTTCCTTGGTAGGTGTTGGAAGCAACCTCTGGTCTTATCAGGCTTAAATAGCTCGGGTGTTAGCAATGACAATTTGTGATAGTCATTATTCAACATGCACACTCGCTGCTTTAATTCCATAAGGAAGAATTCATTATCTATTTCCTATCTTATTTTAGGATTATCAATTAAGAATTAGAATTCAAGGAGGAAGAAGGAAAGGAAAACTTTTGCAGGGGAACATAATTGCTTCTAATGGGATTTTGCACATTATTGACAAAGCCATGGACAACATGGACCCAACATTTGAAAGCAGCAAAGAGGTGAGCCATAAGCTGTATGTATAGCAGTACATGAGTTAATTTTAACATAGCCTTACGTGAATTTAATGTGAAGGAAGCAGCTAGACAAGCTCTACTGACTAATTGTGCTTCAACTCAGAAAAACACCATTCAAAATCAAAGGTGCAGTTTCCACAGCAGACAGATATCCACTCTTTTGCCGTGCTGGCTTATAGGCAACTTAGCTGTACTTCTAGTTTTGAGCTGTGCCTTGGTCCTTTGGAAACCGGGCAACCACAATCAAAGCATCTCACTTGAATCCCCAAGCAAATAATGACTTCTTGACAGACACCAGGCAAGACATAATAATTTTTTAATAAAAAAGAAAGAGGCTGAATTTTAAAAACTAATATTTTTAGATGCCTTGGGTTTTTGGTGCTCTGCTCTAATTCCTTGAGAATTCACTTCTTATATGAGCTTTATGATCTTTTTAAAAATGTTATACTCTTCTCATTCAGAATAGTATTTCAGGACAGTGTCAGTCTCTGTCACTATGCAAACGTAGCCCAAGAACCCAAGAACAAGAGGACTCAATCATCTCAACCAAGACTTCCAGATTCCACAGCAATACAAACAATAAGGAAACCCAAATATGTTCAGATATGTAGTAATTGAGACTCATATAATAATTCAACAAGTGTTTCCTAAGAACTGATATTCATTCCATACACCCAAATAAAATGCATCTTGTATTCATCCCATTTCAGGAAACAATAATGTCAGTGCTTCAAAATAATGGGAGATACAGCCAATTTACATCCTTATTAGAGGTAAGGATCCAGAAATGCAATTCCATTAAATTATTTTTAGATGTTTTACAAACTAACATATAATTTTATTTTTGTTTTTAAACCAAAATAGAAAACTGGCCTAGGAGTGTCTTTACAACAAGATGATAGAGCTTACACAGTCTTTGTTCCAAGTAATGATGCTCTGAACAGCATGAAAGCCGATGATCTGGATTACCTGCTTTCCACAGAGGTATAGTCTTCCTATAATGCAAACCATTCTTAATCAGTAGATAGTTTTGCAGTTTAAATATTCATTTTAACTAATCTTCTATGACATAATATTAAGTCATCTGCAACAATTAAAGATCAATAAGAAACCTAATGCGGAATATAGTTTAATCTGCACCTGCCAAATATGATACTTTTTACAGATTTTTCTGAAGCATCTGTTACTGGTCATTTTCTGAAGCATGGTATTGAACTAGCTGTACCCCGGCTCTCCTACCTATTACATATTACTATATTATTGTCTTTAAAATGGAACTTTTAGAGTTTTCTTCCTATTTCTCAACATAATATTTTATATAGTTAATTTGTCTAATTAACATTTTTTGGCTACGGAGATATTTTCTCTTTCATCTGTTTTCCATTTGCCTTTAAATCATAGAATCATAGAATGCTTAAGGTTGGAAGGGACCTCTAGAGGTCATCTAGTCCAACCCCCCTGCACACGCAGGGTCCCCTAGAGCATGTGGCACAGGGTGATGTCCAGGCGGGTTTTGAAGATCTCCAGAGAAGGAGACTCCACCACCTCTCTGGGCAGCCTGTGCCAGGGCTCTGTCACCCTCACTGTTAAGAAGTTCTTTCTCAAGTTCCTGTGGAACTTTTGGTACTTCAGTTTTTGGCCGTAGCACAAAAAGGAAAGATCTGCCTTATAGACAGGACAGCATTTTGAAATTAGTCCCTTGTCCTGAACGTGTCAGAACAAGTTCCATATCTCCTGAAGCCCTCCAATCAGAGGAGCAGGATTTGAGATCTTCTGTGTCATACAGCAACATCAAACCTAGACACTGGGTACCCACCCTCCTTCTCTTTCCCTGACAGCACAGCCCAGACAGCCATATGGAAAAGCCCAAACCCATTCCTGGGAGGTGTCACTGCTCAGAGAGGAGAGTCACGAGGGACACGTGCCTCAGGCTGCTCCACCTGTTGGGACAAGCCCTTGGCAATGCCCTGGGAGGCCTGTATTGTCATCCTCACCTCTTGGTACATTCCAACACACAAAGGTCAAAGGGGAGAAAAGAGACCAAGGACAACTGTATTGAAATAAGATACGGCTCATAGTGCAGGAAGGGCCAGTGCCAAAATAAAATGATGCATAGAACAGTGTATGCCTGGAGACTGACACTGTAGTTAACCCAAAGATTTCTAGCGCTTTAAAGAATGACACTGCTCTTATCCATACATTCTCTCATTAGCCTCTTGGTTTCATGTTTTTCACATTTGGCTCAAATGACATCGTTTATATTGTTGCAGGGTTCCTGGAAGCTGCTGGAGCTCATCCGATACCACATCGTTTCTGACGTTCAGGTGAGCACGGATTCTTTACTGGCCTAGAGGTGTAAAAATATTTTCAGACTTTCTGCAGCTCTGAAGACAAAGGTTTCCTCACAATGACTTCTACTCAGTGTTACACTGCAAGGCTGCAGAGGAGGGCAGCTGTCCCATTGCTGTTATAATAGTCATACCTAAAGGTCACTGAAAGAGAACTCATACTATCTACCTCAGTGTTACCACTTAATAGAAAAAAACAATATGAGGCACAGGGTAGTCTCCAAACTACAGCAAATAAAAACTACCTGTGACACGTAAAATCAATGTTACATGCAAGTAAGTAACTATTTCCACTTTAAAATATACCAAAAAAAATTAAAAACCAATGCAGACCAAACCCAAAGCTACATCCAAGTCACACAAAAGCAAAACCATAAAGAAGCAAAAATGCACACACACATCAAAAAATCCTGAACCTGAGACTTGCTAAATTTACTCTCCTGTGGAATAGGAAGTGTCAACATGGGACACTGTCAGCTTTGTAGATCTACAGGAATAAGCAAAAGGAAGAGAAATGCAATTGCATTTCCTGAAATAAAGATCTCTGAGCCAATTCTGCTAAAATTAACATCTGTCTTCTGTTTCTCAGGCTGGGTTTACATCAACTAGGCAACTTCCCTACTTTTCACTCCTTTTCCTATTGGGGAAAAAAAAAAGAGAGAGAGAAATTCAGCAATATCAGCAGGAACTAAGGCTACAAGAGCCTTAAGTTCTTAAGTTTTATCATTGCCCCAGCCCCTGCCTCTAGCAAGGAAGGATGAGTTTGTATCGTAGAATCAGAATGGTTGGAAAAGACCTTCAAGATCATCGAGTCCAACCATTAACCCTTCAACACCCTGCCTGCTTAACCATGCCCCTTGAACATGTTCTTGAACACTGCCCAGGACTCCACCACTTCCCTGGGCAGCCTGTTCCAGTGCTTCGCCACTCCTTCCATGAAGAAATTCTTCCCCATGTCTAACCTGAACCTCCCCTGACATATCCTTAGTGAAAGACTTCATATGCAATGCCAGAAATTGAGGTCACTCTGGCAGATATCTGGATCACAGGGAGCAGGGCATGAAATCCATTTATCCATTCACATGACATTTAGCTGTGCTGTTTCCACAACGCTCTAAGGATGTAAACAGGCCTACTTGCAAGGAGAGGTGATAGCTTTACTTATACCAGATCATATATTTGGGGGAGACAAAATCTTCAGGAATGACAACCTGCTAGTTCAAAATGTAAAATAATCACTACAGCTTCATTATGCTAACAGATTCATCATTGCAAGACTGCCACATAGCTAGAAGAACAATGATTAGGCTATTCACTCCACATAGGAGAAATGTTGTTTTACTTGTGAAATCCATCTGGATTTTAAAATAACTACTGATATCAGATTTTTTTTTTCTAATCAATTTGCATTCATTTCAGCTAGAGATTGCCAGTCTCATCTCAATAGAGCACGTGAGGAGCATGGCTAAGCAGTTCATCTACTTTAACAGGACCAGCACTGTAAGTCAAAGTCAGCTTTTACCTGTGAATAGCTCTCTGATCTAGACAACTTTTGCAAGCCAGGGGTAGAGGTGCAGGGGAGAGAAGAGGACACTCCTGAATCGTACAGACACAGAATAATTTCTTCCTATAACAGGGGGAAGATGTAAAACAATGATTTTAGTTAAACACTTCAGTGCATTGGAAGGTGTTCCTACAATCCCTTTAATGGCATATTCTCTGATTCTGACTAATTCAGAGAATATTAAAAAAAAAAAAAAAAAAGTGATACCTTGTCATTCAATGCGGAATTCCTCTTTCATAGCTTTAGCCATCAGGGGAAGTAATTGTTCAAGATAGATGCATCAACTTCTGGAGCCACCTGCCCTCTCTTGCCAACTATAGAAAAAATCTGCATAATTACAGCTAGTTAAGACATCTAACGTATAGGCCACTAATACGATGTGAGATGATTCCCAGCCTCTGATTAGATGAAGTCAGTTGCATCAGCTCTTTCCTTAGTTCAGCATCGTACATCATATCCATTTAATTTTTAACTAGCCACTTGCCAAGTCATCTTGAATAGATATTTACATGAGTAAGAAACAACTAAAAACTTAATAAGGATTTCATAGTTCAGCACATTGACAATACACATTCAGAAAACAGGATTACTTTTCTTGCAACACTAAGTTATAGGTCTCTAATAGGGAAGTCATTTCAGTGGAAAAGAAAACAAAGTCAACATAAATTCAAAAAATCTTTAATAAGTTCCAAAAATCCTTTAATATGCCCAAATGATGTTAATTCAAGTTGCATCCTTTAAATAAGCAAGCTATAAATTAGCCCGTAGAAAAACTCTTTTTTTTTTTCTTTTTGGTATGAAGGTTTTTTTCTTAGATTTTTGCAATACTTTTGCTAAACCAGACTTATATGATGCATTGAGCTCCCCTATGTTTTGTGTATATTTTAGATGAATATGAATGTTCTAGGGAAAAAAAATCCATGAAAATTATTTGTAAAGGCAGAGCCATTGCACGAGTAAATTCAGAAGACTTTTTTTTTAATGTGAACTTGATAGCTCACACATTCTCTCTCAGTTTTCCTCCTGCATCTGTCAAATAGAATGAGACCACTGCAGAACCCAAGCCTATGGCCACTGAAACCAGTAGGAAGACAACTGATGACTTCAGAACATTTTGATCAGACCACTAATCATCAGTTCTGCAGTGCAGATTAGGAAAATGGTGGATACTTGTGTTATAGAATAATATTGAGCAAGAGGTGCAACGTATGCATGCATCTTGCATAAAATAACCACAATAAAATATGGATAGCTGATTGCAAATGAGAAATATGGCTAAAAAAAATTTGAATTGAAATGTTTAGAGGTTGCAAAAATGATCATTTTTGCATCATTTTTCCTTTTTCATGAAAAAAATGATAGCTTTTTTTCCACAGGGACAAGTCTTGGTGAGTGGAGAAGAAATGGAAGAAACAGATATTGTTGCAAAAAACGGTCGCATTTATACTCTTGCAGGAGTTCTTATCCCACCCACAATTGTTCCTATTCTACCACATCGGTGCGATAAGACAACAACTCAAGTTGCAGCGGTAAGAGAATTACTACAAACCAGTGGTAATATAAATCAATAGCTTTGCTCTCGGTAACATTCAGATGCTATTTTTGGTAAGAAGAATGTCATACAGAGCATTTAGCTTGCAGTATTGCTCCAGTGAGCTATTACTTTATTGGATCCGTGATCATATGTGGGCCAGTGACGATTCTAGCACAATAATGCAGAGCAATTACTATTTTAACTTACAACAGTCCAGAACAACAGCCTTGAAACAGATCCTCAGCTATGCTGGACAGCACCAAAATTAAAGGACACAGAGGAGCTGGCAGTAAAGAACTATTAACTGTGGCATTAACAGAGAGCCATATGTGCAATATAACTGCAAACCAGGCAGAAATCCAAGTAGAAATCTGACACAAAAATGGTCAACGCCTAAAACACTCCAATAACTCTCATTCCTAACCAGAAAGCTACCTAAAATCCACTTCTGGAAGTGAACAATGTTTCAGGTACGCTAGGAAAAGTGTTTCAAGACAAACTAAATAGCAGCCTTTACAAAAAAAAGTTGGTGGAACTAAAGTTAGATCCTTTATTCAGATTTGAAACCAGCCAGATTAGGTTTAAAGTACAGTTTGTTATCTCTCTCATAAAAAGAGAACAATGTCAAAAATAATATTTATGAGATGGTATCAGTAAGAAGTGACAAATCTTGTAAAAACTGACAGGTCTGCACAGATACAAACACTGTCCCTCCCTAAAGACAAAACTATTATGCTAACACATAAGTATCAGAGTTCCTGAATACTGATTAAAAAAAAAAAAAAACAAAACAGAGGACTCACAATATTCAAAAATTTCATAGGGATTGAGCCGCTACAGAAATGTCACTGTCCAGGACTTCTGAGTGTGCAGGACAGTCAAGAGGTCCACAGTATCTGCTTGATGAAGGGACCTTAGCCACTTTTAATGAGTTCTGAGACAACTTAAGTGACGACTGACTCCCACAACTGAAGTGCAAGTCTCCCCCAGGAGTCTGCTTTACATCCTTCTCTCCCACAGCACAGCTGACAGAAGGGTATATATGTCTACACTTCAGACATTTAGACATTTCTCTGCAAATATTGTATCTTAATCTGCTAGTGAAAATGGGCAGAGCTCAGAAACTAGGCACTGCACGTAAGTACAGAATGGGAACAAGAAAACTGGTCTGAAGTGCGGCAGAAGGGGAGAAATGGGGCTCCCATCTCCAGGAAGAGGAGGTAGCAGGTGTGTGTTAGTAGCTAAGACAGTCCCATGCAGAGAAAGGGACCAAAAAGGTGACCCTGCATGACACTGGAGAGTGGGGAGAGCAATGCCAATAGAGAGAAATGCCTTCTAAAGATCTTGGCCTGGTTTTAAGCTCTAAAATACCAAATAAATTCTTATAGGGATTTCCCGAAACCCAGAGAAAAGTAACCAACGTTAGCCATGATTACACAACTTAAAGAGCTTTTATAATGCCTAAAGATATTTGTCAGAATGTATCTGACCCACAGACCTTTAAAACACAGATTGATATTGGTACTTCCACTATTCAATGCTCAAATGCTCTTGTAGTTTTGGTTCTTTATTTCTTTAAGTGCTTTGCAACCCAAAGGACTACCGAATCCAAATCATGTATCACTGTAGTATCTGATTCTTTCCCCATCAGCTCCTGCAATAAATACGCAGGGGAAAAAAAAAAGTCTAATTCCGGTTCATAGGCATTTATCTAATGATTATGAAAAACTCTGAAATAATATACTGATGTCTGCTCTAATATTTATTCTAATTTGGTTGAATCATTAAAAGTCATGAGCAACACAGCTTTGGCACATTCCATAGCCACACACTGAAAGGCACAATCTGTCTGAAGTTATTGTATACTGAGCTTGTTAGAAAGCTCACCTTTTTGACTGCCAATGGGGCTTATATCTCCCCAGGGCTGTAATTGCCAGTCTCTGTCACCACCACATGGTGATAAATAAGCTATTGGTGGAGGGCAGTCAAAAAAGGAGGACATAAAAATGGCTATATACCACTAGATGATGGTGAAGCACTGGACCTGCAACGTGGAAGCACAGAGATTTTTTTTTCTTTTCCACACTTAGACAACTTTCTGTTCACACAACCTATAGCTTAATCTGTGATCTGCGTAAGTAGTAATAAAATAGGTTCTCCTCAAGCATACAGACTGCACTAGATTCTCAGATTCTATATTGGCCTATCCTATTCCACTATTCCTATGTTTGTCTTCTGTCTGGGGAGCTGCTGTTCATTAAAAGGAGGGAATGGAGAAACGAGAAATAAATATAGAAGGGTGAAGGTGAAAACAAACTGTGACCTGACAGAACCTGGAGCCAGGACAAACAGCTCTGCCTGCTGCTGATGATCCAAGATCAGCTTCTACAATCCATGTTATAACATTTGAAAGTCATAGATCAGATAGATATTACTCAAATTTTGCAGTGTATATTGCCATTAAGTTTGCTTCTCAGTAGTCGGTATATAACTTTTGAAATGACAGTCCTTCTTGTCTCCATCTAGGGTACCTGTGCAAGTTGTTTTTTGGGCACGTTGCCACCCTGTCCACCAGATTCAAAGCCTATAGTAAGTGACGGTCTCTGACAGATTCCCTGACAGTGCAAAATGCCTAGAGAGGGACCATCCCTTCATGTTGATTACTCCCTTCCCAGTACAGTGAGCAAAAGAGATTAATATGAGTACAGAAAACTGAAAAAATACAAATGTAGACAACAGCTAAGTCTCTTTTTGGCAGTGACTGAAATATCTGGTCATTTCAACATTATTTTGTCTGCTGTAGCAAAATTCCTTACAGATCTCATAGCAGCTCAGACTGTTTTGTCAGATAACAAAAATCTACTTGGAACAGGTTTTGGCAGGAGATAAGACAGGTGAGAAATGAGAATTGCTATGGTTATGTTTTAACAGTTAGCATATGAAAAACAGAGAAGGGATAAGTTTAAAATGGACCCACGCCAGATTAAACCTCCTCCCAGAAGTAACTGTGAAGAAGTACCTTCAAACTGGATGAATAACCTCCCATTTGCTTTGCATCCAAGAGACCAGTTCTGCACATTTCTCCACATCTGAAATTCAAGCCCAGCTATTGTAGGAATTTTATTTTCCATATTAAATTACCTCACTGTTAGTTAGTTCTATATGGCATTTTCAGTAATTCTAACAATAGTCTAGCCACATATAAAAAGCAAGGAAATTCATATTAGGTAAAAAGGTATAATTTAATAATTTTTCAAAATATGTAATACTATGCCAAAGTACTTTCTGTTCCCCAGCTAAATTATATTTTCATATTATAATGATTGTTATCTTAAAATTATATTTCTTATTTTTATATATTATATTTGTGTTGATATTATAATATTGTATCACAGTATTCTACATTATTTAGGAATACTAATGCATACATTTTGTGCATGTTCTAGCCTTTCACAAAACGGAAATGCATTATTGAAGGTGCAACTTTTCCAAAAACTGGCTGTGCTAGATTCTGCAGTATAAAAATAAAGGTACAGAGTTACAGTTCTTTAAGACAAAATGTACATTTTTTTTTTTCCCAGAGTATTGTCTTTTTGTGGTGAACATCATGTTTAGACTTGGGATGTGCTTGGAGATCTCCAGATCTATACTCTTCTATGGATAGTTGAATCAAGAGGAATCAAATAATTCTTACTCTAAAGTAGCATACAGCTACTGCCTGAAATAATTCCTCTCCACAATGCCTGCTTACACCAGCATTTCCAGTGAGGTTCTTTAGGTGCCATATGCTATTATTGAGTTTGTTTTCAGGGTTGCGTACTGGTTAAACCCCATATTGATGCACAGGGAAAGGAAGAAGGTCAAAGCAGTGAATCTAGCTTTCATGGGGTCTCTTTCAGTTCCCAGTCTCAGATAAGGAGGAGGGACTGCCTCTGAATTACACTGCACACATACACTTAAATACTAGGGTAGACCGTGTTTCACACAGATATGTTGGAATAAAAATTTTAACACCGAGAAGTCTATGATAAGAATAGGAGAAGGGCGTGATGGTTTGTGCCCCTCTCTCAGCCTGCCCTCACCCCCTTTCGTGTTTTAACAAGACTACTGCAGAGGTAGTTCTGGTTCAACATATGCTTTTCAGGTGGCAGTTGCTCTTACAGGCTTTTGCCAGACGCCAAAGCTTGATGGAGAGTTGTCTTTTACATGCAGTCTCCACATCTAAGCTGTGGAAAAGAGGATACTTTTCATGCATTCTAAGGTAGAGTTATCCTCAGTTAGCAAAATCTGGCACAGACATGTAGTCCAGATCCACTCTCAGAGATGCCACAACCAGACAGTCTAGAAATGCAATTTCTTTGATGTGACAGCTCCCTATTTATGTTGAAGAACCCTCTTTTTGACAGTCTTAAAAAGTTGCTACTGTTCCCCCCCTCAAGACAATAACCAGTATAATGGGCTGGTACAGAGCACTGCTCCTTCATTTGTGAACCACCTGGTCTCTGCAAATATTGAATAATCCCCATAAGCAGTAAGGGTTATTTCAGATGACAGCCATCAATATTTTCTTTATTCACAGGAACCAAAATGTTGCAAAGGCTTCTTTGGCCCTGACTGCAGTCCATGTCCAGGAGGTTTCTCCAAACCCTGCTCAGGAAATGGACAAGTAAGCGAAACATCCAGCAGGACCCTGCATGCTCATGTGGGGCAAAAACTATTTCCTCAAAGTCAAAGCTAAACACTCCATATAGATGTCCAAAGATGACCATGAAATCAGATCAGTTATATAGAAGAGGACAAATGAATCAGTCTCCTCTCAGACGTCTAAATTGTACATTCTTATGGTTCCAAAACACAGTACATAGGCAAGGCTGGCATTAAGTGACTCACTCTGATATCCTATAGCATGTAAAGCAAATATAATAACCTAGTTCACTATTCTCATTTTAAAGCATTTTAAAATAGCTAACAAAGGTAGAATACACATCAATAGACTATAACTACAAGCACAAGAAAAGCTTTTGCTATGAAAAATTGTTTTCATTAAAGTGGAAATTATTCCCTATAGTCAATGTCACAGTCATAATACAGACAGGTCTACAGTTTTTCCTTGGAGGGGAAAGACAAAGATTTTGTTTCACGCTACACATAAAAGACATTTCTCTTTTATACTGCAGTGTGTGGATGGCATGGATGGAAATGGAACCTGTATTTGTGGTGACGCATTTCAAGGCTCCCAGTGTCAGTTCTGCTCAGATCCTAGCAGATATGGAGCTCAATGTGACAAAAGTAAGTACAGAGGTATTTCCTCAACTCAAGAGTAGGTGATTTTTCCTTTAGAACCTAGTAAATTAAAGTAGGAGCTAACTGCTAGCTATACGCTACCTCTGAAGGACAAGTAAGATGTCTCTGGGGCAGTAAGATGTCTCTTACTTCATAGGGCTAGATCATAAGCCCAGAGTCAGTGAAAATATTCACTTGGATTTAATTGGGCTTCCTATCAGGTTCATAGCTTGCCTTATATTGAAGTATTGTTCATTTCATTTCTAACTCCCTCACATGAGTAACTGAAAAGGAAGGGGTTACTATTCATTTCTTTGCTGGTATTGCTCACAAAATTCTGCCTATAATCAAACATATACAATCTAAGAGCAACAAAGATTATAAACTGACTGATTTAGGAATACTTAATAGCAATCGTTAAAGAGCAGTTTTTCTGTATTGTATAGCTTATGGCCATAACAGCCATCATCAATATATTGAGAAATTTAATCTTGCTATGTTAAATAGTGCTGTATTTGAGAAACTGCAGAATAGGCAAAAAATATATACATATTCTCCATCTATGTAAGCACTTTTAGTCATATTGCCATGAAACAGCCTGTCAGTCATGAAGCACAGCTCCCTCTAAGGTTCAGAGAGACATGGAGAAAGGCTGAAAGACAGATTCTATAAGAAAATACAGCATTGTCTAAGGTCCAGTTCTGTCAGTGAAACATATACTGGCTTAACTTGTTGACACTTCCTGGGACTTATTATATCTGTTGGGCATACTGCGGTCCTTTCCAGCAATGCTGATGAATCCAAGCACAATAAAATGCTGATAGGTCTGTGCTGCTTTGTGAACTGGTCCAGAAATTTCTGCACTGTGCAATTTATTAGACTGGGGCCTCAATATTAAAGGGCTTCCCGTATCACTGTACAATTTGTTTGAAGCATTTTCAGTGTAATAACAGCCTTTATAGCCTGATACATAGTATTTTGCTCCTATTTGACTGAACTTATTTACATTTCATTGACAGACAGGTGTGCTGTAAAGACACAGTAGATCTTATTTATCCGTAACAGGCAGCTGAATAGATACAGCACTCCTAATTAAGTAAGAATTTTAAAATGCAGAAGGTTAGATTCTAGAATTAATAGGAAAACACTTCATAAGAAATGCTACATTAGAACTTGCATCTTTTACCACAATGAAACATCACATAGTATTTTATCTCTGGTAGAATGCCTCTGTGTTCATGGAAAATGTGATAACCGAATAGACAGTGATGGCATCTGTCTTCCTGGCTCGTGTAGAAATGGATATACAGGGAAGTTCTGTGATAAGCAAATTGTTCCATGTGAGCCCTCATTACAATTCTGTCACACACATGCAGACTGCCAGCTTAGCAATGGTGCAGTGAGGTAAGTCAGTAACTTTTATTTAATAGCTAACTGCTAGGATACAGCATTTCACCACTTCCTTGTTTAAAACAGCACCTTGAAGTACTATAGAAATATCAACCACTGAAATATTGCTATAGAGAAAATAAACATAAACATGCATTACATACATATAATGTTCATCCTCAGCATTATATTTCACACTAATAAGATTAATACCTATGAATTTCACCCTTATGAGTAAGCTGACTTCTTACTGCCAACTTCAAGTCTCTTAGGAACCTAACTTCTCATTTCTAACTCTCCCTAAGTGAATTAATAATTTAAATATTACTGAAAGACAATGAAACTCCCATGCAGTCGCGGGTAGAAAGCTTAATCTGGCCATTTTATAGAAGAGTTGCATGTCACAGCCATGTAGGACTCTGCACACAATATTTAATCTTGATATCACCTACCATAAAACTCCAAAACTCCACATTTCTACACCAACCTTGCCCCATCTCTCTCACTTTCATCTTCACCTGCAGCAAGCTTGCCTCTTACTGTAGTATGTTCAAAGCAAGTCACCACAGAAAGCAGAATGTGGGAATTTGCATAACGAGAGTGCTTAAGAAAATTCTTTCCAGCATGGGTTTACTCTGGGGGCAGAGGAAGAAGGGAGCTCCCAGTCTTGCAAGCATGTGAGGGAGAATGGTACTTTCTGTGTCACATTAAAAAGAACTACCTCAATTTGTAACTAACTCAGCATTATCAATTTACCTTTGCAAAAGTCAAACCAGTGCAGAGCTAATTTCACTCCCCATCTCACATACAGAGAGCAGATCACATATTTGACAGAAATAGCCTAATCCTCAATCTTTGGGGCAGGGAGAAGAAGGGAGGAGGAAGGGAGAGAGAGAGGGAAGTACACACATGCTACTTGTATCATAAATAAAAGGTTATCAATTTTAACCTGCCTATATATAGCGTGTTACAGGGGAAGACAATAGATTAATTTTATACCTGTCCTATTAGTGATTCAGCCTCCTCTCATTCCTACAGCTGTGTTTGCAAACCTGGCTATGAGGGAGATGGAATAACCTGCAGCAAAGTTGATCCCTGTGCTAGCTTAAATCCAGGTGGCTGCAGTACCAATGTAAGTAAGTGCTTTCACTCCATAGAAAATAAAAGGAATGTTGACGGCTAGGCAAGAAACATTTATAGAAGAAAGATTCAGAATTTTCAACCATGGTTTAAGCTCTTTTCCTAGCAGTCATTCCTATTGCTTAGATAATTCTTACACCTAAGGTGAATGCCACCTGCTTAAGCAATGCTAGGACATTCCCAAGATAAGCTGTAAAACTTTGCCTACAAAAAAGGCAGCAACACTGTTCTGCTTCATCCCACAGTGAAAATAAAGCTGTGACATGAGGAATTTTGCTTCTATTCAGAGGTGGCTATAAGAAAGACTAAGTACCACATATCCGTATTAGGAAGTAAAAAATCTTTAGTTGTTAGCTGAGTTTCAAGTAAAGACTTTGGATACCAGAAGTCACTTGTTTCTCACAGGAACTGTTCCAAGGCCTAAGTGGATGTGTATACTTCCAGACTCATATGCTAACAGTTGTTTCAAATGAGATAATTTTGTTTGACCTCTGCATTGTCTCCTCCTAGGCTGAGTGTATTCAGACACACCCTGGCATTTACATATGTGCTTGCCAGGCAGGATGGACTGGTGATGGGAGAGACTGCTCAGCCATCAACAACTGCTTGCTGCCTGCCTTGGGAGGCTGCCATGAAAATGCAACCTGCATATATATAGGGCCTGGTCAGGTAAGTCCTCTCACATTTGTTCTTCTTTTCTACATTAGTCTTTGCTGAGTCTGCTCTACCAATGCCTCCTGTTCTGGAGCTACATGGATTAACACTGACTGAGATTCTAATCCACCACATCTAAAACGTATGCACTACTTTAATCATTTTAATTCATGTGTTTTTTTTGGAATAACAGAATGACTGCAAATGTAAGGATGGATTTCAGGGAAATGGAATTGAATGCACACCGATAAACTCATGCCTAGAACAAAGTGGAAAATGTCATCATCTGGTGAGCAATTAATCATTGCCTGAACAACGTGTTCAGATTTGTATCACACCTCACCTGGTCTCCTAAACACACCATAGAATTTCAAGCCTGCAGTTTCTGTTTGAGATGGAACAGTATTTTCCAAGCAGTACTACAACTACTTGTAGTTGCTGTATGAGCAATATGAGCATGTTTCACTCACGGTGCAAGGGCAGCTCCCAGTTTACCTCTATGAAAAGGCTATCTTGAGCCTGAATTAAGTGATGCTTCTCTATTAGAAGTTTCTATTTGGATGGGATAGTCTGCGTAGTGATGTTTTGCTAAGCCCTATGTCTCTATGCAGACATCCATCAGCTTTATCAGCAGTCACTCCACTAATCTCCATAATGCCTGCAAGAGCACTCAGACCTCTGTGCATCAGTGGGGATACTAAGGCAGACAGTGCAGGGGGGCAGAGGATTAGCAAGACTGATCTGCCTTAGGTAGATGAAGGAACAGGACCCAGCTCCCAATTCATGTAGAGATGAGGTAAGAAAGGGTGAAGCAGGTGTAAGACTTCTAGAGTTAATGCATGGAGGGCAGGTCATGGAATTAGTACCCTTAGTTTGTGGAGCTGGAATGCACTATCAAAAGGTGAGGAGGTCCGTGGAAGAAGGTTCATTCTTTGTTAAAGGAAAGGTGTACCTATATATACATGTATATATATATATGTATATATTTATCAGGAAGAGGGTTTACAAGCCATACACATGGTTATAAAATATACACGTTGCCACTACAAATAGCTAATTACTTATGAAGCAAAGCATTTAAATTAGCCTTGCATCTATTCCCAGCATAAATTATACCTGCTCTGATATCTTGCAGAGAAGTAATTATTGCTCTAATTATTGGTAAAACTGGACTTCTCTGACAGTCATACCCAGCCCAATTTAGTTGGAAACTTTTAAGTAAGAACATTCCTCCCTTGTTTCAAAACAGCATTTTGTATATACATATATATGTATATATATATGAAATTGTGTACTTATTTGACCCAACCTGTTTCAGCATAACTGAAGAAGATACTTTAATATACTACAAAGTTGTCTACATTTCTGAATTAAGACATTTTCATTTATTTAATCTTGCTAAGTTCTACCAACACAATGTATTTCATTGATAACAGCTCTTGAGTAGTCTCCTGAGTATTTGACTAATTTTCTGTCTTTCTTTCTGGCTCAAAGGCAACTTGTCAGTTTGACTCTTCACATGGCTGGCAGTGTGTGTGTCCAAAGGGCTATGAAGGAGATGGTAGACTGTGTTATGGAAGTGCAGCAGAGGTAAGTAAGATGGTCATCATTTCTGTGTGTAGGGACCTACTGCATAGTTCATAGACTAGATCTTAACCTGAATGACACTAAAGCCATTAAAAATAATTAGAAAAATATGTTGCCCAACAGTGCTCTCTACAGACAGTGTTCTTGATGGACACTCTTAGCATATCCAGAAATGAACTGTTATATTTAAAAACATAGTTTGGGAAGAGGCCTAAGCATCTAACTTTAATATAACTTGAAAAATGCCAGCTCTAGCACTCTGAGTTGCACAAGTGTGAAGTATGCACCTCCCTGCTTGGGAGCTGCAAGCACCTTGATTTTTTGAAATCCTGCCTCAAGCTGTATCTTTGTCAGAACAGTCAATTTATCACATTAAACCAAACCTTACAAACTGGTGAACAGACAAAACCAAGTTATTTAATGAAATAAATATTAATATCATAATGGTAATATATTAAAATATAATATAAAATATTATAAATATTTTACAGGGTAGGAAAAAAGAATGTCAACTGCCTTGACATTGCTAGCAATTATACAAGGCTGTTAGCACAATCACTCATCCTCTCTCATACTATCATCTATCTCCATTCTAAGTACAGTGACAGAATCAAGGCTTTTTATCAGCAGGATGCTATACAGGATTCTGTACAAATATCAGTCAAAACAATCTATACTCTTTCAATCAATTTTGCATTTAGTTAAAAAAAGATTGCCAGAAAATAATGGCTTAGCCTAAGGTCAGGTATGGAATATGCCTAGTCAATAGGTAGTCTGATTTTCACAATACCTGGTCACTGCCCATTACCTTTACAAGTAATGGACTAGATAAAAGCTACTATCTTCCCTTTTCATGCATACTAAAACCTGCTACCCTGTGTCACATCAGCCAGGCCAGACACAGTAGGTTACCACACACTAAAGCAGCAAAAGCACTTTGACACAGACATCCATAGCTTATGTATTCATTCCTCTCTCTCCATTTTCTAATCAGGAGTTATCTGCTCTGTCAGAAGCAGCTGCATTTAACCAATGGATTAATGTAAGTATACTGCATGCTTGATTTTGAAGTATATTCAAGTCTGCATTAAAAAAAAAAAAAAAAAAAAAAGAGCATTTAGCCTTTAGAAATGGGAATCTCAAAGGAATATCACCACTACTTGTCAGAGTCCCAATTTCTGTACAGGCATCTCAGTGCATCTCCCTCCAGTCGCTGCAGGGTCTGATCACATGATCCTTAATTTCTTCCTGGAAACTAATTTCTGATGCCAGATTCAAACAGATAAGGAAGTAATACAAGCAGCAAAGCTAGGTACAAGTCCACTGCATGAGGCAGTTGGTTGCACAAGCCATAATTTGCTCTATTTATACACACACTTTAGTTCGTATAACAGCATAGAAGCAGTCTGAATGTACCCATGGCCATGTCCGTCCATCTTTCCTTATGCAATAAGTACACAGTCAAGTGGAGAGAGAAGGCAGTGCCTTTCCCTCCACATTTTCAGAGTCCTATACGAAGGAAACGCTACAGAATGGCTGATCATTGGCTGGCCTGTCACACGAAGAAAGAAGTTAAAAATACAAAGTTGGTACTGGCTTCACTGAGGTGCATGAAATTAAGTAGTAGATTAACAGAAAGCTCTAGATAGATTGATTTTCACTAACTCCTTTTTATGTGCTATTGTTCATTACAAGGCCAGCAGTAACCTTAGAGGACCTATCTCCCATTATGCTCAGTACTGTATGAATAAAAACTAAAAGCGGTTTTCTCAAAGAGTTTAAAACCTAAATAGAAAAAGGATATAGCACATGTAATGCTAACAGAAAAAAAAACAGTGAGGTGTTAATAAACAGCATAAGAAGCAGGAGTCAGGGCATTTTGCTTGGTTTTGAGACAGCATAGGGGTCATTAAAGCACAGAATTGCAAGAGGAGCTTCAGAGAGCTACTTGAAAATTGCACTGCTCTGGCTAGCTTAACCCTGTTATCTCCCTGTCCCTGTGCCTCCAGCAATTCTGCAGCAATACTGCAGTGCCAGAAATTCTGGAGAGAGAAAAACTAAAGAAGTTGAATAAACAAGCACAACATGAAGTCTAAGGCCAAACTCATTAGAAAATGAAGCAGGGGAAAAAAAAGCAGGGAGCAAATTACACAGAATCTGTTGGAACAGGGATCTGGAAATTTCTGCTGCACATCAAAGAAATACTATCCTTTAAATTAAATAATGGCAGTTACAAACACAAGCAAAATAGGAAGGTATCCCCATCTGTGTGGTATTAAACTTCATACTTGAGCAGGAATGTGATGTTTACCACTTTCCATAACCAAGTATTTTTCTTGTCAGTTGGAAAGTGTGGGAACGGGATGTCTGTTGCTATTTCTGTTTTAAAATATTTGGAAGGTATAGTGATGATGCCTAGGAAGAAAGATAATATTAGCAGAAACAAAATTCCCAGCTATTTAAGGGATCTGATTCCTTTCTTGACTTAAAAAGCAGTATGGGTATTGAAAGAGTATCCAGAATTAGCCAGCATCTAGGCAGTACACCAACTAGAGTAAGGTAGGACTCAGGCTCATATTTCTCCTGTTAGTTTTGTGGTATAAAAAATGGCCAGTTGTGAAACATGTGAAAAGTTTGGAGGAACACTTATCTTAAGTGAAATCTTAAACATTCCTTTTTTTTTTCTCTCCCCCACAAAAATCCATTGAATTGAAAAAATCCTCTTAAGTGAAGAATCTCCATAGGCAGATGTATGGAGTGTGAATCAGTGCGCACATACTGCAGAGCCCACATCCCCACCCTAAAATTAGAGCTGTCGACAGCTAGGAAATGGGACTTCACAAACTCCACTGCAGTTTTATCCCTTGCTAGTGGGCTCAGGTATCCCTTACAATTTTTGAAAAATCACAGCCATGTTATTTAGTTTTATTCCAAAAGAGATCCTTGTGGTTTGTGGGTTTCTTATTTCATTGATCATAATCTTTCAATCTGTTAAACAATCTGGAGTGGTCTATATGAGCAGTTTAATTGCTGTCTTCAAGTCAAGATTTGAACATGACTTTAGGGAGTAGTAACTATCATACTTTTTTAATATTCAAATATCTAAACTAGACCTGAATAGACAAACTAACACTCATGAGAGGTGACATTTCTTGTATGTTGTGTGACAGAAAAAAAAAAACCAGCTAAATGTTGTTTACAGAATCACACAGTGGTTGAGGTTGCAAGAGACCTTGGGAACATCTCGTCCAACCTCCCTGCTCAAGCAGGGGTACCTAGAGCACGTAAATAATCCTCTCCAGCCAGCATTTGAGTATCTCCAAAGACAGAGACTATGTAATCTCTATGGGTATTTTTTTCCAGTGCTTAGTCACCCTAACAGTAGAGAATTTTTTTATTATGCCTATAAAATGCTGATAGTCTGTTCTGTACAGACAAACACTCATTTACCAGTTTTGTAGAGGCCTAAGTACAATGTTCTTCCTCTCCAGGCCAGTCACAAAGCACATCACATAACATACCTTGCTCAAAGGTCATCAGCTGCTCTTTTGATAGTCCTCAGTTGAACCATTTTACCCTTTTCTCTTTCATGCAGGAGGCAGAGATAAAGTCAGTGTTGTCCACCACCTCAAATCTAACGGTCCTTGTGCCCTCACTTCAAGCAATTGAAAACATGGATGAAGATGAGAAAGTTTTCTGGATGTCCAAGAGTAACATCCCAACACTACTGAAGTACGTTAATGGTTTGTCTTTTCCTTTTTTTTTTTTCTTTTTTTAATGTACTGATTTTCATTACAGATAGAACCTTGTTTTGAAGAGCAAGACAGCTCTAACATTTTTAAGGGAGGAACATAGGGTTCTTTTAGTTACAGAGACAAATCTCTGTAGCAACTCCTCTGAAACTAAGATATTTGTATATTTAGATTATACTAGTAATGTTTAAAGACCAAGCTGTGATGAGAGCAGAGCTGAAATAGGCACTGCACAAACAATTCCTGCTTTAAAATCCAATTTTAGAATGCTGCACCAAGCATAATGATAAAAAAAAATTTGAATTGAGAAAACACAAACTCTTCAAATCCGGTTAATTTCTTTTAGGTATCACATATTGACAGGAGCTTACAGCTTTGCTGATTTCCAGAATTTGTCATCCTCTGATAGGCTGCCAACATCTCTACAGAGCAACTTCCTACACTTATTTGAAGAAAATGGGGTGAGATGCCTTGCAAACCACTGTGGTATCACACACCAAATTCGAACTGTCCCTGCTGCCAGTGTTGTCATATTACAAAACAATGCAGATACTACATGCATGTGTTTAAAAAAAAACCCAATATCATAGAAATTAAGGCACAGATACCTATTTTGGGCCCTCTGGAAGAATATTACTTTGTACCTTCTGCACCACTTTACCTAGCTGAGGTTTGTTAACAGCATTATTTATTGCTAATCTCATAGTACGGGCTGCAAACTGTTTGAAGCAAATCAAGTGTTGTCCCTGCCTGGAACAGTCTATGGACTAAAAAGCATGTCAAGGAAATCCACTGATTTATTTTAGGGAACTGGAAAGGTTGGAGGAAGTAGCGATACCATGCATATATCTGCATGTGCAACTTGATAGTCCCAAACCACACAAACATTTATAAATGCATATAACTACTGCTAAATGACAGACATATGGCACATTTGAGCATATCAGTCCCTCTAGGGAAGGAGGAAAAACTCCTCTGTCCTCATAGAGAAAGAGCAGAAGCACAGGCACACATGAATCAGGGGACGTGGAAATCAGAGCTCAGCCACCTTGAGAGAGGCTGGGGATGAGCACCCTTACCCCCAAGAAACGGCCCTCAGCCCTGCAGTCCCAGCATGGTCAGACAGCTTTGCTGGCTGCACACAAGAAGCAGAGCCCCAAAGCTGCCTCCTCTGTACGCGATCTCCTGAGGACATCCCCAGCCTCCAACACAGCCTGCCACTTACACGAGTCATGATGCAGTCATAAGGAAGCTTTTGGAAAGGTGTGGAAGGTCACAGCACAAATGGCTGGGAATCACTACCACTGCAAGGAGAAGGTAAATTCTTTCTCTTGTCCTCCTTTTAGAACATCACGGTTGAAGGAGCTCACATCGTAGTCGGTGACGTTGCATCCACAAATGGGATCATACACGTTATTGATAAGGTACATGACCACACAGAGAAATAATTATTTATGTGGAAGAGCATTTTCTGTTACATCTGATCCTTGTAACTGCGCACAGTGCAGTTGTGCGCATGCGCTAACATGGGATATTGGCTCCGTTCTCAGGTTCTGACGCCGCCCCGAAGCACCACAATGCCAAAGCTGCTGGCCCGCCTAGAACAAATGCCCGATTACTCCATTTTCAGGGGCTACATTATTGTAAGCTTTCCTATTCTTCTAAGAGTAAAAGTGGTTCTCCAGTTTACTTGCATTAGGAGAAGTATCAGAATATCAGTGGTCATTCTGGCTTGTTTTTGTTTTGTTTTTTTTTGTTTTTTTACAACAGCAATACAGCCTAGCAGAAGAAATAGAAGCTGCAAACACATACACAGTGTTTGCCCCAAATAATGATGCCATAGAAAATTATCTAAGGGACAAAAAGACTGCTCTGGTATGTATTACTCACACAGCAAGACTTAACAAATCACTGTTTCATTTCAGTGTAAAGTGAACTGAGTGAAAGCTGATAAAAATAGGCAGAGGGGTTAGTTTCCCAGAAATGTAACAAATATGGTTTTGTTTTTAATGTCAAGAAGTAAGGAATGGTGGATCTACCTATATTTTCCTGGCTAGCTATTTGTTCTGGGTTTTGTCCTTCTCCTGATTAAAACAAGGCTAATAATATCCAAGAAATTTCATCAGTAGACTTTTTTTTTAAAAAAAGGAGGAGATCAGTATAGGAATTAGATTAAATAAATATTCTCAGTGAACAAGTACAGTCACTGTCACCTCTGGCAACCACATCATTAATAATCTCACAAAATACTCAGACTCTTTCTTAAGACTATCCAGATGTTTGCCCCCATCATTCGCAGCCAATGTCCCCAAGCCACCTTGCAGCAAGGTTTCTAATCCCGATGTAAGGATGCTGCAAGCCAGTTATGGGATTGTGCTGAAGATGGCTCAGTCATCTTTGGTAGGAAAGCCTTCTCAAGCAAACCCTCAAGCAAACCCAAGAGGGCTGTCCCTCTCCCATGGGGCCCCATCTCCTCCTCTTGCCTCAGCACAGACATGGCCACAGCTACTCCCCCTGCTTGCCCCAGGCTTCATTCCCAGATCCAGTTTATATTAACTTGACAACATGCTTCTGGCCAGTTTAATATCCTTTATTCTTATGCCAGCACTGTGCTTTGGCTGAAATAACTTCTCTGCTTCTCTGGCATTTATGACCTGAAATAGTCACAAGGCCAAGGAGCCTTTTCAAGCCTGACAGTCTCTTCTCAGGATAGTTTTGTCATTTTCTGAGTCATCCCAAAACCTTTCTTCCAATTTGCTCCAGTGTGACACATCTTTACTGAATGCCAATGTCTAGAATTACACCCAACAAAGGAAGCTTCATCGGTAACTTGTAATGATGACATATTTTCTTCCCTATCTCTTCCATATTTACCCTGCTACTCTCTGTCCTATACCTAGAAATTAGCATGGATTTCAGGGCTTTTCAGCGGCCCGTAGGAGAAAATGATGCATGAGGGAAAGATTACAAAAAGTGGTCTTTGTTACCAAGTGAAGTAATTAAGTTTGGAGGGTGTCCTAAAAAATCTTCTAAATTAACTTTCTCTTAAATCTATCAGCCAGTCCTACACACAGAACAGGATACTTCTAGACATAAACAAACGCTTGGTTCCTCCAATTCAGTAGCCTTTCCTCCCCCATGGCTGATAGAACTTGCTTTATGACAGGAAAGCAGACACTCCACAATAGCAAATCTGAACCAGCCTGCCCAGAGTTCTTAAATTCTTCTAAACAACTTCTAAAATCCAGGCAGTCTGTGTTTGGCTTATGGTATACAAGACTGACAGGGAATTACTATTCACACTTGTTAAAACATAACTCTGAATTTAATCACATGTTTGTAGGATGAAGACCAAATACGATACCATGTTGTGCTGGATGAGAAGCTCCTGAAGAATGACCTGCACAATGGCATGCACAGGGAAACTATGCTGGGGTTCTCCTATCAAGTTGGATTCTTCCTCCACAACAGTGAGGTGCCACTCTCTGTGCTTACTCAGAAAAATGTTTCCTGCTATTTACTGATCCAAACTTCGATTTTAAACTGACACCGAGCCCCATAAAAGCTGTGCACCCCATATTAGTCTCTGGACTGAAGTCACATACAACTTGCTCAGACCTGTTTAAGTGGAAGTGAATCTGGAAGGGATAACTGATTGAACTTGATTTAAATTATACTGTTCAGATCTAGCATCACATTTTAAAAGCTATTGTGGACTTGTCTATCTAGCAGCTACATGTCTGCATTGCAAAGTAGTCACTAACCTGACTCCCAAGAGCCATTAGAAACCTGCTTTCAATTATAAAATGCTAATTCTGTCTTTGTGGATTTACTCTGCTTTCAATCCCAAGAGCTCAGAGCACCTGGCAAGATAATTAACTTGCTCTTCAAAACCACTCGTTAGAAAAAAGTTAAGGCATAGAAAGCTTAGGTGGCCCTCCCAATTCAGAGTTCCAAACAAGAAGGCAACTTAGCCCTTCTTCATCACAGAGCTCCCTCAAGGTGTAGTCGGAGGAGGACAGAAAGCTCCTCACCAAAGGAGTTTTAGCTCTGCTGCTTGCTGTGCCCTTGGCAGTGCTTTGGAAAAGCACCCGCTACAGGGGCTGCCACTGAGGAGGGTACAAGGGCTGCATGAGGGAGTAGCCCTTGATGTTAGATAACAAAGCCCTCCCTGAAGGAGCAACTGCCAGGAAGTCTCCCCTGAAGTCCTCATATGCCCCACAAGAAGCAAGACCCCCCCACACTACTAGATTTCTTCAGATTCTTTCTTCAATCCCTTCACCTTCACACCTCACAGGGGAAAAAGCTGCTCTTGCTGCCCCTTGACATTCCACTTGCTAAGAAACCTCAGCTGGCTGCTTCTCGTGCCATGCCCTCCATCACTTCCACACCCCAACCGGGATGGAAGCAAATGCTTAAAGTTAACTATGCTCCTATGTTTTTTTTCTGAAGCAAGACTTGAGCATTGCTCTTTCTTTCACTCATTACTGCTCCAGTAGAAACACTGAAGAGCTCTGCTACTTTTTCTAACCAGTTACCTTTCCCTTTGCAGTTGTTCATAAATGATGCACCGATAACCTATACAAATGTTGCAACAGACAAAGGAATTATTCATGGATTGGAGAAAGTCCTGGAAATACTGAAGAATAGGTGTGATATCAATGATACTGAGATCACTGTAAGTTGGTCCTCTTTGTATACATGCTTTAAGGAACATCATAGATGCCTATAGCAAAACACATCTAAAATGTAGAGGATATGTGATATAGTATTTGCCACTAAGAGATGCATACATTTTATATAGTTATTCCTACCTGAGTTCTGACATCCTACTAAAACTGCCTTGATCCTGAAGCTGGGATACTGACAATCTGGATAAAGTCTCATTAGAATGGCACAGAAATAAGCTAATTGCTGAGGTTTTATTTTCAAAAAATAACAACAATGCACTATTTTAATACATCATCTTAGCCTGGCTACCTGTTTATAAAGTAAGCAAGTGAAAATAATGGGAAAAAAAAATTATCTTGCTAAGAATGTCATCTTTTCATTCCAGGTAGAGACCACCTCTGAACATACATATTAATTCCTCTTGCTCTCTGAATAAAGTATTTTCCCTCTTTCTTGCCTTTTACATATTAGAAGCAAGTTATTTTTACCTTCCTCCAAAGAACAGGCCATAGTTTCCCCAGAACAGCAGGGAAAGGTTGCCTTTTTTATTTATTTATTTTTATGAGTGGGTGACATAAGACAACAAACAAACAGTGCATTTCCCTACCTATGGAAGATGGTGACACGCTCAAGCTAGACAAAGATAATACAAGATTTGCGCTCAGTCTAAAGCAAAGTTAAACAGGCAGGAACTTTTGGGCTCTCATTCTTTTCCTTGAGATACAATCCCATATTTCAATATATTTCATCGTGGAAGCTTTTCTCTAACTTTGCTCACATAGTTTTCCAAAGGAATCATTTTCCAGGAGAAAACAAAAGATTGTGTTCAGAATCAGACATAAAAATACATTTCTGCCTTGGGAGGAAACCTTTTAGGGAAAGTACCTGAGGACCTGGTGGGGATGCTCTTCCTTCCTGAGCAATCCAGCACCCTGACCATCTTTACCAAACGGGTTATCCTAGACTATGTTGTTCTTATCTCCCACAGTGGGAACAATCAGAAATATACTTTTTTTAATAGAAAACAGGCAAAATCTGTCTGTAGCTCTGTACAAACTTTATTAACTACATTCCATTTGTTTTCCTACAGGAAAAGTGCAGACCTTGTTTGCAGCCAACAAGCTGTCCCCCAGGAACAAAGGAATTGGTAAGTATTTTATCATTAATACTAAATATTTTTGGTCAAAACTAAGCAGAGAGAGATATTTAATCCTGTGTGCTTTTAGAATAAATGAATGAAGTTTTAGAATAAAGTTTTAATAAGAGTTATACCAGTTACTTTAGCCTGCTACCTGTATTATTTGCAATCAAAAGACCCAGTCCACCCTTATTTTAAGCCACACTGAAATCCAGAGAGCAGAATCAAGAGCAGCTCAAAAGGACTTGAAGTTTTCTCAAACCTCTGCTGTACAAAACTAAGGAGCCTCAAGTCTGTAATATGTTTGTTACTGCTGGAATTACAGAAGGGTTTCTGGTTGTTTGCTTGCTCCGTATATGCCATAGATGCACAGAAGGGCAAACTCAGCCTGGCTCCAGCAGTGCTGTGGGTTGGAGTCACAAGGAGACTTGCATACTAAGACTTCAGATACCCAGGCCCAACATACAAGAGCTGTGGATGTTTAGTGGGTCCCTGACAAACATGATGAGACCTAAAGTCTGTCTAAATTCCTCTAACAAAGTCCCTCTGATGGGACCATACATCATATTTTCCTTTATAACTATCTTTTAATTAGACTAATTATGTCAGTAATTGGATTCCAAAAGTGATCAAGTTTCTGCCACTCCATTAAAATAATTGGCTGGCAGAGCAGTAATAAAGTACTTGTAAGTAAAACTCCAAAACATTAGCATTGTGTTTATAATAAGCAACTGGATGCCTTATCTAAAGATCCTGTTTCGGGCGTACAGTGAGGCTGGAAATCTTTGAAACACGGACTGTCAGAGCTGTGCCCAGACCTCAAATAAAGTGCATCCACAGCTCTTTCTGCAGTATTTTGGCACTCAGTTTTCCAAGTAGAATTATGTAGAACAAGACCTGTTAGAATGGGTCAGAAATAAAAAAGAAATGAGTTATATTTCAAATTATAGAGAAGATTCTGTTCAGTTCTGAGTGAAGGCAATATTAGAGGAATCTTTTAAATGCTATAGGGGACTGAGATGAATAGACTATATATTCTTTAGTGAAAATCTTTTTAACTAGTGCTTTTTTATTTCTAAGACTATCCTTAGATTTCAATGCAAACATATGACCTGGACAGAGCATGCTAGGTATAACGTTAGCATGAAATTTTAAAACAACTTTTAGAAGAAGCTGATATCTATTACACAAAAATGTAGCTGCTTGTTTTGTTTTATTTCTGTTCAGGCAGGGCCACAGAAATACTGTGTCTTCTCTGCAAACAGCAGGACATTGTATGCTGTCCAGATCGGATGCAAACCAAAATGTGCAAAAACTATCATCGTGAGTATTTAACAGCACTACTACTATTTGCGTTGCAGGAAAAAACAGGGAACTCCATCCCTGAACCCACCCTCCTTATACTAAGTTGCTATACATGCAATAGATATGAGCCAAGACCTGCCAAATATATTTATAGGCTTTTTGATGGTTTCAGCACCCACTGATGCTGAAGTCTTAAAGCACAGATTAAAGCCTGCTGATTGGTGCGGCAGAGGGACAGCAGGGAGCCTTGGTAGTGCAGAGGGAGTGGGAGCTAAGGGAAGGCAGCGCTGCCCCTCCCTGTAGCACTCCCTCCACCTTTAACTGGGTCAAGGAGGGCACCCAAGTCACTCCAAGGACTCGGCTTGGCAGTCACAGCAGCCACAGTGACCAGTGAGACCAAGGGGAATAGATGCTCTTCCCCAAGCACTGCAAAAAGGCAGATCCCTGGTTCATCCGTGCTCAAGAGACTACATCTCAAGGAATTGCTCAAGGACTTTGCGGCACACGTGGATGGGCAGGGGCCTCCATACCCTGATTGTGACCTCCAGGGTGGTATCTCTTCATTTTCAGACACGAGAGTGCTGCGCGGGTTTCTTTGGGCAGCAGTGCCAGCCCTGCCCTGGGAAAGCAGGGGACGCCTGCTTCGGGAATGGCGTCTGTGTGGATGGCATCAATGGCACAGGCACGTGCGAGTGTGGAGAGGGGTTCGTCGGCACCGCCTGCGAGAGCTGCGTCGAGGGCAAATACGGCCGCAACTGCGATCAAGGTACCACACACACACCAGCGCCAGGCCTGTCACTGGCGGGAGCTGAGGCCTTAAGGAAAATGGCAGTATTGCAAGAGGTAAAATCAAGTCACCCTGGTTAGCAAAAGTCCTGGTTTAAAAATAATTGTATTTCCCTCAACTTCCCAGGTGACTTGGGGAAAGTCCTGTTTTAGTTGTCTGGAGAATAAGCATAAACTTTTCCTTTAGTTCTTTTAACAGTATCCCTTCTAGATCCTAGATAGCTACATCTTTCTCAGAGTAACAGACTGGTCATTAATTCCCTTTCTTTCCCCGTTATGGCATTTTCTCTCAAATCCCTTGTTCAGAGAACCTCTTGCTTACAAATACATCCTGCTAGTCTTGCATATTACAGCCTTGGCACAGTACTCTATGTGAATAATCCTCTTTAACACTGCTCTTCTCACCGATATTTTCATATTAAAATATAAATATCTATTCTTCTATTTGGAGAGGAAAGATAAGTTTTTGAACTCTCATTTATTCTGCAAGAAGAATATAAGAGGTGAAAGCACAAATCCTTCTTTTCAACCAGTTTAGAGCACATCTAGCAGAAGATGCAATAAGCAGAATACCCCTGGGCCATTTTCCTTCCTTTTATATCCCTGTGACTTGCTGTGCACACACTTACCCTGTGTAATGCAAGTGATTTCCTCCTCACCTCTCCTCAGTGTGCGCTTGTGTCCACGGAAAATGTAACAGCGGGATTGATGGGGATGGCACCTGTGAATGTGACGTTGGCTGGAGAGGAGTGACATGTGAAAGTGGTGAGTGTCCCGTCTCCTTTCTCTAGGGAAGGAGGTGAGCACCTGGGGAACCGCTACCAGAATAAAGATAAATAACAAAAGGTGAAATGCTTTCCTGGTAATAGGATGACATGCTTCTTCCTCACAACAGAATTTAAATGGTACCCAATGATTTGTACTGATGGAGTCATTTAGCCAAAGGGAGGGCTGCCTTCCTCTGGACAGTGAGATCCTCTAACTGAAGAGCAAGAGGTTCTAGTGCTGCATGATGGTAGTAAGAAAGTGGAAAACCAGAAGTATATTGACCTGAAAGGCTCAGATCCCTGCTTTTTGTTTTTGTGTTGCAGAAATCAAAGATGATGCATGTAACGCTTCATGCCATACCAGTGCTAAGTATGTATGAAATCCACTTATTGGGATGAGTGGGAAGGGAAAGGGGATCCTTTGCAAGGGAAAAAGCAGTCTTACTCTTCAGCAAGATTCTCCAAAGCACAGATAACACAGACATATTTAGACCCACAGATAAGGGCAGTGAGAGTGTCAGGACACTCCTGCATTAGGAACAAGGCAGAAGGAGCCACGCAGAGACAGAAACACAAGGGGATAGATAGCCCTCGAGAGCAGGGATTGCTGCTCCTGCTGCCACAGAAAGGAAGGTACAGAGCGTGACTCGCACTCTTGAAGCCGTCTCCCTGGCCCACCGTGCGTGCCCTGCCTTGCCTGTAGCACCAGCACGCCTGTCTTTCCAGGGCTCGGGCCCAGGCAAAGCCAGTGTGAAACCACAGCCTGCAGGGGAGCTGGCCCCTTCAGCTTTGCCCGAGTCTGCAGGACTAAAAGGAGTGAATGCACACGGCAAGGCTGGTCACAGAGGTGCATTTCCAAAGCAGGTTTTATCTGCCCTTCCACCTCCCCCTCCACCACCACCCCAAATACAACTAGGAGAAAACATCAACAGAAGGGAGTACACCAAAAGCAGAAACATCTCTCCTTCCTTTCTCTTCACATCAAAATGTACAAAAACAACGACGACAAAAACAACTCTCTGCTGTCCAGCACAGATACAGGGAGACTGAAACCAGTTTTCAAGTTACCCCCTAATTTGGCCGTTTACTGCAGTGCAGTAGTGAGAGGGAAAGCAGATTCTTACTCATCCATGGCTGTATTCCTGTACAAACAGGGACTAGGACTGGGCACAACAGGCAGGAGAAGACTGCGATTGTATTTGATATTGTGTAGCATTGTCACGTGATAATAGCAGGGCACAGACCTTGCATTGACCAGTGTTAATGAGTAGCAAATCCACAGCTGCATACAGACAGCCAAGCTTCCCACAAACTTTTTTTTACCTGGGGCACCCAAAAGTCTGGCCGCTATTTCTGGCCACGCATTCTGTGTTCCTTCCCAAATCGCGTGTGCGCACAAAAAGTGTTCTCTGCACAGCTTTTGGTGAAGCAAGCACACAGTTTCTGGTGTTCTATGTGGAAGATAGTACGCTTTGGGCACGGAAGTGTCCTTTTTTATACTTAAAACACCCAAAATGGATTCTGAAAGTCAATCTAGGTTCATTTTAATAGTTAGGACTGCATCATACCAGGAGATGAAATTCTTCCTTATTTCCATGCAACATTACCTTCAGAACAATGCACAATGAGGACTGTACGTGAGACACGACTACTTTTTGTCCCTTACATCGTTTCCCTGCTTTCCCTTCTCTAGCTGCCTTCTCCTCCCGACGGGCACCGCCTCCTGCAAGTGTGCGGCTGGGTTCCAGGGCAACGGGACGTTCTGTACAGGCAAGGGGACTTCGTTTCCTACCTTGGGAGAGGGTGTGCTTCAAGTACTCTGCAGTCACAGGGAGAGGGAAGGGAGATGAGCATCTCCCCTGCCTATGGAGGAGTTCAAAACAGGAATTGCTGCCAGATCGCTCAAAATGAACAGAGTGCAATAGGTGCACGTTCATACCCAGAATCTCCAGGTTGCAAGGAATTCTATAAGGGAGAGCGGAGAATAGGGAAGATACATACACAGCCTAAGCCCCATTTTCTCTACAGGAGTGATGCCTGGATTATGTATTTTGCTGTTTCCATCAAAGCCAGCATACAATAGCACTTCTGGCTATTGGAAGCTATATAGTCCTGTTATAGTGTCACCTTTCTGAACTTGCACACATTCCTGGGATGAGAAGATCAACGTCTGTAGACCACAAACCTCAGAGAGGGGCAGTAGCAGCTTATCCTAGGTGTTCTTCCGAGTACACCGTATCCAGATTTACAAAGTAGACTTCCTGCTGCAGTGAGGGCAATTAATTTTTATAGTGGCTTTATCTAATCCTTAGTTGATAAAAATACTAATGCTCTTGGGAACAGAAGCATATTTGTCTAGTAACAATGACTAGCAAATACAAGATCTCAACACCCCTTATCCTGACTGCCCTATTTTTCCCTTTTTCAGCACAAATCAAGCTTAAAAACAGTTTAATCTACTGGTGGGGAAAACCCACGTGCAGGAAGTCCTGGGTGGCACAGACTTCTTATAGTGCCTCTGCATTCACACTTGCTCCCCTGTACCAAATGATTCTGGTGCAAGAAGGATTACAGGACAAGTAATCTCCTCAGTCTAGATGTTCCATCTGCTGAAGCAGCAATGTGAGGTCATCTGAAGAAGAAAAAAGAAAGCTATATTTGACCTGATTTAATTAATGCAGATCAGAAAAGGCTCCTGTCTTGTTCTCTGGGTAATTAAACAAGGTCAATTCGCAAGTCTCTAACTCATCTAGAATTGTATAAATGGCACAATGTGTTTGAGTAACCCAGGGACTGCAGAACCAGGATTACAGCGACCCATGGTTTTGCTTCTCTGTCCTTCATTCCCCCAAACAGGATGCTTTGTCACAGCAAGGCTGAGTGGGATTAGACTTCAGACCTTTTGCAAGTCAAGGCTGTTTGATCTGTTTGCGGAAAGGGGACAAACTAAGGGAAAGCTACACACACCCCTCTAACCTCACCAAGAAAATGAAGGACCCTTCTTTATTGCTCCAGTTAGAATGTGGGGAATGGGAAGATGGGAGATTACTGAGAGATGGTCATGAATGAGTTCTTATTTTCCACACTTCTTTCAATCTTGTAATCAGTGAGAAATAAATATCTAGCAGTAATGACATCTATGGTTCTTTGTTTGGCAAATGTCAGACCATCCTTTTAAAAGGCAGAGAAGACTATCTGAAAAGAAAGCCTGTAAATCTCATTGGTTTAATTCTTTTTTTTTTTTTTCCTACTATTCAGCAATTGATGCGTGTGAGACCAACAACGGTGGCTGCTCTGCCAAGGCAGACTGTAGGAAAACAACACCTGGAAACAGAGTCTGCGTTTGCAAGGCTGGTTACACCGGCGATGGAGTAGTCTGCATTGGTGAGCATTCACACCCTCTTGTGTATCACAAAGAGTGTGTGTGGGGGCGGCGGGGGGGACGAGGGGTGTCACAGCAGTAGGTGGAAGATCCATCCAAGACCCAGGCTTGTGGCTTCTTGATACTATAGACCCTGATGCCCAAGGCATGTCAACACTCTTGCCTGCAGAGTCAGCAGAGAAAGTCCAGTCAGTAGACGTGCAACACCCACGCTCCTCTGACCACTGCAGAATGAGTCTGGTACCTCGTACATCCCCATTGTCTGGTACATCCCAATGTACCCTTCTGAAAACACTGACTGAAGGGTTTTAGTCTTTACAAAGGCAATTACAAGACCAGACTGAGGTATCAAATAGCTAAAACTGTCTCATTGATTCCTAGTTGTCATGATTTGCATGCCTGGTACACTTCTGAGAACCCAAGAAGGGAGATTCATAAGTCACTCTCTCTGCTAATGTTTCTGTTTTATAAAGAAATCAACCCTTGTCTAGAGAACAATGGTGGCTGCGATAGAAATGCTGAATGCACCCAGATTGGACCCAATCAAGTGAGTACTCTATCAATGCAAATAAATAGGGCTGGACTGATCATATCCAGCTGGGTAAAGAATTTCTGTATCTGAATTTTCTTCTAAATAGAAAATCGGGTTTTGCAACAATAAAAATTCTGAAATGAAAAGGAGGCGGCGGGGAAGGAGATTTGAGGAGGAAACAGGGGCACAGACCTGAGGAGAAAAAGTGTGTTTGATTGAAGAAATCTGAAAACGTAAAGTCAAACTGTGTTCTGATGTTTCAATCCAAAGCTAAAAGTGTTTTTCTCCTGCTAGAGACTTTCATGTGAAAAACCTGTCAGTTTAAAATATTACCAAATGAGCTTTCTTTTGTTGTTATAGATACTGTTTATGGAAAAATCTCATTTCCAACTGGCCCTTCTTCCAGCATTACTCAAATGTAGTCACAAAGACAGAAAATAGGCTGAATTATAATTCTCATATAGTCATTCATTCCTTCAGCATTCTGCGATCATCATGAAGAAACACCATATACTCTCCAAAGAAACAGAAATAAAGAAACCCTCCTTTAGGGAAGGAAGAGAAAAATGAGTCCAGGCAATCACATTGCACAGATTACCATTCCTATTTTTATAATAGTTCCTAGAGAAGCCAAACTCCTTGATTGCAGCACTTATTTTCATCCCTGTAGTTTCATATTGACTGTTGGCAAGACTGCAATCCTGTAGTTTCTTATTGGCTATGACTGTAAACCTCCATCAGGGACCGCACAGCAGCATTTCTACAGGAGCAAAGGAAAAAACAGATCAGAAGCCCAAGACCAATTCCTGCCTCTCAGTTGCCCAAGGGAGAGAAAAGAAAAGGCTTATGCCTTATCCCTGCCTGCTCTTGCTGTGCATACTGGTTAACCACCCCTGTGACTTGACTGTCCCTTGCAAGTCAGCACATTTCTGGTGGGAGTGCAGAGCTGCTTACTCCTTCCTTGTCCTTCTGGACAACACGAGCGATGGTTATTCACCTCCCAACACGGTTACTGATGATAGAAGTAGTAGCTACAGTATGATTATGTTTACTTCCTTACCCATGGGAACACAGTTAACATGACAGCGGCAATAATCTCTCTCATAAAATCCCAGCACTGTATTGCCTAACTTCTAAGCTAGATACGCTTGTGCTTTCTCAAAGAGTTTGAGTCATCCAAATGTATAAAACATTACCGCTGTACTGCCTGGCAGCTTTTGTGGCTGCTGCTGCAATCTCCTCCAAAACATCTTCTGCATATTACATGGGAATTAAAAACTGAGCCCCATTAAGCAGTGAATTGGAGAAAAAAATCCTTTCTTTGTACCTCTACTTTTGTACCTTTTCCAGAGCATGATAACTGGCATGTACAAAAAGAGTAAACATAAGCACTGAGCTTATTGCCACTGAATGGGAAGCTGAGTAGCAACATCGAGACCCAATTGTGTTTTGTAGAGGTATCTATAAAGATATTTCAACATTAAAAAAAAAAAAAAAAAAAGTGGCAAAGTGTAATATCAACTGTTAAGAATGAAGGCAGGGAAACAATTTAGGCTTTTAGACAGTTATGGAAGGACAGTAACACGTGAAAGGGAGGAAGGGATCATTTCAAATAACCAGAACAGCCGGGGCAGAGGAGGGAGAGAGTGAATGGGTAGGCAGGGGAAGAGCAGAGAGCCTGTTGGCATCTTTCCATCTATACATGTTTCTTATTTTCACTTTACAGGCAACCTGTAATTGCTTGAAGGGATATTCTGGAGATGGGAAAAAATGCACCTATATCAGTCTGTGTTCACAGGTAAGAATCATTTTAAAGAAAGCATTTAAACTTTTAATATAACCACTGCATTTTGGGGCTTGGCATGCATTCAGAACTCATGTATGAAGATTATCTCTTCTATGTGCAGAATCAAAAAATTAGCTAAGTCCACTTGTAGTTCCATATATACTTTAGTGCTGTCACTATTTTAGAAACCAATCACACAATCCAGGGTTTTCCTAATCACAGCTTGGATGTAGTACAAGTCAGGACTCTGACTCATGACTTAGGAAAAACAACAACTTCAGACCAAATCTAGGAAGAAATACGTTGTCTGGAGTAGTTAAATGTAAGTCATGTCTTGTCAGATTTTTTTTGCCATTGCTAGAGTTCATATAAAATGCTATTATCTATATTTGAGTTTGAGACCTAGAGGGCTTAACAACATTTTAGTTAATATGAAAAGAAATGCAGGGGGGTTTTATAGGACAGGGTTTTGACAGGATACAATTACCGAGCTTGATTCAAAGGATAAGGCAGTGGAGAAATGTTACCTATTATACATAGTAGTTATGCAAAACAAAAAAGTTCTGGTTGTTGACTCTGAGTAGCCAGTTCCAGGTGTTACAGGAGTCAGGAGTTTGATAACCAACAGAAAACTCAATTTAGTATTAGATGTGGGGCAAGGAGTTAGGTGTCAGCATCTAACACACCATCAGATGTCATCATATACCTCCCCTCTCTGTCTGAACTATTTATGGTCAAATCACAGTATCAAGGCCCAACATTGCCAGATCATTGCTATTGAAATCCATTCTCTTGGCAAAGAATTCCCATGGGGCCTTAGTACTTCTAGAATCCCTGGAGTAGATGTTTTTGCCAGTGGTCCCAGCCTACATGCTCACCTGGGGCAATACTCCCACTGAACAGACTGAACTGTCTTCATTAAGACAGGAGCCTCAGGGCCCCTATTGCTGTGCACAGGCTGCTCTCCAGGGTATTTCCCAACATATCCTTGTGCACACATTGTACAGGATAGCTGCAGAATCCCAGAGCAGTTGAGGTTGGAAGGGACCTCTAGATATCATCTAGTCCAACCCACCCTGCTCAAGCAGAGACCCCCAGAGCGTGTTGCACCTAGAGCTACATTGCAAGCTGAGGCATGGAGGAGGGTTACCCAGAGCGAAGATGACAGAGCTGGGCAGGAAGAAGGAAATGAAAACCTTTCCTGAAGAGGAAAAAAGAAAACATTTTAATATAATAAGAATAATACACACCTTTGTGCATGCTCTGAGCAAAGAGATAGTAACTTTAACCCAACTGGCCAGGCTACCAATAGACTTTCTCTAACCTTAAAAGGTTGCAGAGAAGGAAGCACAAGAGCACTGAAGAGAGAAGCTGGAGGAAAGCAAGCTCAACATTGTGAGCTGCTGCTCTCTGTTCCAGCCTGTCTACCTGGCTGCTTACACCATGAAAAAGATGAGTTTGAGAAGTGCCACCGAGAGATCAAAGGCTGAAAGCTGCCAGCAATCCACGTAGACCTAGGCACATAAATAGCCAGTAAATGCAAACCCACTACTTATGTCTAGGATTGATTATGGCCTGTCAAGTTAGACCCCACTGGTAACTCCAAAAGGAGCTTTTGTTCCCACCCATTGCCTTTGATAAAGGCTCAGCGAGGACTGACTGCAGAAGGAACACCAGGAAACAAGGGCGTGCAGGGAAAACAAGATGGTTTCTCATTGTTTCTTGCTTTCCCATGGTTTCCCATTTGATCTTGCAAGAATAATGGAGGCTGCAGTGAATTTGCCATCTGTAACGACACTGAGCTCACAGAAAGGACCTGCACCTGCAAACGTAACTATGTTGGGGATGGATTTAAATGTCGAGGCAATATCTTCCAGGTAAAACATTACATGTTTACGTTCCTTGATTGTTATTCTGGTAGTCATTTAGTACAACAGTGTTTTGTTGAAACATTCCAATTCTGTCTTTGAGAAATCAGCATATCTATCCCACAGTTTGTACTAATATCTGTCCAAGATAACAGGAAATTGCAAAATACCCCTAACCATTAGGAAATTATGTAGTTGGAGGGGCCTCCTGGAGGTAGTTTGTCCAACATCCTGCTCAAGGTAAAGCCACCTTCACAATTAGATCATGTTGCTCAGGGTTGTGTTCGAGAAAAACTAGTTTATCAGTAGATACTGCATTCACACAAGTGCAATGATACTCAGGTATAAAAGGACACATATGGTCTTTCATACAACACCAAATAAGTATCCTAGCATTTTGCTTCAAAAATCAGTCCCTTTGAAAGTGCTTCAAGATTGGCATCCACACTTTAGAAGATACTTCCCTACTATGATTTTCCATTACAGTATCTTTGGTATACAAAAATAGAAGAAGGCATTTTCCTGTAACGGCTTCAACCTCCCAGTTCTGACAGTGCAGTTAGGGATTTGTTTCTTGGTATCTTCTTAACAAGAAAATAACTTCAAGAGAAATGGAGAAAGGATAAATCTTAGGAAAGCAATACTGATATTTTTAGACATCAAAGATGACTGGACTTTGGCAGAGCAAAGTAAGGAAAGAATGACAGGAACAGTGCAGTGAATAGCTTTTAAATGGATAGTTTTTGTTCTAAGCAAAAAAAAAAATCTCTATCATGAAACTTCTCCCTTTTCCAAGCACTGCCTTTTTTTTCGACAAACACTGCCCTGGATTTGCAGTGCTGTTACAAAGTCTTGTTCTTGATTGCAGGAACTTCTCAGGGACTTCAAAACATCTCGGTTTTATTTTCACCTAGAGGTAAGCAAACCTTGAGGAAGTGATTTGGGCAGGTTGGTTATTTTTCTCTTGTGGACATGGTGGCCAATGGACAGAGATTCAGCATATACTCAGCATCCTTCAACTTAATGCTCAGGAGGGAATGGTCCTCTTAACATTTCCTGTGCTTATTACTGACCAAGAATTTTCCCCCTGACTCTCTTGCTTGTTATTGTACAGAAAGTGAAGATTTGACTTCTAAATTGAAAGAACAAATAGAAAAATCTCTCATGTTATATCTGCATAGAGTGATGATAGGTAAGCTTGAGAAAAAAAAATCCACCCATTAGGAAGGTGTTTTTCTCACTCTTGCAGTTCAGGGAAATAAGCTGATTGTGCAGAAGTATTAGAGCTGCAAACACAAATCCTTTAGGGTCATCATGATTTGACAGGCTACCTCAGGCTTAGTCTGTTCACTGCATAATATTTGTATTGGTAACTAATTACTGCTTGCTTTCTTAAATTTTCCAGGCCTTGTCCATCACGGATATTGCGGGCCCTGGCCCTTTCACTGTATTTGTGCCTCGCACAGATATATTAAACACTGACCCACGAGTAAGTAAGGAAGTAACTGCAGGATTTCTGCAAGCCATCCACAAGCTTTGGGATTGAGATGCCCTCCTTGCAAGCTTTGCAACTCCTCCACTTTGTGTCGTAGGTTAAAGACTGGCTTGCCAGGGGAACAATGGCTCAAGTCCTTCGGTACCACATGGTGGCTTGTGCCAGTCTGTTGTATAATGACCTGACAACAATTTCAAATGTCACTTCTCTCCAGGGAGACCCTATACAGATCAGCTATTCTCAGGTAACAGAGCAATGAAGGGTGGCAATCAGAATAAAGCTGTCTGCTATCTTGTAGCTTTTTTTAAAATCAGTTTTTAAAAGAACTCCTTCCTTCTTTGATGAAGGAACAAAATAGAATTTTAAAAAGGACTGCTCATTCAGCTGAAAAATTCAGCACTTATATCTGCTATGCCAATACTGTCATTGCATGATCCCTGTTTAGATATGAGTTACATTATCCTCAGCCTGCAGCCTTACAAGCATGACCAGAGTTCGAATGGACAAAGGGCAATTTATTAAAAGTGAGGCTACAATTTGTTGCAAAGAGAGCAGTGAATGAGTTCACCACATCAAAGAAGTTTGGTATCAGCTTCACTCACAAAATCTTTTTTTGTTACCTTTCAGAACACAGTGTATTTGAACAATAAAACTAAAATTATATCCAGTGATGCTGTTGGCACAAATGGTGTGATCCATATCATAAATCAAATTCTGGTCCCAGCACAGATCCAGGAATTTCCCCCAGGCACTAAGAAGGTAGGTACAGCTCAGTACACATGCCTTTCAAAGTGCTCAAGCTGCACCATTCTTATCTTGGGAGCCATTCCACACAGAGAGCAGTGATGCTATAAACCATTATACAAGCATTATTAGACATTGCTGAATAAACACCAGTATATTTAAAATTCAAAAAAATTATTTAATAATTGGATTTATACTAAGAACAGTATAAGGAGACTTCCACACAGGGCTTTTACAGTGTCTTTGATTTCATAACAGTGACTTAAGAGGGAAAAGCAAGCTAATACCTTGTTCTTTAAACGCCCATATAGTGCATTTATAAAATAAATCTACTGCATATTTCTTTCTTTGCAGGAAAGCCTCAAAATGGTTGCAGCCAAACATGGATACATCCTGTTCAGCAACTTGCTGGAGGTAAGAATAATAAATCAGCAGCCACCAGGCACAGATTGTAAACACATTTTAGATGAAAACTCAGACCTGACACACAGCATCACTGACTGGTGCTCAGTACTTTCAGAGGGCTTGCAACAAGATGTGTGACAAACCTGGTCTTCATGCAGGCCCTGTCCCACCAGGTTGGGCATCAAGCAGACCTGCCATGAACTGTTCTCTCCTGGCTCAGCTCCAACCTACTGGATGCCAGGACTGTGTGGCCAAGATTTGACCCAAGCTCAACTTCTCAAGCCCAAAGCTAGGCCTGCAGCATGATTTTTAGTGGCCAAAATTCATGTGTACCAAAGTGCTTTTGAGAATTGGGCCGTGTGACTGAACTCTGGCAGCTCAAGTTGGGCACCTGGTTTTTGAAATCCGCACTTGGACACCATCGACCAAGGAAGCCATCAGGGCATTTGGTACTATAACATCCCAGCCTCTGAGCCCCCGTTATATTGGTATGGGGCATTGATCCATTAGAGTCAACATCATTTTAGAGGGACAATTAGTTCCACCCCTCCTTTTTTACTCCTTTTTTTTCCCCTTTGTCTGTGCTGCAGAACAACAACTTGCTCAGTCTGATCAACGATCCCCTTCACACACCCGTCACGCTCTTCTGGCCCACGGATGCTGCTATCAGAGGCCTCCCGCAGGAACAGCAGGACTTCCTGTTCAAAAAGTCCAATACAGACAAACTGGTGCAGTACCTCAAATTCCACATCATCCGAGATGCCAAGGTGAAGCTTTTCAGTGTTTTTAGATGCATCACCAAGGCTAAGACACACCAGACCAAACACGCATCTCCTGTTTTCTTCCCAGGTGTTAGCCTACCAGCTCCCTATCTACAGCGTACTGAAAACTGTGCAGGGCTCCAACCTCAGCATTAGCTGTGGGGATAACAGGGATATCGTAAGTGTTTGCTTTGTCATCGTATTTAACCCTAGCCCCTTCAACAGTATCCACTCAGACTCACTCCACAGTGCATATGCAGAAGATGCCAATGACCCCAGAATTATCTGGTCTCTGCCAGTCCATGGTAACAGTTCCCAAATCCAGGTCGGTCACCCTAAAGAATTCAGTAGGCTAACATGGCAAATAAGACTGTTTGGAGACCTCATTTTCTCTCCTGTAAGGTTTGTTCAAAATTGCCCTCAGGAGTTACTGAGAAAGACAAACACCAGCATGTTTGAACTTTTCTTTCAATGAAATACACAATGCAAAGCTCTAAGATGAATTTGAGAAAAACCTCATGAACACGATATTTGCACACGAGCTCTGGTTTGGAAGTACTGATTCACTAACATGCAGGTGTGTATACATCTGTTAAGTCAGAACAGCAGCATGTTTTTCGGTGCGGATCATAACCCTCATGTTCTCTGCTTGGCATCCACCTCTGAAAATGAGCCCAAACTAAAATACACATAATAGTAATACAGACGTACCTGTAGACAAAGCACAAGTGTGCACCCTGTTCTTTAAGGGAGGAAAGGAATCTACTATCTGTGATGTTATAGGACTCTGAGCCTCGAGGGAAAAAGAGTCCCCAGATTGATTTCCAGCCACTGCAGCCATCAGTCACCTGCAGGATACTTTGACACACCATTTTACTTTGGGAGCTTTTGCACAGAGGGAGAATCGTTTTGAATTCCCATTCAAGATCTGGATTTGGTTTGACTTCAAGGAAAACTGACTCTGGATTTGTTACACCTTCCTTCTCTTGTCCCGTCTTTCAGGGTGGCCTCTTCCTGAATGACAGGAAGTGCAAGATAGTGCAGCGGCAGCTGGAATTCGACGGAGGTGTCGCATACGGCATCGACTGCCTGCTCATGGACCCCAGCCTGGGCGGCCGCTGCGACACCTTTATCACTGTGGACGTGCTGGTCAGTCTAGCCTTTGTTTCCCCTGGAGAAGGCACGGTCTGTGGGCTAAACCCTCTCCTTAAAATCAGAGGCAAGGCAAGACCCACAACAGCTTCAGGACTACAGAGATCAAGTCCCATCACCCGAGGCTGCCTTTAGCTGCTCTTTCATATTTGCCACATTGGCTAAAGCACAGGTTAAAAACAAATGCATGCCTGAAAGATGTGCAGAGATAATCTGAGGAACATGAATTTTTCCCGTCTGCTTTTGAATAATGCACATTTACCTCATATGTTTGGTCACAAAGACTAAAAAGAAGAGTTTTACTATCCCAGCTACATAAAGCACTAAGAACACTAAACGGCAGCTGCCTAGCTCTTAAGCCAAGTGTTTGGTGTTTCACATATGTGCTTTTACAGAAATATGTTTAAAGCATCTGAATATGCATTTTCAATATGGAGAAAATTATTTCCTACATGAACTTTGATGTTTCCTGTAAATAGGAGACACACACAATAGGAAACACAATACCCACAAGGCATCCACGCAGTATCAGCATATTAGTGTCCAGAATGAGAAGGAAGCTTTCTATAATTCATTTTTTGCCTCATGGTTTATTAAATGAAGTGAAATAGCCATTATTTCTAAACATCTGGTCAGCTTTTCCTGATAATTGACCCTTTTCCAGTTTTCCAGATTAGACTTTCAAATCTGATTTGGCCTGTGTCAGTACTTGATTGGAGACTGTTCACCACCTCCTTTCCCTAATTGTTAAACTATCAGCAAATTTCTTCTTCCAGAGCTTTTAGTCCCATGCTCATTTCATTTCTTACATTTCACTTCTTTAAATCAATGCAACTATTTGTCATTTTCCTTTACTCGTTCTTCAAAATTCTTATAATCTGTATTGGGATTTTTTTTTTCTGCTCATCTTTACCTCTCACATAAAACACACTCTCCTGGTCATTTCAAATAACCCTTTGTTATTATTAATACAAGTTTGTTTGTCTTCGTTTTCTACAACAGGGGTATTGTGTTAGCTGTTTCAGTAATTCTAAGTGCCCTCCAGGGACAAAAGCAAAGGTAATTTGTTTAAATTTTCATTTAACATATCTGTACTTTACATACTCATAAACTAGGTTTTTTTGGGTGCATGTAAAAGAAAGATAGGGGGGAACAATGAAACCACACAGTTAAAAGAAGCCACCAAACCTCTGTGCTGAAGCTGTCCCTTGGTGAGCGCACACCTCCTGGTGATGGGAGAGTCTTGTCAGGGGCTCCCACCGCATGCCCCGAAGCAGGTGCCTCAGCTGGCTTTGGAGCAGCCCCTCCTTCCTCATTAATGGTGCTCAGGAAGAAGCAGCATTAGTGAAGAAGCACAGAAGAAGGGGAAGGCGATGGTCTCATAGCTGCACCTTTCACACACCAGAGAAATTCTGAGCACTCACAAGTGACGATGCCTCAAGGAGCTTTTCACTGACATTTTAGATCCTAGGTATCCTTGAGGTATCCTAGGATCCTTGAGATAAAAGCCTTGGGCAGCTCCAGGTATCTCATTCCAACAGGAAAATTAGCTTTGAAATTAGTCCTTGTAGTTCTACAGACTGGTCTGCCAGCAGAGAAAGTAACAAGTCCTAGTCCCACCGGGATTGGAGTTCCCTGTTCCCCAAGCACAGCAATCCCAGCTCCTCCTCAGGAGCCCCTCAGCTGTTCAGTTGCTGCTTTTAGAAGTATTTTTTTGTCTTTCCTTTGAGCAAAGGAAGGCGCACTGCTTCTGCTAACTCTAATCATTACCAATCCAAAGCCAATACAAAATGAAGTTACTCAAGACTTGTTCCATTGGAGCAGGAGGCTAGAAGAGTTTAAATCTTCTCCATTTAGCCTTCCAGAAAGATATCCATAGCCTTAGAGAAAGATATTCGTAGTCAGGCTTAAATATTGGTCAGCTGCTCACTCTATCTCACCTCAAGAAATAGCTTACTTTTGTATGCTCCCCTACACCCAGAATTGCTTTCCGCTTCTCTAATATTCCCACTTCTGACCTAAGGGCAGCTCAAATGTGTATGAATTAGATGCTGAAAGGCCCACAAATTACTCTGTTATCTTAACAAAAAAAGCAGTATTGGCTTTCCTGGAAAAAGAAACAGTCCATCAGATACCAAGTGAGCAGCTGGGACTTTCTAACAACAACCTTTTGATTCAAAAATAATACAGGGAGCAAGGAGAAAAAAAAAAAAAAAAAAAAAAGAGAGAGAATTTAAAGACTCCACAGGGCGTTTATCTTACTGGGTTTTTCTCCCTTTCCATGCTGGAACATGCACTACCCAGGGAGGGATTTACAGATGTACGTATGAATCCTTCGGGCTCCGAAGAAACGGCTGCCACAGGAATTGTTCCGTGGTGGTGCAAACTGCCATGTGCTGCAAGGGTTACTTTGGGCGAGACTGCCAAGGTAGGATTTCTCTGCTACAAGCTGGTATCTCTTAATGCTCTGCTAACAGAAAAGCTAACAGGAAGGGAAGGTTGCTGCTCCTTAAGAGCTGATAGTTGAAAGAGGGGATGAGGAGTAGCTGGGGGAATTGTCTCTCTGCAGTAGTCACTGATTTTGTATCCAGAATTGCATGATCTGCACAGGAAGAGTGGGTCTTTATGAAACAAGAGCTATGGGAAATTGAACTGTGTGATCTACAGAGAGAGACATGAATAGAGACTGTTGCAAGAACTGAAGTACACAAAAAATATTAGTGCTTTTTGACCCCAAATAGCCTTTTTCACATGGTTACAGCAAGTTTTAAACTTCATGCTAGTTAACAACTGCATAAATATTATAAAAACTAAAGATTGCTATAGAGTGTTAATCAGTCACCCCTAGAAATCCTTTGAAAGAAAAAAAGGACACACACATGTCAGGCCAGAGACAGCGACACATGAGCACACCAAGCACATGCTGTAGCATTCCTCACTCATACACATGCACACCTGCAAGTGCACGTGCTGCTGGTAAGCAGAAATTGCCTGATGTGGTTTCAAACAGGCATGGGAGAACAAGGTGGCTTTAGCTCCAGCTGCTTGTTAGCACACGCTAATGAACTGTGGGCTCCTACATCACTGGTCACAGCTGTGGCTCTCTGAGGAGATGCAGCAGTTCCTCCCAGGTTGCTTCTAATTTAAATGAGTATCAACTTCAAATGCCAGCACCACAGAGGAACGGTGTGGAACAGGCTAAAGGCCTTCCAGCCTCAGTTAGCTGCATCCACGCATGCTGTGTCTGAGCAGCTTTAAGCAGCCAGCCGTTTCCTTTGATTTTCTCAGCTCCCCTCAGGGGACATGCCATGCTGAGACCCTGAATATGCCATACTGTGAGAAAGGAGGCAAGCGATAGTGCAGTGTCAGGCCAGCTGAACTGATGACTGGAATGACTTGCCTCCTTGTTATACCGGATGGCCCAGCCACAATCTGGACCCAAAGCAGCAGCAGAGGGCTTAGAGAGATCCCAGTGTAGGTATCTGCCAGCAGACTGATCTAAGCACATACAATCCTGCCAGCTCCCTCTCTGTCCAGATTTGTGAACAAGAATTAGGCACATGCTGGTCCCAAACACTTTTGTCCAGCCTGAGCTGGACAGTGCAGGGGTAGCCAGGGCTCAGCCCAGCAGGGTGCTGGTGTGAAGACATGCAGTTGGGCCTGATCTGAGTGTGAGCTTGGGGTTGTTGATGGTGCACACATGTCCCAGAGGTCTGAAGAAGCAGGCTACAGATAAGGGCTCGCAGTACCCAAGGTTGGGAGAGTCCACTACATATTACTGCTAAGACTTGTAAAAGTATCTGAAGGCATTAGGAGCATAAATTTGCACTCAGAAGTGTTGCAACTGCTTTTACAAAGCCTAACAGAGATGCATTCATAAACAGTGTTCAGGGCTTTTATAGGATAGTGAATGGTGACAACAAAAACATGCTTGAGCTCATGAGTCACTTTTTCTAACTTGCAGCTTGCCCTGGAGGGCCAGAGACCCCCTGCAATAACCACGGCTCCTGTGACGATGGGTACACAGGGACAGGAGAGTGCAGCTGTGATAGCGGCTTCAATGGCACTTCGTGTGAGCTGTGTTTGCCAGGCAGATATGGCTCTGACTGCAGACGTACGTTGAAGTTTCACTTCTGTACTGTTTCCCATTCCAAACCCAAACCTTTCTGTCCCTAGTAGGTTTTTAGGTAGACTGAGAAAAGCATCTCTATATTATAATTAACATTTCTCCTGAGCTCTTCCTCTCACTAAGAGATGGCACAAGATCCAAGGGAAGAGATCCACAAAAGAGAGGAAGAGAAGGTAGTGAGGGCAGAAGCTTTAGTTAACTTTCAGTGCAAGGCTCCTGCTCTTACTTAAACACATCACATGAATATCAGAGGTCAACAAATCTTTTCAGCTACAGCACAGCCTTTTACCCCCTCCCAGGAAAGGGCAAGGCAACATCTTACCAGTGTGGTTTATAGAGGAATGCAGGAGGATATAACCAGTGGAGGAAAGAGACAATGATGGGAGTCTGCGAAGAGGGACAGTAACCCAGAAGCTGCTCAAATAACCCCCTTCACTGTGCTTGTAAGCATAACCTATGTGGAACAAGCTTCACATTTCTTCAAAGGAGTTAATTCATCCTTTAAATTTAAATACTTTCCTAGTCTAAAACTTTCTGATTGCCAGCTACAGTCTTAACTCTTCCATCTTAACACTGCATAGACCAGTAGCACCTATGAGCACATTCAGTTGTGGGTTAGAGGCTGGATAACCTTAGAGCAGAGGCAGGGCAGCAGATACCAGGCTTAAAGTTACATTTACCTTCAGTTATCTGTTTTGCAGCACAGCATAAACTCCACATAAGCTGCTAGTCTGAAACCCAGATTATGGTATTTAACAGAGGAAGGTCTTACAGGCCCCTCTTTAATGCATGCTTATACTAGCCATAAACTAAGTGGGCTATATGAATGGAAACCTGATAGAAACACATTTCAGCATGACAAGGTTGTCACAAACACCAAAATTCCCCAAATCCCACATTATTTTCCTCCTTTAAAACAATATCGAAGAAGAAAAGGATGCTATTTTGTTATGCTACAACAGTGCCATCACACCTCTCAGAAGGGACTCAATCCACAAGTTATTACAAGGCTCAATACAGCAACCTCTCATGCTTGAAGCAAAGGAATACATACACCATACAAAAGGAATTCAAAAGACTTCAATCATAAAAAAACCCCTACAAAACCTGAAAAATATACTACAGGTGACTTGCCCATATTTTAAAACAAAGCTCACTAACTGTGTACATGACCTCCTTAATCAGTCAAATCTCCCACCCAGAAAACAAGCATGGTGTTTCCACATACTTTCATTTTTATGCTTGTAGTCTTAGTTCACTTGCCTGAAGGAGCTCCCCATGTCTAGCAGCTGCTGCTCATTAGGATAATAATCAGGCCCACCCATTAACTCTTTCCTACCGTTGTTCTGCCTGAAGTTTGCTCCTGCTAGCACGGGGTAGATCAGTATTTGTTTGCAAAGGTGCACTGAACTAATGCACATTATAAATCATAGCATCGCAGAATAAGTCACACTGGAAAATGCCTCAGGATCTCTCTAGACCAGCCTCCTGCTCAAGGCAGGACCAACTCTGAGGTCAGAACAGGATGCTCAGGGTTTTACGCCAAATGATAAACCTGCAAGGGTGGGGATTGCTCAACCTCTCTGCACAGACTGTTCCACTGCTTGACCCTCATAGTGGTGAAAAAGGACTAATGTAAATTCTTGCTAGATAATACTATACCTGAATTGACAATCCCGGTGGTGTTTCTTAAAGAAAAGATCTTCCCCTTTCTCCAGGACAGCTCTGTAAATGACTGATCTGTGTCTCCTTTGCAGTCTGTGAATGCAAGGCCCATGGACAGTGCGACGAAGGATACTCTGGAACAGGACAATGTTTCTGTGAAACAGGATGGACTGGTCGGCTCTGTGAAACTGAACTAGGTCTCTGTCTAATCTCAGGTCAACAGAGGGCTTGCATGTGGGAGAGAAAGAAGGGGTAACATAACATCATCAATATCAATACATAACATCAACATACAAAACATAACAACAACATCAATAACATCAGAAACCCTTACCTGGAGCTACGGGGATATCAAGAGCACTGACTGGGAGAAAGAGTCTGTGTCCCCAGTTCTGCTGCAGGCTGAACAACTGCCTTCATCTTCCTGTCCCATTATGTGTGAAATGGGAATATGAGTGCTTACCTTCCTGGCAAAAGTGCCTTAGGCTGCATGAGGGAAGATATTACCTGAGAGCTAAGCAGTTAGAAAAATAATCACACAGGTTTTTCAGTTAGCAAGAGCAGTATTATGGCTTTCTTTTCTGCACTAAGCAAAGACTTTGCAATGTAAACAGCACGACATTTTCACCCTGGCTTTTTTTTCCATCTCTCATAGCTCTTGTGCCAGTGTGTACTCCAAGCTGTTCCACCAACGCTGTCTGCATGGAAAACAACACGTGCCAGTGCAAGCCACTTTACAATGGAGATGGGATCACGTGCACAGGTGAACTCCCTCTTCATCCACAGTCTGCTAAAAGAAGGCAGGCTCTTCTGCCTACATGTACCTGCATACAGTTACTGTTGAGTGTGAAAGGTTGGCTCTCAAACCTGAAGACTCGCAGCAAGCAGACACTAATACAAATTTAGACCATATGGAGTGCTTATTCCTGAAGCAGGTGGGTGGCTTCACCAGGCCTTTACAAGCAGGATAATCAGCAGCAGGTGAACTAGCAGGGGTCACATACTGGAGGCTGGCAGGGTGTTCAGCAGTATTTCATGTACAGGATTTCTTTGGTGACTTTTGGCAAGGGAAGTTTCTGGCAATGTTACTGTTCAGAGGCTGGCACCTCCTCTCCAGAGTCACACTGGCCCCAGTAACAACCTCAAACATACAACTCTCATACTGCCAAGAGGCAAAGCAGGGTTTCTGGGGACCAGTGTCACATTTTTGGATCTCCAAAGTCCTGACAAAGGCTTCAGTGCTACATGGGCTAGCTCTTGCACAAGGTCAGGAATGGATCAGGAAACTCTAACAGTATTTTTTCACAAAAAGTATTCTAGTTATTTTAGTGTACATTCAAAAAAAACCTAGGGCTGGCATACCTTTGTGAGAAACATCCTTTTCTGAGGCACACTCGACTCATGCACTTTCTTTTTCCTTCGCAGCTGCAGACCTTTGCGTACAAAACAACGGTGGGTGTCACAAGGCAGCAGAGTGCACCCAAATTGGGGTGAAAATCTTCTGTACTTGTCAGAAAGGCTACAAAGGAGATGGTTTTACCTGTCTTCCAATAAACCCTTGTGCCGATGGTTTCAACGGAGGCTGCCACGAACATGCCATTTGTACAGTCATAGGACCTGTAAGTTGAATGACTCTGGTCACCCCTGGGGAAGTCCAGGACGCTTCTTACTAGTGTCACTAGAAGTCTTTTGATTGGCCTTGCCAACAACTTGGTCACAATCTGTACTACTAAAGTCACTTGTTTTCCAAAACAGTGTTTACATGTGTCCAGCCTACTTTCTGCATTAATCGGGCACCCTCTTGACTGAGGGTTAAGAAACAGCCTGCTCTGAAATCTTGCTTTAAAGAAAGGCATACCAAAGCAAATGAGATATTTTGTGTGTAAATTTTTTGGTGCTTTTTTTGTTGCTCTCCCTTTGATAGCAAAATACTTCTACTTGCAATAACAGTTTGGTAGCTTAAACCGGCATATACTTTGGTAGGTAAACCTAGGGACAGGTGACAGAACAGATTGCTTGTTGGTTGCCCAGGGCTCAATTTAAAAAGCTTCACAGCCACATGATGTTCATTTTGGGCTTGCAAGGTCAAAGTTGTACAGGATTATTTGTGGTGGTGACTTTTATCCTGTGTTTGTTTCGGGGCTTTTGAGAGCATTCATTTTGGTGGCTTGCCTGATTTCTCTTCCAGGAACTATATAGAACAGCCGTGCTGCTATTATACTGCAGCTGCTAACAGTCATGATCCCTAGATGTAACCGTCTCCTGTTTTGTTTATATTTTTCAGTTTATTACAATTAATGGCCAGCTAAATGCTTTCATGCTTCCACACACTGTCATTTAAACATCAGTTTGACTGGATTGCTATTTGCTAATTACAGGTCATATAATTCTCCAGTGTATATTATTAACTTTGTAGATGGAAATATGCTTTGGCCTTAATTCAGCAGAGCACACAAGTACGTACATAAATGTGCTGCTCAGAAGAAGAAATGTCAGTATGAGAGTAAGCAGCCTGATGAATCACAGTTGCCAGCAGCAGCTCTTATGTTTGCCTATTCCTGGACACATCAAATAAAATCTTTCCAGCAATTCAAAGTGTTGCTGGAAACACGATTTTTATGTTTGTTAAGTACTTGATGTGGCCTTTTCATTCTCTCTCCCACCAGGATAAACGCAAGTGTGAATGCAAAAATAACTATATTGGTGATGGGCTGAATTGCTCTGTGATGCAGCTCCCTGTTAATCGCTGTTTGCAAGACAACGGGCAGTGCCATCCTGATGCGGACTGCGCCGATCTCCACTTCCAAGGTCAGGGCAGCAGCTCCTGAATGCGGGCACACACACACACACACATAATGCAGGGGCCCCTAAGCCTTGGTTGTTCAGCTTGATCAAGCCATGTAACGTTCCTTGTCCCTCTGACACCACACGGAAGTCAGTGGGTCTGGTCTGGATCCGTGCAGCTCGCTCTGGCTTCTACCTGACTCCTCTGGAAGGAGTGAGATTTAAGTACGACTGACATTGAACATGTGCATAAATACTTTGCAATACTGGCTTTATGAAGCAACAAATTAAGGCATTCCAGGTAGAAATATTACCCCCACAGGGCCACTTTGTGGTAACTACATTTAATAAAATTCACCAGTAATTTTTGCAGCAAAGTTCATTCTGCACCAAGGGGGAAAAAAAATCTAACCCGGAAGAGCTGGTTCTTCTCTTTCTTTGCAGATACTACGGTTGGAGTTTTCCACTTACGGTCCCCAAAAGGGCAGTACAAAATGACTTACGAGAAGGCAAGAGAGGCCTGCGCCAATGAATCAGCCACCATAGCTACGTATGATCAGCTGCTGTATGCTCAGAAGGTGATGGAGTAGGAGGAAACCCCTGGAGTGGATATAGCCACAGTGTAAATGGCAAGGGAGGAGAGGAGACCGCGTGCTAACAACTCCGTCTTCCCTCCCTTCTTATCCCCCCCTGCCTGTCATACGTTTGGCTAGGAGCCCAGTTTTTAAACTGTTTGTCAGCAGTGCAGGAGTGGAAAGATCAGCGATGTGTAGCTCATTCTGGAAACTAACTGCTGTTAAGATACAGTGAGAATGAGAGGCCTGAGTGAAATCCTCCGGTAGGACAGATAGCTCTGAGAGGAGCTCAGATTGGTCCAGAAAACAGAAACACAGCACTGGGTATCAAACTATGGTTTCCCATTTTCACCAGTAACAAAGCAGAGAGTAAATCAGAGAGAATCTTCTGCCCACAGTAACATTGCTTGGACTATTCCTGCTGTGAGAAGGCCTGCAAGGATCTCCTTGCCTTTATCTCTCCCTGCTGATTGTATTTCTGTGGTGAGCAAAGTCTGAAGATGTTCGCCTTAAGCAGTGGCCAAAAGATGAAACACAAAAAAAATGCTGACTAGGTTTCTTGCCTGCTTACACTGCCCTGAAAGCATTAGTGATATGTCATAAGATGGTAAGTGCTGAGGAGTGTTTTCATAGGGGTTTTAATTGAAAATACTTCTTAAAGAAACATACACTTCAGAATTAAGCTTACTTTTTCCTTTGCATAAGGTTCCCAAAGTGCTGTTAACACAGTCATTTCCATATTCTTTCTTTTTCTGAGTGTGCTGTAGAGAGCACATGGTTGATGTCAGTGAGATCAGCATCACAGCTTGGGTTTGTAAAACTTGCTTTCTAAAAAGGTCAGACTGACCATCTCTTTCTAGCCCGTTCCCATCTGCAGAGGGAAGAAAGAAGCTCCCAGTTTAGAGAGACCCTTTAAGCAAGAGGAGAGGCTGAGGCAGAGTCTGCATGCAAACCTCCTTGTGAACCAAACCCAGGAGCTCCTCTGCTTCTTGAGACTATTCAGTTCCCAGCTGCAGCCGGGTCGCTCTGGTACCTTGTAGCATAAATAGATCCCTCAGAGTGGGAGAGTTGGCAGCAGGGGCTGGCCTTGGTACTCCTGGGTATTTCACCTCTGTGTTTAAGTGGTTTGCCAGCAGTTTCCATTTTGACAGAAGAATTTTGCTTCCACAAACATACCTTCTACTTAGCTGTGAGCCTACCTTGGCTCACCTCGCTTGAGCTACCCTGGGAAGCCTTTCCTGGGAAAGGCTCCCTTTGCCTTTCCAGGGAGCCCCTGACTTTTGGAGGGGCCTCAGCCCTTTCCCCAGCCCCCAGCAGGATGGCTGGCCAGGGGGGCAGCACGCACCCACCCTCTCCCACACCCTCAGCAACAGCACTAGTGAGACTGGGGCTGACACGCACGGTGGGGTGAGCTGCTCCCTGTATCTACATCTGAGCTCTTTCCTCTGTATCTTTAACCTTGTGCTGATTTCAGGCGAGATACCACCTTTGTGCAGCCGGCTGGTTGGACAATGAGAGGGTTGGCTATCCCACTGCCTTCTCCTCCCCAAACTGCGGAGCTGGATACGTTGGAATAGTCGACTATGGAAAAAGAGTCAATCTGAGCGAAACCTGGGATGTTTTCTGCTACAGAGAGAAAGGTAACGGAGCCCTTCAGGAACAACACTCTGGTCAACAGGCAGCAGCAAGGTCTTTTTCAATGTCTTTGGTCAAACTCAGAGACTTCCAGCTGGCATTGCAAAAGATTCTGTATCTTTTGAAGAAGATGCTGTATCTTCTGAGCAGTTTAAACCAGTCCCACCTCCGTTTGCCGACTTGGGTATCTCTGCTTGTGCCTTCCAGAGGTGAACTGCACCTGCAAGACAGGCTACGTCGGGGATGGCTTCTCCTGTAGCGGGAATTTGCTGCAAGTCCTGACGTCCTTCCCGACGCTGACAAACTTCTTGTCGGTACGGCCCGTGAGTTACACGTGCCGTTGGGAAGGGGTAGCAGAGTGAAGCAGGTGCTCCAGCGTTGTCGCCCGGTTGTAGGCCCAGCTCTGCCTGGCTAGCACGGCACATTGTTTCTTACTGCTCTTCTCAAACTGCAAGAGAAAACACAAATTAAAAAAATGCACCAGCAAAGAAAGTAGAAATGGTCTAAGTGAGGAGTGTCTAAATCATAACCTGATCGCTACTGTTCTGAAAGGGTTTCAGGTTTGTGAAACTCCTGGGAATTCAATGTTTCTACAAGTCAGGAGTTAAAGGGATTCTGTACTCAGCTGTCACTGGGATGCTGATGGATTTTCACATGTCCCTGTGGCTTCCTGTTTTATCATATTGCTGCTGGGGGACGACAGAGCACTAAAATACTCCCCTTCTTGATGATACTCAGGAGGACATAAAGATATGCTCGTTTGAGTAGCCTCACACACAAGAAGAGCCCAATTCCTATAATTCAAGCTGAGTTTTAGCTGTTGATCTGACACTTCTTTATTTCAGCTACAAACTTCTCCCTTAATGTCACTCAAAGTTGCTTCAGAGCTAATAACAGAAAGTTTCTCTGTTGTTATTTTTATGATATCCTTTCAGCTGCCATCACAGCCCACAGGGACCCTCTGTTAAAGCTGAATTTTGTTTCTGCCTAGGAAATCCTGGCTTACTCCAACCGCTCCAGGAAGGGGAGAGAGTTCCTGCAGTACCTCACAGACCTCTCAGTTCGTGCCACTCTCTTTGCCCCAAATGATAGCGGGCTGATGGAGAACAAGGTGAGGCTTGTTTTGGTGGGTTTTTTAAAAAGCTCTTTTTATTCCACATGTTAGGAACACTTTTTTTAAAAGATATTCAGAGTTTCTGTACTCCTGGTGAAAATTAAAAATTACCTACGTTAACATGGCTTCTGTGGATAGCCACATGGTTTAAATTGTGCTCCAGAAAGAGCAAGTAGGTTTCATCCTTTTCCCTTCTACAGTCAGGAATATAAAAGCAGAGTGTTTGAGTCACTACAGTGAATTTTCCATGCAGAAGTTCGGGTTGTCAGATAAAGGTGTCAGAGATAAAGTCTGCCCCGAGTTATTGTTTCCAGAAAGCTCTGCATGACATTGATATTTCTTATAAATACTTTAAAGGAGTCTGTTCCTGCCTTCATTTTATGCCCATCTTTTCCCTCCCTTGAATCAAAGGCTGGGATGCAGCTCCAGCTCCTGTGGGAAACAAGGCTAGCATTTTCCCGCGGGAACCAGCTATCCCAGAGCAATGAACACGGTAAACAGAACTTGGGGCTTTTAATAAAAGTGACCTGGGAGTGATTTCTCCTCACGTAAGTTTATGCCCTGGTTTGCATCTTTAAAAGCTGTTTTGAGACTCATCACTTCATATCTTATCCTCCAGGAGAGCAAAATCCTTTATCCAGCTCCAATAAAGGTATTCCTGCTGCGCAGTACTTAGAGTAGCCCAGAATTAGTACACAGATCTCCAAAAAGCCTCTATCTCATATCTCATTTGCTACAGCATCAATAGCAGAAAAGGTCATAGGAATTTAATGTAGCAGCAAATATAGTAAATCAATGAAACTGGTTAATGTTCCTTCTATTTCATTTTTATTTTAGACACTTTCTGGAAGAGATATCGAGTATCATTTATCTAATGCAAGCTTAATGTTTTATGAAGATTTGACCAACGGGACCACTCTTCCAACACGATTAGGGGAAAAACTCCTAATAACAGACAGCAAAGGCCAAGAATACCAAGCCAGCACAAGTGAACAGGTACCTTTCTGCAAGTAAACCCTCCACTGAGTGAGCTCCCAGGTTAATGCTTCTCGAGGGAGGCAAGGGGGGGTCTGATGCCTGTGACAAACAGCCTAAGTGCAGAGCTCCAGCCTCCAGAATATGGAGGAAAGTGCCAGGAATTGCAGCGTGGTGGGAGCCAGGCTTGACTCCTGGGCTGGCATAACTCTGGAAGATGGCAGTGGGACAGGACCTTATTCTTAAAGAAAGTTGGTATTTCTGGGAAGTTTCTTAAACTTGGGCTCATGTCCATTGGCAGAGTGGTATAACCCTCCAGAAACTATCCCTCTATGGATCAATAGCGGTCAGGGCGAAAACAAGTTTAAGTTGTGTTCCACCCTCAAAGCTGTGCTCTCACTCTTCTTTCTCCTGCCTGGTAGAACCAGATCAGATTTGTGGATGGAAGAGCTATTGTCGGGTGGGATATAATTGCTTCCAACGGAATAATCCATGTCATTTCAGAGCCTCTAAAGGCTCCACCAGCACCGGTGAGTATGTATTCACTGGGGGCAGGGAAGGGGGATTACATCATCTCAAAGGCACTGTTCGCTTGGGCAAATCCCTACTTTTGCTCTCCTCTGTACGGTCCCGCATTAACAGGTTCTTTTCTTGAAGAAAAGTAGGAGTTGAGAACAAGGCACTGGGGAAGGTTGTTCAAAATGCTTCTGTCTAAAAAAGCTGTTCCCCTCATTTATTTTTCCTGGTGGAATCACTTCAGCTATTTGGACTTGATGGTCTTGAAGATCTGTTCCAACCATAACGATTCTATGATCTTCCCACTTAGACCTGTGTAAAGCTCCATTTTGGTTCTTCCAAAAGCTTTCCATGTGCTGGAGGGGTTTCGGACCCCTTTCCTGGCCTGTTTCAGCTCTGATTTAGCAAGTGATTTGACTTGCCACCCCCTTGTCCACAGGATTAGTTCTATAGGTACTCTGGTTCCCGCTTCCGTTTCAGTCTGCACAGCGGTTTCTCCTTTACCAACCAGCCTGTTAGTTCCTAGAAGCTCAGTATTTTCCCCCCACAAATTTGTTTCACAGAAATCCCTTACATCCTACCAGCTTGAGAAGCAGAAACTGGTACACTTAGATAACAGTGTAAATTATGGCCTGAAAAGGGCATTCAAAGTTACAGGCACTTGCTGTCCCTCTCTGGCAGCATGATACTACATCTTTTTAAATACTTTTCAAACACTAGAGGACAACTAAACCTTTTTCAGGGTTCAGCTGTCACGCTGCATCATGTAAATTACTTTGAGAAAGCCGAATGCAGAAGGTTTATTATCATTAGGACAATAATGGGGCTATTTTTACCAGGGTAAATTTACTCATTAGCTTTTCCAGGCAGTAGGCCCTGGAGCTAAGACTTAACATGGAAAAGCACAAGTGATTGCACACGAAGGTCTTCCTGGCCCAGACCGGTCTCTACTTCCTGAACTATCCCCCCAAAGCAGCGATTTGGGTAGCCTGTATCCACCTACCCCACCTGCCAGCCTGCCGGATGGCTGTGAGGTCACGCCGTGGGACACCAAGGGGCGTCATGGTCCAGAGAAGGCCGGTCCTGGTGCCCCCGCGGCCTTGGGCTGGCAGTCGGTGTAACGACCGGCGTGACAGGCCGTGGTCTAGAGGCCCTTGGACTGAAGCCCTGCTGGGCTGGGCCCTGCGGGGTTGTGTGTCTTCCAACAAGGGTCGGTAGCACAAAAGTCTTCCCCGCGCGTAGAGCGGTGGGTAATTAGCTTGGACCCCAGCTTGGACCCCTGAGGAGACTTCGGTGTTTCTAACACCGGTTTTTAAAGCTGCTCGAAGGAATTTCGTATGGGCTTTTCCTCTGCAGGTCAATGAGGATTCAGTTTCATCTTAGCCTCTTTGAGAATCCCACCAGAAAAGATTACTTGGGCATAATTTATGAATCAAGTCAGGCGATGACAAATAAATGTCCAATACGCGGTTTAAAACAAAACAAACAGTGCAGTTTGTAAATTCCCCAAAGCTGCCTGTAAGGATACCAGGAAACCCAAGTAAAAAGCAGTTTAGGACTAGGGGGTTATCTCAAAGAGACACCTCACAGGTTCAGGTGCTGCAGGGTGACCCGTGCTCCTCACCCCATAGCTCACGCTCTCCCTCTGCTTCCAGGCTTCTCTTCACGCTGGCTCTGGGACAGGAATATTCTTTGGCATCTTCCTGGTTATTGGAATTGTGGCTCTTATTGGATACTGTTACTTCAGATTCAAGAGGAAAGATACAGACTTCCAGCATTTCCAGGTAGGGGGCTGACCACAAAGCAAAGCAGGGGTCACTACACTGCTCTTCAGCAGCCCACAGAAACTCACGGGCTCCAGTTTCCCAAGCTCTCGGTATTTTATTAAGTCAGAAAATATTCCTAATTGCTTCATGCTTGAAATGTTCAACCTAAAACATGGAGAAAATGGGATGACATCCCAGGAAAGGCTCACACACTTCTCCTGGAGATGGGCTTACGTTTGCTTGCTACAAGCCAAGACCTCCCCATCCCAGGGGCCCTAACACCTCCTCACAGACACCATTCCAACACACTTAGAGTGTCCGGGAGCTTCCAGCAAAACAGCACCAACAGGAAGACCAGCTTTGGGCAAGCTGCTAGTTTCAGCCCCTTAAAGAGAACTTGTTACCTTTTCTCCCACCATTGCTTCTCTGGAGGAGGAGATGTGATAGAAAGCAGAGGAGATTCCACGTCTAGCAAACAGACCGGACCTTTTCACAGTGACACCCTCTCACACTTGTGTTCTCCCTCTGTGCTTACATGAGCTGTCAGTGGAGTCTGCTAACCTTACCAGCCTTACACAGCACCTTTGTGATGGGAAACGAGCGCCCAGCACCTCAGGCCTGAGCCAAGGAGGGACAACAGAAGTGATGTGTGACAAAAGCTCAAGAGACCCCAAAGAAAGGCTGCCTAGAAGCAGCCAGAAACGCCTCCCTCTTCTAGCCCCTGCCTTGGGTGTTGCCACCCAGACATGACAGGGAGCTGTGAGCCAAGTGGAAACACGCGTGTGCTGATCTAGTAGCAATGCAGCAGCTCAGGAGCCCCCTTTTATGGCAGGCACAGCTCCTCCTCTCCCCTTCTCAGCTGGGGCTTGAAAACAACAAAGGTGAAAAAGATAGCATTGCTAAATGACTTAAGGTAATACAACACAGAACTCAGTTCAAAGCTGGGAACTGTGATTTAGAGGATGAAACCAATTTATAACATTGCATGCAGTAGTCAGTCGTAAGGCTTAAACACCCAACTAATGCACTTAAAGCTGGAGGATGGATTTTAAGCAGGTTTGTATGATTTTTATATAGTCAAAAGATGACACTGATGTCACATCACTGGACAAGTCGCAGCCTTCAAATATCTCCAACCCCTCGTACGAAAGTTCTTCTGCACTGACTCCACCAGAACCTACTTATGAACTTTTCTCAGTAAGTGTTCATTTTGATTTGAAATTGAGATACGCGAGTGTGAAATCATGCTAAGAGGGAATTGCTTTATAAAAGGAAAGTACCTGGCTGAAAGTTGGGAAGACATTTATGTTCTGTTTTCCTGTCTCGCTGCTGCTAGGAATGGCATAGCCCTACCTGCAGCAAACATGAGGCTAGAGGCTACAGCACTCTCTCAGGTTACATGTATATATGGACACAAACTTTATTATAATATTTATATAAAATATACAGTGTGTGTATATATATATATATATATCTCAAACGAGGCTGTAGCCTACCTGCAAATCTCTCCTTCAATCCTTCAGAGAGATATGGATGAAACAGCATTCAAATGCTGCAGGGTGCCAGTGACTCGTCTGTGCAAGGCTGGGGAAAGGAGGGAAAGCAGCCAAGTGAACATGAACAGTATTTTGAACTCCGATTCTTTTCTTCTTTTGTAGGATTCAGATGACCAGCAGCTTGTGATAAGTGGTCCTTATGATCAGAACTAAAGTTTGAAATTAGGATTAGTCAATTATAAAACACATTTCTATTTAGATTTACTGTGACCAAATAGCACCTACATATTTTATGGAATAAGATTTCTTGTTACAAATTAAAAAATCTAAAGAGCATGACTTGGTTATAGATGCAGTCTAGAGGTTTCACAGCTTTACCAACTTCAGAAGAGTTGCCTGTATGTAAGAAATACCCCCTGTGAGTACCAGCGCACAGTTAAGTCCCAGCTAACACCCCAGGAAGCGAGGAGAAACCTGTTTCACTGGCAAAAGCCTCAGGCTTCCCTGAGCGTGCTCCTTTATGTCCTTTCTGGGCACAATTTAAAATGGTCTCAAACATGCAGGGGTGCTAATACCCTGAAGTTACCTAGTGCTCTGGGTCAGTACCTTCATTTCGGCTTGGTTACATCTTCAACTGGAGAACATGGAACAGACTGCGCCAATTAGCACCAGTGACCTGTATTTTTAAGTTGAAAATCAAATGTATGAAAAAAACATCATTTGAGGCATTTGGGGGAGAAGCGGACAGTGAAGAAGAAAGCACCTCGCCACATCAGGTGCCACATTCCGTTTTCTAGGCTGGCAGGAGCAAAAGCTTCCCATCTGTTTAGCTCCATATCCCTGCCGAGCACACCCATTGCTGCCCTTCCACAGCATCCAGCACTGGCTGCTGCTACTGCAGGACCAGAGCCGCACTTGATACCCTTTCATTCCCTCCCGAGAGCTTTAACATCCCCTCGCACTGAGAGAACACCACAGGGACCGCAGAGCAGCAAGAGAAGGACTTGATAGTCAGCAGCAGGAACGTGGTGTTTACCATGGGAGAGGAACGGAGAGGGGCCTTCACTGTAAGAAAGCCCAAGTCCCTCTCCCTATGTCCCCAGGAGGCCTCACATCAGAATGAGGTCCCTGCAGATCACACAGAGCCATCCAGCAGGCACAGGCAAGGCAATTTAATGAGGAAAACAGGACCCAAGAGACAGATTGATGGCATTTCCCAAAGGCCTCCCCTTCCCCTCCACAGAAAAGCCTTTTTTAGTTTTACTTGAAGATACCAAAATTCAGAAAACAAACACACGCTTAAATGTTCACGAGTGTTTAGGGCGGTTTTTGCCCACAGAATTTTGCAATTAGGGCGGTTTTTGCCCACAGAATTGTTCTTCCTCCTCTCCTAAATCACCCACAAAAATTAAGGCTCATAAGGACCATGGGATGAAGTCCAAGCATTTATTTTTGTAATAATCATTAAATATCTTTTATCACAAAAAACTTTCAATAGTTCATTAAACTCTTCTTTTACTGACCAACTATTGTCTTCTGAGTTTTTGGTAGAACAGGGGAAAAAAACTACTTTTCCTTGCTCTTGTGTTCAAACGAAATAGACCCCCAAAATTCATATGAAGAGATACTGCCCTTCAAACATGCTGAAAAATCCATCTGAAGGCAGTAAGACAGCATTACAGTACTTGATGCAGAGGTGTACAGCGCAACTCCAACATTACAAGAAAAGCCCAAACATTTTAAAATGTTTAAGAGCAGCAGTCTATCACTGAAAAATAAATAAGAATACACTTTAAAATTCTCACTTAAGTTCATATTGTACACGGTTTTCCTAAGGAACCATCTTGCAATAACTGAGGTTTTCATGCAGTGCTGTGTATCTCCAGAAGTCATGCAACAGGAGCGAGGTTTTACTTGAGCTAGCTGTCGTTGCACTGCTCAGTACAGTCAACAGCGGTGAACTCTGGCTGATTTGCAAGTTAAAGAGGAGAGCGGACAGGACGGGAGGAGGAAGTCATCTCGAATCATACAGTAGGTGGATAGCATCATCCAAGCCAATTAAACCATTCCTGGTTAACACAAGACGAGCCGGCAAGGAATCCACTCTGGAGGTGTGGGAGAAGGGACGTCGCACACCCGCTATGAACAAAACGTGGTCACGTTCAGCAGCCAGCCCTGCGCAACCGGGTGCCACCAAGTGCCAGCACTAGGATGAGGAGCAAAGTGGGACTCCTTCACCTTGTTCCTGAGCAGTGCACTGAGACCTCTGGAGCATGAAAGGTGCTACCCGCCCTCTGCAACAAGGCTGGGCAAGTTCTGGCCTAGCTGGGCACTGGGATGTGGAACTGAAGGTGAACCAGGGCTATCCCCATCCCCAAATTTCAGCTCCGGCCTTAGGAAGTTACGCCAAGTACCTTGCACAGTCACAGAAGGGTTGAGGCTGGCAGGGACCTTTAGAGATCATCCAGTCCAACTCCCTGCTCCAGCAAGGACACCCAGAGCACAGGGTGGCATCCAGGCAGGTTTGAAAGATCTCCAGAGAAGGAGACTCCACAGCCTCTTTGGGCAGCCTGTTCCAGGGCTCTGTCACCCTCACAGGAACGAAGTTCTTCCTCACATGGAGATGGAGCTGCCTGAGTTTCAGTCCTACCAACATTCCCCTGACAAAGCCAAACAACTTCTTGATCATCCCCCCAGCAAAACAGCAGGACTGCTGGATGAACTTCCTCGTTTCAAGTATGTTCATCTGCCCAAACACCCACACACGCTCCGGGAGCGTCACACATCAGGCTTGAACTCAAACTGCAAGAAAACTACCCAAAAAAGTTACAATCACTTTGGAGGACTTCAGACCGATTTCAAACATACAGGAAAGCTGCTTACGAAATTGTGCAGACTGGATTAAAATACATTCTTTACCTTGCAAGCATGCTTTTAAAAAGACGAAAGATACTGCATATGAAATGTAATACAGACCCGTGCACACAAATACCGACAGGGTAAAAGACACAAACAAACAGGAAAACTTTTGGTCACCAAAAGTTTGTTTACCTGACAGTCACTGTAGGAAGCAAGTTATGTCCTAAAAGGAAATGAAGAAGAGCACGTGCTATTTTGTTAATTACAGGCTTTCAAAAATAGTGCCTTTAATAACTCGAATTTGAAAACTATTAATCAAATTATGTATCCTAAAATGGCTGGGGTGGAAAGCACCAGTTTAAAAAGAGAAACTCCACTTCCTTTCAACACTGAGAAAGAAAAGCGGCTTTCTTTAAAAATAATCACACAGCAGTTCCATAAAGTGCCTGTTGGAGGAAACACATCAACAAGTGTTTTCCTTGTGCAATAAAAGACAATTATCAGCTCAGCTCTTTGGAACGTTATCAGGCTGCACCAAGTTTGTGTTCCGGCACTTCCTCTAACTAGAGTAATTCAACAAAGCCTCTAATCTGCCCAGTCAAAACTGTTTTGCTTGATGCAAAACATCTACCACCCCAGCTCAGCTTCGAGGGTTTTAGCAAGAAATATCAGAGTAAGGAATTGGAGAAATCCCAGTTTTCCCTCTTCTCATGTTAAGCTGTTTTCCAACTCGCTTGTCCATTGTGCGTGTTTACTTCTAAGTGTAAAAGAATTCCTGAAGGCTGCATGGAGGTGCCTTCCCTCCCAGGGCAGGGCCAAACCGCACGGCATGCCATCCTAAGACACGGTTTGAAAAAAATTAAAAGCAGCATTTAGGGTAATTGTCCAGCTGAAGCCTGACAGATTCCAGCCTCAGCTTCCAAATGCACAGTGTGAGACCTCTCGAAATGGCTTCGTTCTCAGAGAGCGGGTATTTTAAAGTGTCTTGGAAACTAAAAAGGCAGCTGTCTAAAGGCCAACACGAGCAAGCGGAAGGTTCTAGCCACAGTTCCAGAATTAGCTCAGCCAAGCAGAGACACCAGGAGATGGGAAACGCAGGGGAGGAGGCAGCCCGTGACGGGGAGCCCGCCTGTGCTGCCAGGCACATGAGCACGAGCCCGCCCCGTGTGGGGACCAGCACGGGAGGTGGGAACGCCTGCAGCAGCCTCTCAAAGTGACCATCAGCCGTGCCAGTAACTGCGCCTCTGCTCGACACCGTCACTGGACTTGGGTCTGTGACACCCGGCTCCACCACAGGCTCCAGCCAGAGCCAGGGGGCCTTAGGGGGCACATCTGTGCTTGTCGTAAGCCACAGGGCTGCAGAGGGGAGACTCCAATGACCAGGCAGGCAAGAACAAACCCATGAAACACGGCCGGCCTGCCCTGCCGGCCACTGCTGTTTTGGCAGTCTGGCATCTCTTCTGTTCCTAAGAAGAGCTCGCGGGAGAAGCGGAATCAGGTACCATGGTTCTGCGAACAAGCAGGAGTTGCATTGAAATCAAGATAACAGATTTAAGTGACTTAAGGAAAACATGGCTACATTCAGGAAAAAAAAAAAGAAAACGTATATACATATCTCTGCTCATTTTAGAGCAAATAGAGCAAGTGCTCATTTGATCTGAACTGTCTCTTGCAGGAAGGGAACTCTGAATGCACCAGCGCACAGCTGGTCTGACCAGGCAGGAAGTTCATGCTGCAGAGGAGTCCGTCTGGGATAAAACGTGTAATCGAGCTCATAGTTCAAGAGGCAACTCAGTGATGCCATGTAGATATCAGCAAACCTAGAGAGGCGTCTTAGGAAGTACGTTGGATTCTCATCCGTTCTGAATAAGCTTCCAAACTGTGCGTTGAAGAAATTCCTGTTCATTTCCCTGTCCCCCAAAAGAGAAAACATTAAGAGAATGAAGGGAACAGATCTGTACGCGTCTCTACCCGAATCCAAAGCAGGTTCTGAAGTACCACAATCTGAAGTTCCTTTAGTCAGTTTATTGTTTTATCTCTGTGTTATTCTCTTGCCATTGCATTCAAAATCACCTAAACACATTGTTTAAGTTTTCTGTATGTAGCCAAGTCTAGTTATTGCAGTGAACAGAGAAGCTTCCCATTTCTCCCACTAAACTAGTGGCAAGCTGCTTCTGACTTTGGAAACTTGGTATCTCAGGCTTTCATTTCCAGAGATTGTGAAAAAAAAGCTTTTGTCTCCATCTAAATCCAACTATTATCCATTTGCCCCAAATATATAAGGCTAAAAAAAAACCCACAGACTTGGCGTAACATACAGAGAAAGTCTATATGCACCTTGGAAATAGCTTTTATTACTAGCCACTGCCAAGTATCATTCCCATTGTATTCATTTCTACCTGCTCTCCATGGGGAAGGTTGGCGTTGGTTGGTACTGCTGCCATCTTTGCCAACAGCAGCCTGCAGATCATCTGTATTTAGGGGGTGCTCCCTCAATATTCTATGAGTTTTAGCCCTGACACCTACTCTGTAAGAAACCCACTGCTAAATTCAGTCCCAGCTTCCTATTATTTGTAATAAAAGGAACAAGTCATCAAAAAAATAAAAAGAGATGGGAGGAAAGAAATTATTTAAATGGTATTTCCTTCATGCAGAAGTTAAGGTGTGTAATCAATAACTATGGTGACAGCTGAGTAAAACAGAGGGACAGGAGAGCTGAACAGAGGAGTAGCAGCATTAGGCCTGATGTTACCCTTTCATGCAGAAAACCAACATCTGCTCTGCAGAAAGAGAACAGGAAGTGGGGTATCAAACACACAAAGAATCAGAGGGGACAAGAGCTGTGCAAGACATAGGTAGAATATTGCTTTACATAATTAATTTTTCAAGGGTAGTAAAGACTGAGGAACACAGATCAGGGCCAGAAAGAAATTCTAAAGGAAGCTGTGAAAGACATGGGAGAAGAACTGATTAACTATGAAGCACATTGCAAATACTTGATCTCCCATTTCTTACCTCATATCCTTTCTTTCCTTCTTCCATTCTTCTAAAATCATTTGTGAATTGGGATCACGATGAACCTGGAACATAAGAAGTGGATGACAAGTAACTAGGGATGCCCTGGGCAATGAACCTTTCCATTAACTAACCTTTATCAGCTGACAGGACAAAAATCATTACAGGGGAGTTACCCAGATGCATTTTGAACAACCAAAGGCCATAATCAATCCAGGGTGAACATCGGTGGAGTAAAGAAACGATTTTGGGAGCTCTCAAACTAGTTGCCCAGATATTTGTGTTTATCTACAGTCAAACTGGGGAGCCTAAATGGTGCCAAGGTCCAGAATTTAGAGATTTTGCTGAATCCTTCCCGCTATACAGAACCGATTACACAGACACAGGACAAACCTGCATGTGTTCCAGTAATCCGGTCAGGGTCTGCAGCCAGGTCATGGTTTGAATGTACCTCTCTGTGTTCATGATTTTAATCTCCGATCGTAACTCCGGAATTATCGCCCCAGTGCGCCAGCCGTGCTTCAGCGTCAAATCCTGTTTACCAAGAATTACAACACACAAGTATTAGTCCTCAGAGAAAGAGGCAGAATTTGAGCACCCTTTATCCCAAAAGGGTATTAAACTGATTGCTTCTTATGAACAGAAATATTAAGCAGTGGGACGTGAACTGAGTCAACACACAGCAGATTTGAGAACAAGCTCAAAATCCCCCACTTTGAGACTGAGAAAACAAAGAACACCCAAACTCCTACAAACGAGCTCTAACTCACTAGGTTTAAAAGAGGAGGAGGTCAGAATTATCTGCAGGGAACCATGCGCTGAGACGCTGCTCTTTCACCCTCATCCAGGGCTGTTGGGACAACTAGGCTGGTGATGCTTCTCCTCACAAGGCAGCTGAGGCAGCTGCTCCCTGTGCTCCATCGCACCCGAGCAGGACAGAACTGCCACCCTCTTCCTTCAGCGCTCAGACCGCCGAAGCGCCCACACTTTTTATTTTTCAATTCCACTCCATATGCTTAATTATTTTCCTAGCAAGGGAAATATGTTGACATCTTCCTCCATTGAAACATGATACCAGAGCTTGGAAAAGGCTGACGATCACTCATGTAAAAGGAAAATCTTAAATCTTTATTGCTTTCACAGGCAGTCAATTGCAAAAGACTCGAGCAGTGGCAATCTATTCTGAGGTAATAATTAACAGTACATTTTATTTTGTAAAGTAGTATGAAAAAGCTTGGATGGCCGGGCTAAGAATTATAGGAAGATCTCAGGAAGAAAGTTTATCACTAGTGACAGGCAGAGGGCCTCCTGTCATTCTAAACAGATGATTCAGCTCTTGTTACAGCTGGTAGTAAATGTCACCCATTTCTGCCATATCCTGTTAGGATCCTCATGTTTGTGCTCCGTTACATCTGGCACAGCCAGGATCTGCGTCAGGAATACGAACTTGGGCTCGGCTCATAAACAAGTTAAATGCTACAAGTAAGGTGGAAAATATGGTCAACCTTTAGCGGGATCAGTTCTCTTAGCTGCAAGAAAAGCACTCTGGCTTAATGACCAAGTTCTGCCACATCCAGAAATCTCAAATGAAAGAGTTATATTGAATGGGGGAGGGAGAGGGGGAAAAAAGAACAAAAATCATCATCTTTTATGCTATTTAATGAAAGGTAAACTACTTACTGCCAAGTCACTGTAAATATGATCCCCAAAGTACAGAACCTTAGAACCTCTCCAGCCAGTGAGCTTCAGAAACTCATACAAGTTACCCTGCAGAAACAGCATTTTGCATACTGTAGCAGCATGTAACTTGCACATTCACAGACATGAAAGAACAGTCAATACACATCTAAAAATAAATTAAGAATATCGCTCTCAATTTAAGTATTACGAATCCCAGGTTCCACGGGCAATTTCAGTAACATCACTATGTGTCAATGTGCACTTTAAGAAGCAAGTAGACCACGCACATATGTCACCCACAGTGAATCTGCGCTATTATTTAATTGTGGAAAAAAATCCTCTTAAGTAGTACATCCACTCTTTTAAAGTCTTTATGACACCTAAAGGAGCTTTAGTTTCTAGGGAATAAGTATTGGATTTGAATTGAAATGAAAGCTTAGCAAAGTCATACCTGTTTGTAAATCTGGCCTTTCTGCAATTTGTGGATTTTGTCCCAAAGCAGCACTCCTCTTTCATTTACCTTCCGAAAAGGTCTAGAACAGAATTGAATAGAATTGTACCATTCCTGTAGAAATCCTGTCACTTCTTAGGAGGAGACTGGAATTCTACTAATAAAACTATTCAACTTTTAAACGACAAACATGCCCTATAGCATGTGAACATTTTGTGGAAGCCAGGGAAAGCAAGGCTCCACCAGCTTTAGCCAGGTAAACACAGCATTTCTATGCAGTATGTGGAGGACACCTCTAAGAGTGTGAGAACAGCTGTGGAGAGCTAAGATGGGGAACCAGCCTTCCCAGCCAGAAAGAACAGTGCTGGTGTTCTGTCATTAAGATAGAAGAGAACATGACAAGAACAAAAGAATATTTTGCTCAGGACCTCATTTTATAGGCACCAAACAAAATGATTTTACACAACTGAGGAAGGAGAAGGGGAGAAAAGACAGCCAGAAGTTCTTTCCAAAAAAAACATAGTAATGAAAAAAAAAATCTCACCTCTATCTCACCTGCATGTCATACATATGTATAAGGGGGTCTTTTTCAAATGTCAAAATAGAGCATACACATCATAAATGTGTTTACTGAACTGAAGAGATAGTATAAGACTCCAGCCTAGTAGTCAGTCTATTCTTTATTTATCAGCTGTAATTAGCCCCAAACAGAAGTAAAAAATAATGATTCCAGAAATGGGGACCAATTCAGAAAGGTACCAAAATTTCTCTAATTTAGCAGGAAAGGAATTAACTTCACCAAAATTGAGGCTTAACATGTTAAAAGAGCTTTTTGACAATAACTCAATCTAGTAGGGCTGTTAATAGCTACTGCCACTTTCTCAAGAAATGGTATTATCTGGACTTCAAAATTGGGTGTGTCTGTGTTCCGTCATGACCCTAAAAGGAATTTCCTCAAAAACAATTTTATTTTAGGTTGCATCCAATTACAGTATTTCGCAACATGCTCTATAGTCTTGTACGGAATAAACGGCTTAAATCGTTCTTTACTAAATACCCACCTCCGTTTATCATTGAAAAAGTTTGGCTTATCAGCTTGTACAATGACAACATCGAAGAGATCTCTCCAGTCCTTGCCCACTATGAACCTCATGCCTTTGTCCCTAGAAAGAATAGAGAGATATTAACAGTGGGGTATAACAGCAGGGCAGTATCTATGCATTATAATGAATGATATCAATATCACCCTCCTCATCCTTTACAGTCATTAGCTGAACAGCAACTGTTCACTCACACAAAGCTGCTGGGACTGTTTGTGATGAGAAACATCTTCTTGCCATGATCAGCCAGCTTGGCTAACACTGCCCGAGTTTGTTCCGCGTAGCAGATGTATTTCTCTGTGGGAGTGGGGAAAAAAATTAACAACAGCAGCAGCTATTCAAGAGAACATTTTCCTGTGTGCAGTCAGTGGTTCAGAGCACTAGCTTATAGCTTTAAAAGTGCATCAAACACAAAGAAATACCTCTTTCAAGGGTCATTATACTACTGTGGAGAAAACAAACACACACACACCCCACCAATAAAAAAAAAAGCTGTGAGGTGACCTCATCAGTACTTACCAATATCTGCTTCAATTGCTCTGTACATTATTCCCTTGATGTGGACATCCCGGATTGAATCCTGTCAGGAAAGCAACAGAGCAGTAAAGAAATTTAAAAAAAAAAAACACTTTTCAATTATAGAAGCCATGCCCACTGCATAATTATAGCAATTTGCTTTTATAACAATTACTTTCTCTGCATTACACCTTCAACTTTAAAGAAACATAATATGCTATTAATTATGTAAACATCATGACAAAGAATAAGGTTATTTTCCAGGAAAAAAACTGCAGACTTGGGGAAGTACAGAACCCCACAGCACAGGCAATGCCTCATGTAGGGACTGCAAAAGAGCACAGAGAGGTAAAGTGGGGTGAAAGCCCTCGGCAAAAGCAGAGTTGTCGTAGATTTCTAATGACCTTTAAAGTGAAACACCTTCTTCTAGCAAAAGGTTACTTCCTAAATAACCTGTCACTTAAACAAGAAAGATTTATGAAGAGATGAAAGAAGCTAAATGCTTAAGCAAAAGAACCACCGGAGCTCTAAAGGCATTTGGCAGCTCTGCTAAGCTGGCTCTGCACCAGACTCCTTTGTTTAATACAGTCGTGCTGCCATTTTGGTACTTAAATAGGTTATAGTCCTATGAATTCTCATCAAATCCCACTATGAGGCTTCTAAAACAGCGGTACTGCTGAGCAATAAGAAACACAGAAGATTCTACAGGATTTCAGAAGAAACCACAAAAGCTAAAGCTTTGAGAAGCCTTCTGACTCTACACACAAGTAGGCCTGGAAAGAGCAGTCAAGAGTTTGTCGAAGTCCGATCTACTTGGACAAGGGAGACATTCAATATTCAGGAGCATCACATAGGCATAAAAACACACACATTTAAGACATAAAGGCTGTGAAAAGACTTTTGAACAGAAAGTAGTTCAGACAGATACACCATTAAGGTACTTGGGCACGACCTTTCTGTTCCTAAATAACCATGACAATTTTATCTCCTCTGTAGGATATACATTTAGGAATCAAGAGGACAAATATCCTCTCATTATCATTAAATTTTTGAGGGAAGGAAGCGAGGGAAGCAGGTGGAAGAGATATGAGAAGCAAAAGACAGTAAATGACTACATATTACTGAAAATACACAGGTAGCAGTAGAAATGCTCATACTAGTTCTCCCTGCAGCTCCCTGTATCTCCTGCTGGTAACAAAAGCAGGCCGTCAAACATCAAAGGAGATGCTTTATCAGCATGAGAGCATCTTCACTTTCCTCCCATTCCCCTCTAGTCTGCTAAAAGAACAGCATCCCAGAACACATCAACTTTCAAAAGCATTCCATGCTTTTTTTCAAGGTCTGCCATTATTTTGTTTGTTTCTATAGTTCAACAGGAATAAATCTATACAAAATTGAATGCTCAGATATCCAATTGAAGCTGACACAGAAGGTTGAAGCTTCCTAAAGTGCTCATGGAGAAGATTTACAAATGTTTACCCAAACTTCCAAGTTAATACCTTGACATCTTTGTACAGATGAACAGGCTCATAGTCTATGTTGTTTTTCAGAAAATGTTCATTTACACATGAGAGTAGCGTCATCTCTGGCAAGGAGAATATATCCATGAACTGCTTCATTGTGTTTCCCTGGGAGCTCTACAGACGGAGGGGAAAGAAAGAAGAAAAGGAAAAAGCTCAGACATTTCTTAGGATTATGATGCCTTTCTGTTTATTTAGTGAACTTAAATGAATGTTTGCTTACTTAATATTCAAACTTCTTATAGTTTGCAGATATTCAACTTCTGCCAACACTATTTTCATTGGTTCTGGACCCTGTTTGAACTAAACAGGCTTTCAGTACAATAATGCCAAAAATACTTACCATTATTTTAATATTTGTCATTAAGATTTTTTAAAAAGCATATTAATTCATAAACAATAGGAAATCTAGCATTCGGCTAACAGTCAATAAAAAGCTTGGGAGACCTCTTCACTAGACATCTACGCCTCAAGTAAAGCTCACTGGGCATTAAAATGGGCAAGCTGAGGAGTATTTGTTTGCTTTCTGAGTAAGTGAAATAATGACTGCAGAATATCTTGCCTCCTTGAGCAAGAGATAATAAAAATAATGTAAGATTTTACAAAAACTGAAGCAGGAATGGAAGAAAATATTTACAGTCTGTCAAAGCTGTAGCTGCAGTTACTTTTTACAAAAGTTAGGCTGAGCTCACTATACAGGAATAAACACAAACCAAATACTTGAGGAAGAGGGGGACTACGTACACAGAGAACAACCAGCCATCTTTCCTCAAGACTGCACACTGGTTAAGAGCAAAGAAAGAAGGGCTCTTTTGAGACCAAAGCACCCCATGACAATTGCCAGACACGCTCTGGACAGCTTCAGCTGCTAAAGAGACCAGATTTGGAGATTCTAATTTTATTTCATTAAAGTAAGAGCAAGGACACATACAAAAAAACTGCTCCACAGCAGAATGATGGATCTCTCCCTGCATAGTAAAAAGGAATAAAAGGGAGAAGGATCAAACACTGTATCTAACACCATAAGTCAATCATATATTGACAAAATATGCCTGTTACTAGAAGCAAATTTAAAATGCGAGTCAAAAAAACAGAAGTCAAGCCTTCATTATAGGTTTTTAAGAGTAATTTGTGTTTTTACCTTTCCATAAAAGTCACTCATTTGTTCCAAGGGGACATGGGAACCATCATACATCGCAATGACTTCTTCATCTGGGACAACGCTGAGGCCTCTGGCAAACAGCATTAGTTTTAGTTCAAAAGTCATGTTAAAATTTTCAAGTAATTACTGAACAGAAGCCTGACAGATTAACACTTGAATTGGAGCTTCTTAAAATATCAATAATGTCTTACACACCAAAGTGTTCTAAGTTAAGACAGTGCCTTTCCTCACAAGGCAATTAACACTTTAAAAAACTGACACACAGGGTACACATTCCAATTTTAAGGTTTTTTTTCTTTCTAAGAAAAGAAAAAAACCCCTAATTAGTCTCCATTGAAACCCTACCTCAAGGGTTTATCAGCAGTTAGAGCTTTCAGCTTCTTAACACAAAATAATTCCCCACTCTGCCTTTGTTTCATAAAGCACAGATGATGTGATAGCGTTTAAACCAGATTATTCAGCAGCATGACCTTGAAAAACTAAGGAAAAAAACCACACACACAGAGCCTCTAAGTAAACAACAAGAATTTCTTTTAAAACCTATCAACTGCTCAACTCCCCAGAATTTTAGGTTATGTGAAGGATTGCTGACAAGTAATTAAAAGGATTACTGACAAGTAATTAAAACATGAAAATATAACAACTGATGGAGAGGCATCATCTGTCCAGATTTTCTGTTATTAGCTATTCTCATATTAGCTAATATGAGAATAATGTCTTTGGTTTCAGGAGTTCTCTCTTTTTAGTTATTTTTTATAGTATCAAGCATCTCGTACTGAAGCATCTAAAATGCTGCAGTCAGTAACCCTCAGAGGGCACAGAAGCAGAGTGAAGGGAGGAATCCTTTGCTTAAAAATTACAAACACGAATGACAAACAGATATCCAACTGCTTTTTCCAAGGCTGCTTGAGATTTTTTGCAGCGTTTTCTTGCGTAAAGACAATGCATTTTAAAAGATAGATGAATAAACTCAGTTCTTGAAGCAATAAGCAGAGTTATTTTACTCTATTTATCTCATTGCCATATTGACCTGTACACAGCTGGTGGTACTGTACCTAAGACCCCAGCATCTGCAAGTCTATATTAAAAACAATATCAGCAGCAACACACACAGGCATTCAATGTCACCCACTCTGTGGCAGGAAACAAAGAGAAATGTCACCAAAACATTAAATGCATACCACGAAACACAATGAGAATAGAGGAGGCCAGAACCATGTTCTAGCCCGCAGATGGCTATGCCAAGTGGAATTTGAATACTAATAGAGGAAACACTCCTGTAGATGAGGAGTTATTCAGGCACAAATCAGCAGAAGACAATGGACATTTGTGAAATCCAGAGAACAAGGAAGACTGTGTATACAAAGCTGAAGATGAGCTTTGCCAAAAGACCCAGTGTCTTTTTATAGTTCATAGTCCAGCTGTATAAACACAAACCTTATTTTACCCCATTCAGGGCATCAATAGATGTCATTAGTCAAGTTTTTCTTGCTACTTTCAGTAGTATAATCAACATACACAGCAGGTGCAAGGTTAAACTGAGACCTAGAGATATGCTCCAACTTACGTAGCTAAGCTCAGTATTAGGACAGTTCAGAGGGAAAGAGGATCTGCTTTAAATCAGACAGAGAAAGTGTACGAGTGAAATGATAGTTTCTCTCTCTTCCTCTCACACTGCCAAGCACCGTGCAGCCTGTCCAGCATCACTTTGGGATATGTGGAGGACAAGAGGAAATGCCTATTCAGCAAGTTTCAACACCTCTTCTAGAGCCTTCCTGACTGCTTGCCACATGCTGGCTCGGGATGTGTCTGCACAAGGTGCTGACAGCGACTGGCATCTTTTGCCTCCTCACCCTGTCCCACTCCACCAGGCACAGGCAACACTGCCGCTCACTTACGGACCGTCCACAGGGTTGTGCTCCAGCTCCACTCGTACCATTGCTCCACCTGCCATTTTCTCCCAAGGCACTCTGTTCCCCTCTAGGGCTATCCGGAGAAGCAGCATGTGGAGTTGCTCATATTTTGATGATCAGTTGCCCCAGGTACCTGCCAAAGTTTTTTCTCTTCTTCTATCATTTCTTCCTGTGCTTTCACACCTACACATTTCCATTCACTCTTTACTCATACTAATCATAGCATTTCTATGACAAATCTCTACTCATAAGCACATCTGGTTACTTTGGCTAACCTTTATTCTAATAACTTGATTTATTTCCAATATTCAGGACCAACCTAGCTACCTCTTAAGTTGCTCAGCTCCAAAGATAGTTATGGGATTACACCACTCACCCTACACCCCAACAACAGACCGATTTGAAAACTTGTTCAATAGCACAGCTAACACAGAACCTGCTTCAGACTCACCAGAAAGTCTTTATTTTAAAAGAGTAAGAGTTTCACTTTTTTATATCCTTATATATCCTATATATTTATATCCTCATATTATAGGTGTGCATGGGCAATTACTTTGTGTTCATGACTCTTGTTGGGAAAAGGCCTTTGGGGGCTGAAGGTGGGTGTCTGTGCAACAACAGCAGTTATGCTAATGGGAGCCCTGTGACAACTGTTTGCTTAGAAAGCAAGAGCAGAGAAGTCATCAGGGTATTTTTAGATGTCTTTCAGCACAATTTAACACCCAGAAACAAAATGAGTCAGCACTATGTGACCACCAGCTCGCCATCACCACCAGCTCTGGCCTGGGGAAACAGCTCTCATCTATCAGTCACTAGATGCGTGAGTGTGCCTGTACACAGAAGTGCAAAGATACCCCTTCCAGCAAGACTGCAATGCTCATTCACATCTATCCCTCTCAGTACGGTTTCTGAGGCAAACCTAAAACATACAGCAAAAAAAAAAGCAACAAGGAGACAAAAAAAAGCTGTACATTTACATTATAAATAAGCAATAATTTTACCTACCTGTAAACTGTTCCCAGCTGAATATAATGAAAAGCATCAATCTTCATTAATAAAGCCTGAGAGAAGGAAGAGGGGAAAAAAAAAAAAAAGACTGCTTTTATTATGTCAGTTATTTGACATTATGTAATTCAAAATATATATTTCTGGGTCCAAAATGGCTGGTCATCTTTAACTCCACTTCTTTCACAGCTTTCAAAATATTTTATCAATAGATTTTATTTACAGCCTACTAATCACTAAGAAAAGGCATTGTCCAATGACCTGAGATTAGCTGTGAAGAAATATCCTTTTCTAATAACAGTGGCCTGCTTAGATTTATTCTTTTGCACTTTAAAATTGCATTATTAGCAGTGGGGAAAAAAAAAGACAACAAAATACCCCAAAGGCTTTATATTGAGTAATAAAAAAAAAAAAAAAAAAGAAAAAAAGTCAAACATACCCGGTGCACATCATAATGAAGTCCTCTTATTGCAAAATTGGGATCATAATCATATTTTCTTATTTCTGCGGGATACTAAGAAAAAAGGGGAAAAAAATGCAATGGTTTAACACTTTAACATACAAGCAAATAAAAAAACTAATTTTGAAGGAGTTGAAAGGAGTTGAAAGGCTCGAGTTTTCCATGCTTCTCATTTTCACCTTTTTTTTTTCCCTCTTAAAATCCAAGGTTTTAAAGGGCCAAGTTTTCAAATGCAAGTGCAGTGCCTGAAGCCAGACAAATGGGGAATCTGTAGTCATCACTTCTGAACATAATCCCCCTTATTTAAAAATATATTTTAATAGATGCATCTTTGAAAACAAATTATGGTGCTACTTACATTGTGTTGTGAAGACTTCCCAAACACACTCAGTTAGAGAAACAGGCTATAGGAGCAAGATTTCCAACAAGGAAACTTTTAGCTAGAGACCCAAATCGATGGCCTGATTTGCAGCTGCCTATAATTTGCTGCTCACTTCTGTGTTAAGAAAAATCAATATGGTGCCATTGATGTTAGTGGGAGCAAAAGAATCCCTGGCATTTTGAAGGGGGGGAAAAAAAAAAAAAAAAAAAGGAAAAAAAAAAAAAAAAAAACACAGTCATATATTTGGATTCTCCACATATGGATTACAATCCTGATTTTAAACTCTCATGTATGAAACATAGACCTCAGGGGCACTTAAATACATAGTGCACTGCAAATAAACACAGATGGGGAGAAAGAAAGAAAAATATTCATAACAGCAATATCACTTTGAGAAGTCAAGTTGTCCATGTAGGGAAGGATAAGACAGGCTCCCATGAAAGGCAATTCAGAGCAAGCGCCTAACCTGAGAGGAAAAAGTCACTCCTTCCATTGCTTCAGAAGGCCGTGAGGGCACCTGGATGTCCCAGCCTGACATAAGCCTTTGGAAATTGGACCCAATTATCTGCTAATTTGGAAGTTACCCACTAGAGTTTCAGAAACTTTGATAAACCTGACGGCTTCAGCCTGACTGAAACTGCAAGTAGAGCTATGACAGTGCGATGCAGTTATATCTAAAACTGACTTCAAAAATGCAAAGTTGGTGTTTGCAGCTTCTAATCAGGAAACCTTGCCTCTTGTGTGTTATGCACCCAGATATATGACTTCACACATCAGCAAGAAATCCTCGCCTGCAAAGGCCTCACACCCTGGCCGGCTTCTCAGGGAAAGCAGAATGCCACTAAGACAAACTCAAATTCACAAATATCCCACGATGTTATATCCCAAAACAAGTGCAATATAACCACAAGCCTACACTGCACTGTTAGACTTGCACCTATCGAGGTTGTAGCCCTGCTTGGCACAATGCACCACAATAATCACTCTGGCCCAAACATACTGCTCCTGGGACTTCCTGTGCTATAGATACCATCTTGATGCCCCAGCAAATTAGGTGTCTATAAAAATAAACAGCACTCCTCTATTTTAGTAACAGGATGTAGTTCCCTCCTCCTTGCTCTATTGCATAAAGACAGAATGGAAAAACTGATCAATGACAGGGCCCAGGATGGACACCTTCACACGTACTCACTTCTCATGCAACGTGACAACGTGTTTTTGTTAAACAGCCTTGAGGTTTTTTGCTTTATGCCTACAGCTATAAAAAGAAGAAACAGAGCATCTGCAGTGCTATGTGTTATCACCTATGAATTGGAAACTAAACTGTCTTTCTAATCATATACCACGGCACATTTGTATATATTCCACTTCCTGTGCTCTTTTCTCCCAATATGCATCACCGCTTACAAACACAGGCTTTAATGCTGAATAGGATCTTCACAGATTATTTTTCAAAAATATTTGTTGCCCAGGTTCATACATGCAGAATCTCATTAGATTATACTCTGGAGAACATGTGATAATAGCCCCTTGTTCAGAGATGTATCTGCATTAATTTATGTTGAGTACTCTCCTCAGATTCTTGACTTTGTCAACTACTCAATCTTCCCTTTGACTGTTTATAAGTAAGCCAAAGCTAGCAAAAAACCTTTTTTAATTAAGCCAATTAAAGGTGATGACCCTCCATTCCTTCACACACTTTACTGAAATGTCTTATAAGGTGGTAAATTCACTTCAGGTGCATTCTCTACTTTTTCTATGAAAGCCTTCACACATACACAGTCAAGTTATATGTCTCTGGGGAAAAAATAAAAGTAGAATATACAGCCTGAGTAGCGGCTCTATCAGTACACACAAAAGAAACCCTCACCTTCTCCAAGAAGTTTTTATCTATGCTGAATAGGACTTGCCCTGCAACCACTTGGACTGTGCTTGTGCACAGGCATCCAGAATTAGAGAAAACAGATGTTTCTCACATCTTTTCAGCTCTCTTCCTTACTACTCATTCCACAAAACATGGCAGAGGTTACTAAATTTGAACGAAGAACTGCATTAAAAGCCTAAAATTGAGGGGAAGATGTATAGGTTGGACTGGTGACTTAAAGCAGGAGAGGAACACAATGAAAAAATATGAAGGAAGGACACAACACATGATCAATTAAAGACTACATTGTACCACATATGCCTAATATGGCCATATTAAGTAGGAACAAGGAAATTTGACTCCTTCAGATCTCTGCGGGCTTGGCATTCTTGTTTCAATTTACTTTGATTGAAGGCTACCTTTTTGAATGCAGACCAATATGGGCAGGAAAAGAAGTCTCTCTCGGCTCATAAACCAAACAAAATAATGATGAAATATGCACCCTGCTTACCCTCCACTATTCTTGGTAGGAATGCCTGTATCTGGTCTGAAACAGCAGTCCAGATAAGGTAGTAAAAGGACCATTATATAAGGAAAGGACAAATATGACATCAAAAGAACCTTGATTCAACAGTTGCTGCTGCCTCTGAGACTATCTATTAAATTGATGTTTATGATCTTAGACAGACTTCAAAATTCCTTGCTTCCTACGCTGTATTTTTCAATTCTGATGAATTGGATTACACTGCCATGACTAAAATTGGTCACCTTTCAGACCAACTCTAGCAGTCAGAACAGGCAATACAATCCGAAGACATTTCCTAATGCTAAAGGCAAGAAAAACATTAACACCGTAAGCAGGTACAGAGACCAGCTGCAATGAAAGCTATAGTCTCTGTATCAGTTCCAGTAGGAAATGCTAATCTCAAGCTGTCTCAAAGTAACTCTAGTTTCATTCACTAGAAAACATGAGATTCTAACGGAGACAAAAATTTGGAAAGGTATTATTACCTGAAGTCATTCAAATAGTAAAGACTGAGCATGGTTTTAATGGTTTTCTCCAATACTCAAACTTGACTGCTTCTGTTACTGTAAATGTCCTATCTTACAAGCACCAAATGGCATAAATAAAGTTTATTTACATGTTCTATGGAAATTGCTATTCAGGCATGACAAAACTTCAGGGTGGTCTAGTGGTGTACGCTTGCAGAGCCCATGAGGTTTTGTTTGCTCCTCCAGAGATATTTATAGATGTTTATACATAGCTCTTAACCTTTGGATTGAAACATGAAAATAGAATAGCACCACTCATTCACAACTAGGTTGCACAGAATTTAACTAAACAAACCTATAGATTTTTGTCTCTTAATTTTCTACAATTCCTATAGTGCACCAACCTCCACATTTTCTTCAGTCTCTTTCCCTGTGATGCCTTCAGTTTTCTCCACATACTCCGAATTCTCTCATCTCCCTCCCTGCTTCCTGCCACACAGTAACTTCTCACATCCGTAAGCTGTCCAGTAACCAGTTCCAAGCTATTTAGACATCGACCAGTCACCAATGTAAACATGCAGCTTGGCCAGGCAACAGGTCAGTGTTCCCCTTTAGAGGCCTGTGGAGCTAAACACTCAGTGGTTTGTACCCAACCACAGAAGGCAGCATCCTTCCCACCTCCAGGCAACTTAGCTGAGATATCCAAATCATACAGAGCACCTGACAGGCACACAGCACAATTAAATGTCCCTCATCCCATTAAGAAGTCAGGCTAAAAATATTCCATATGGAAATTAATCATCGCACTCTCAGCAATGCATAAGACATGATGCCATCAACCTTGAAGCTTCTTGTATATTAAGGAGACTCCAATAACAGGCAGTTAAGTTAAAGAAAAGAAACTGTTTGTTAACAAATGCTAAGCCCATCAGGTAGAGATTATTCATTATACTTGTTATTCATAAAGACTTATTGCTATTCATTCGTTTTACTCACCCGGTGCTCGTTAACAAGCAGATCTCGTGCAGCACTGAAGATCAGTGTGTGTAGATGCTTAGAATAAAAGACCAAGGTGTAGTCGTAATCAAAGCCATAAACTTCAATGTCTGACAGGCTCATTTCATTGTTTGAAAAAATTGCATCAGGATTCAGCATGTTACTCATAATTGAAGGAACTAGCTCTGGGAAAAGAAAATAAAGTGTGTTATGCTAGCCTGATAGTTTAAGTAAATAAAGAAAAAAACATTAGCAACTTTTAGACATAGACAAATGTTGATGGAAACTCTCAGACTGATTCACACTAACCACACCAGCTAACCTTTAAGGATCTGATGTTATTGGAAGTGCTTTCCTTCCTTTGACTTGGCAACCCACCGCTTTTATTTAAAGTGCACTTCTGTTTGAAAAGTTAGAGGGTAGGTATTTTAGGATCATGCTCAGCAAAGAGCCCCAGATCAAATATATGCATTTTTGTCAACTCCATTAACACATTTTTATTATATGTCTTTGTTTTGACAGTGAATTTTCTCCTCCCATTCTTTAGGTCACCTTCTGTGCCAGCAGCAGAATTGAAAATATTCCACTTATTGTCTACGTACATATCTAATGTGCCTAAATTATTTCCAGCTCTATTTTTCCTGGCATTACTGCTTGAAAAAATCAAGAAATTAAGAGCGATTACGCATAACCATAATATATTAAGTGATTTTAAGACCAAAGCAACACTTGTATTAGGAATAGTTATATTTCTTGTTTAGGAAATTTGGAAGAGCAGTGTCAGGGAGCCAACCTTCCCGGAACCATCAAACACGAGGAAGTGCTCCTTTCCTTCCTTCCATACACTAACTTTCTCTGATTTAGTTATGACCTTCCAAGCAAGCCTCCTCTGGGAGTGAGAAAAAGAAGAGTTTTCATCTTAAATCTGTAGTTGGAAGGGAAAATTTTAAAGGGAATACGCTTTGCAACCTTCTGTATATAAGCTTAGAAGGAAGCAATCGAGAGCATCCAAACACAGTCAGCTCTAAGGACAAACAAACTGCATGCTCCACCATGGCAAGAAACATCTTCAACGGGCAGGTAGGTCTGAGTTTTGCTAAAAAGGTAATTTTTCATATTCTAGTCTATTCATAGAAAGGGAAGGAACCTTTCTTCTATAAAAGCAATATCTTAATTGAGTTGCTGCAGTGTTGACAAGGAGATACAACACCAAGAAACTTGCAGAGAAAGCTGATCTCTGTGAGCTGATCTCTCTGAAAGAGATCCCAGACATCTATTACACTGAATGTGACATGAGAAGCTGTATCAGACAACCATTTCAGAAGATTTAATAAAATAAGCTTAAACCAAAAGCTTCTACTTCTGTCAGACACTGATTACAGTGATACAACAGACCAACATTATACTCCAGTATGATACCATCGAGTATTAAAACGCAATTTGACGCACCACGACTATGGAAAAGTTTCTTATTCTATAAAAAAGGCCATTAGCAATTAAATTAACTGCAAGAAGTCATAACAGTAGTTAAACAATGAAACAACAAAAGCATGCTACAACATCCACTTTAAATGGCACTTTAAATGCTTTCTCTACTGGCAATTGGGCAGCCTGTTGAATCAACATCTATTTTAAAAATCAAGGCATCTCATATAAATAAAATGATTTAACGGCTGCCTGAAAACGGGGAGAGTATAAGCAAATTGCAGCTATTAAACATTTTGGCTGCCAGAGAGCATTCCAAGTGTGATAATCCTTGGGTCAAAATCAGGACACATTCGTCCTCTTAACACCACAACAAAACGATGTGTCAGACACCCGGACCCGCCTTGGCCGTCGGGTGGTCACGGACCAGCACAGCCTGCGTCATGCTGGAAACGCTCTTCCTTCTCCAGCCCTCACCCACCCACGGGCTGGATCCCCCTCGCCGTTACTGCTCTGTGCTCCACGCTCCAGCTCAAGTGTTATTTGGGTGTGGTTTGGGAAAAGTTTCTCCCCCAAACAGGAAAAGAAACAAAAACTGAAAATAAAAGGGGTCTCCTCTTCCTTTCCCTTTATCTCGCCCTCCAACGCCTCAAGAAACTCTTTGTCAGTCTTCAACACAGGGAAAGTTTTATCTATCTTACAGACTTGTGAAATGCCATTGCCATCGTACTCTTGCAATCTACCAGCCCCGCAGCGCCCCACTTTACACCCAAGACCCTTCAGACATGGGATGATGTGAAATATGCTGTCAGAACACACTCAGACCCGCGAGATGCACGTGTTGTCCCAGATGCCGCGGGACACGCACCACTTGCCTGGAGAAGCCCCTCCTGGGGCATTCCCACAGTTTGCCCCACGCCGGTTTTGGGTGGCCATTTCCAGGGCCTATGGGTGAGCAGCGGCGGCGCCCGCTCCCGCCCGGCTCCCCGCTGCTCCGGACAGCTCCTGCAGCGGCCGCGCCGCCGTGTCGAGCCCCGCTGCCCGGGGCCTCCTCCCCTCGGGCGGCCCCGCTCCGCCCCGCCGCGGCGGCCGAGGGGCACGGCGGGCGGCAGGAAGGCCCCGCTGCTCTGCCCGCCGCTCCCCGCTGCCGGGACGGGGCCCTCGGCGGCCGCGCTCACCTTTGCTCGCCCGCTTGGCCTCGCGGTAGCGCGACCACAGGTAGCTCTTCATGTCGGGCGGCGGCGGCTGCCGCCGCTGC